>OY787636.1:10602500-11168841 GCA_963678965.1 Cruciata laevipes | reverse complement strand
CAACAACCAAGTGCGGGGAAGACAAGATGTTTCAAGATCACGAGCTGGAGGAATTTCGTTGGGATAATACTGATCAGTCTATGTGGTACAAGGACAGGGGGAGACTATCTCCACAACTTCTCAACTAATGCATCGTAAAGTCTAGCCAAAGACTATAAACAAAGGCGCTATTTGGGAGGCAACCCAAAATTTCTTACTCTCTTCTAATTTGTTTGTTAATTTCTATTCACTTTAAAAAAAAAAAAAAAACTGAAAAAAAAAAAACTGTATTTTCGTTGTTTATTTTTATTTTTATTGATGCATTTTATTTGTTTTTTTTTTTTTCTGGCAGAAACGACTGAAAGGGATGCAAGAGCCATAGAATCTGATTTCAATCAGGATTTGGGGAAAATTTCAGATAACTCAAAAATGGGGGACTAATTAGCAAAAATGGAGAAGTGTTGTTACCTGTCTGGGCTGCACGCGCGGCTGTTCTGAAAAAAAAAAGAATCAGTCTCAGCTGAGCATCACCTTCATCGCCAGAAGCCGGAACTGGCCGTGCCTGTCAACTCCGGAACCCACTGCACCATCGGCCCCTATCAACGCCGAAGCCCCAATTTTTCCGGCCGCCCGGAATATGGTGTTTGCTGCTCGGAACTTATGCCGAAACCCTTGGCGGTTTCCCCACCATCCACGGCTGCCCACAAAGCCAGCTACGATTTCCGATTGGCGGTGATCATGTCGACCGGCCACGAGCTTGGATCGACCGGAATCGAATCAGTTCGTTAAAGCCCCAAATTCAATCTGGGTTCCGCCGTTTAACATCGCCGGAAATTAACATCATCACCACCACACATTGCTGCCTGTTTTAATGGTGTTAATTTCCGGCGAGGTAACACAGCTCTGTTCGCCGGAGTATTTTCTGCAGCAAAGCCCAGCCACGGGTTGTGTCTGAAACGAGCTAAGTACTTTTTCTATCCCTTTTGGTCATAATACTTGTTTCGGTGGGGCGAAATGATTTGGTCATAATACTTGTTTCGGTCATAATAGAACATGAAGGTATAAATTAAAACATGAATATTTTAAATTTAAACATAAATGTTATAAGTTAAAACATGAACATAGAGGTTATAAGTTAAAACATGAAGGTTTTAACATGGAACATTGAGCTTTTAACATGGAACATTAAGCTTTTAACATGAAGGTTTTAATATGGAACATAAACGTTAAAACAAGAAGGTTATAACATAGAACATGAAGGTATAAATTAAAACATGAATATTTTAAACTTAAACATAAATGTTATAAGTTAAAACATGAACATAGAGGTTATAAGTTAAAACATGAATATTTAAAAATTAAACATAAAGGTTATATGTTAAAACATGTAAACATAAGGTTATAAAATAAAACATGAACATTATAAAAACAATTAACAAAAAGACGCACAAAAAGAAAGAAAAAGAAAATGGAGTGCATGCTAGGAAAATAAAAGAGTAAGAAAAGAAAGACATGTACGTGCAGCATGCCTGTACGTCGTGCATTCAATAAATAGTACAGTTCACACTTTTTTAAACGTTATGACGCGTGTTGCGCGTGATTCGGCTAGATTTTCATAAATTGCAAATTAAGGACCTCCTTATTTGTATGTTTATGTAATAAGCCCTGGTCTATATTCTGAAGACTTATTCTTTAGGGATACATGTGTATCTTTATTGATTTTTGTAAAATATGATTTTGATTTATTTTTAGAAATGCAAATCTTTTTATTAATTTTAATTATTGTGTATAACTATTGTGTATAAAATAAAATAGGATTTTTCGGGCGTGTCTGTATTTTGTTATAAATGTATTTTGTATTTTGTTATACTTAAAGAAGTATAAATATATTTGTATTTGAAACTGAAAACCTGGGTGGACTGGATATGAGTTTGACATGATATGAAGTAACTATATTAGTGTTCCTTTGTTCGATGATTTCATGGATAAATACATATTTAAAAAGATTGATGGCTTTCAAAAAAGAAATTGGCAACTATATCATGATATGGTTTATTCTTCTTCTTTCGCGGAAAATATTTAGCCTTATGTCTAATTTACCTATAGATTTTTAGAGTTTCTAGCAATATGGAGGATCAAGGAAGTCATGAAGTATGCTCGGATGAAGGGTTTCATATGGAGTCGCGCTCTATTATAGTGTTTTACTTTATGATTGAGAGCTTTCAATTCTTACATTTTATTTTATGTTGATTCATTCAATATGGAAATACTTATTTTCTTCTACTAACACTAAAAGCAAAATTTCAAATTTCCCTTCGACATTGTAGTTTAATTATTGTGTTTATAATAATTTTATATTACCAGCTATTTAATGGAATTCAAATACACCGCACAACGTGCGGTGGTGCTCAACTAGTAGTATGAGAGAACAAATTCAATAATTTAGTCTCGGATGTTAGTTCTGATACGATTGTAAGTCGGTTTCAAAGTATAAAATCTCGACGAGTGACTTTTTAGTATTTTGTATTGAACTATTTAGACATTGAGTATTATGATTTCGATTGTATTAAAATATTGCTTTAAGAAAAATTTTAAATGTGCACCCCGGTTTTGAATTCCTGGCTTTGCCTCTGGCTATTAAGAATCATACATTCGATCTCTGCCAAAGGGTAAAGTTCCATCGGAGGTGATTTTGTTGGATGGGGTTTTTTTTTGAGTTAAGAGAGAAAGGAGACTTAATATTTGATAATATTTGGGTGTATAATGAGATATTGCATGACATTAATGCTGTCAATCCTGACACAAATCCGACAAACTCGACACGACCGACCCAACCCGATCTAACACGTGACCCGATTGTAACCCGAAAATTTTTAGGTTGAACCCGACCTGATCTCAACTCGAAAAATAATTTTGACCCAATAAATTTTGGTTGAGCTCGGCTTTGTCGGGTCAAAATTACCCGATAGTTGATACTTAATACTTGATCAAATTATTTTTAGATTTTTGGTGCTCAATGTGTTTACTATATTAGGGGCTTCGCATTTAAAATAGAAAGGGCAATATGCACGTATGATTCTAACAATTTCGTTACGTGTTTGTATATAACATGGAATTATGAAAAGGCGTGATTATAACTTTCAATTGGATAAAATTTGAAAATTTAAATATTTGGATGGCTTGATTACCACTAACACTAAATAGAGATGTACCTTGAATGTGTATTTTTTACTTCATCCGTCTCAACTTAAGCTGTACAAATTGGTTTTCCGATTGACCAAATTCATTTTGTATCATCAATATTTTTATATATGATAAAGTTTGGATAATATTATGAAAATACATGTTACAATGAATCCAACAAAATCTCATATGACCATAGTTGATTATTATGTTTAATCCCAAAACCTATAAAAAGGATTATAGAATTTGTCCATTTTATTTTAGAAAGAGTTACATTTTTCATATTCACACACGTTTTTATAAATATAACTTCATACATAAAATGTCTTCACTACACCATTATGTGTTTTTGAGCCATTTGTAAAATAATCTCTCAAATAAAAGTGTTTAGTAATTTTAGGTACAAATTAATAAAAGTGTTTAGTAATTGTTGTATACTCTAGTAGTAGGGAATATGATTTGGAACTGGTCGTTTTTTGTGAAACTATCATGACAGACTTGGTGAGTATCCTTGCCCATTTGTTTGTTACATCCCTCTTAACCCTTTATGGCGAGAGGGTAAACCCCATGGGCTTCTGGTCTTGGTTACATTGCGCCCAGACTGGTAGACTTCGATTAGATAGATTAGAATGCGAGTTAAGGTGCTACGCGTGTTAGGTAGTTTAGACCGTAAATTTTTACGATGTATTCCCTTTTGATGTAAGCTTTCGGGCATCAGAGCCTTCGGGTACTACAGCTCGTAGCCTTCGGGCATCACAGCCTTTGGGCGGCACTTTGGTTCCGGGCGAAAGTCTAGGAAATTGCCTTCGGGCAACACAGCCTTCGGGCAACTATTCCCTTGCCTTTGGTGGTTTTTCCACCCCTATTTTCCCTTACTTCAGGGTTATAGCTGGCTGCGGAATTGTATTTTTCTTTTTTGTTATTTACGGCATGGGGAAGCCAATATAACTCTTCCCACCAATGGTGGTTTATCTTAAAAAAAAAAGGTACAGATTAAAAATACTCTAAACCAAATAACCCGGCACTTATCAAATTTACAACCCGGGTGCCGGGTGGCTCTCCATCGGATACAGTACAATACTATTCGTTACCCTGACTTCATCTACCCCCAATTCACGCAGTCTATTTCTCTCCCATTCTTTCTGATTTCTTCTTCTGAAAACCCCAGCCATCATTGACGATGGAAGCTGGAAAGAGTAATAAGGGAACCAGAAGGAGGAAGATTGAAATCAAGGAACTTGAGAAGCCAGGCGCGAAAAGTACTGCATTCTCTAAAAGAAAAACGACTTTGTTGGACAAGGCGCGCGTGAGGAGAAGACCGGCGCCACCGTCGCCATTCTCGATTTCACGTCGGTCGGGAAACCATTTCTTCATGGAGATATCGAATCCGCTTTCAAGGCTCTACATGAAGCTTCCTCCACCTCGAAGACGTCTGAGGATGATTATCTGAATGACGCGAATGAGGCTTCAATGCTTTCCTCGCCTCCGCATAGCAATATGCGAACAACTCCGAGCCTCAGATTGGCTGTCTTGGACGGTTACAATGCCTTGCTCGGTCGGAAACTTCAAGGTCAACAGGTAAGAACAACTTTCTGTTTGGGCTTGAGCTAGCTAGTGTTGCCCAAGGATAACGTTACCATAAAGTTGCATATCATCGACACTCTCCAACTCTTATCTGTGTCATCCACCATTCTAACCTTCAAGGGTAACATCCCAAGGGACACTTCCAGCTTTCCTGTGAACAATGTCAAATGTAGCGTAAAAAACCACAAGTTCTGCATCCCGATGCCTAGTTGGTCGAAACAAGATGCAAACATCACTTCTACACTACTCATGTTGTCGACAAGTACTCCCTTACCGTGAACCCTTCGATTTCCGCTGCAACTAACAGATGATCTGAATGAAATGCTTGCATCGGTCCTTCATCCGTCTCCGAGAATTCCAAAGTAACCCCAAATCTTAACTTGCTCTTCTCTGGGCGGTACGTACCCCAGCAGAAATCTAAATTTGTGAATTCTCCTCTCCAGCCTTACAAAGTTTTTCCATCAGAGTGTAAGAGATAAACAAGCTAGATTAGGTATAAATAAAATTGATCTAGGAGACAATGTTTGGATCAGTGATCAAGAAGAAATAGGAGAAGCAGCTGCTGCCTTTTATAAACAATTGCTCACTGATGATAATATTGATCCAACAGGGCAAGATCTCACCTATTTCTTAGGATATATCCCTAGCACCATCACCGACGAAGACAATACCACTTTGCTTAAACCAGTAAATTAGATGAAGTTAAAAAGGTTGTCTTTAATTTAGGTGAATACAGTGCTTCTGGTCCAGATGGTTTCAATGGAAATTCTATAGGGTGATATGGGATATCATCAAGGATGACTTACATCAGTAAAGAAATTCCTGTGTGGAGTCCCTATCCCCAAAGCTTTTTCCAGTACTTTAATTACTCTCATTCCCAAAGTCCCAACTCCAACAGGCTTTTCTGAGTACATGCCAATCAGTTTATCAAAATTTTCAAATAAAATCTGCTCCAAAATTCTTTCAGATAGACTTATGCCTGTAGTTAGTAAATGCATCTCTGAGGAACAATCTGCATTTATGGAGGGAAGGGAAATTTCAGATAACATACTAATCATGCAAGAGCTAGTTAGACTCATTGATAAACCTGGTCAAAGTCTCAATGCAATACTTAAACTGGATATGACTAAGGCTTTTGATAGAGTTTCCTGGTCTATGTTGAATTCATTGTTGCTCAAGTATGGTTTCCATGGACATATTGTATCTGTGATTATGAGGAACATACCAGAGAGTGTAAAGAAGGCTATTGAACAGAAATGCAGGAATTACTTATGGGGACGAACAGAAGGAGAGAAAAGTTACCCCGATATATTTGAAAGTACTTTGTATGCAGAAAGAAAGTGGTAGAGTTGGTCCGAGGGACTCTTCTTTCTGGAATCGAGCTTCAATATGTAAACTTGTTTGAGATATATGCCAGAAAAAAGTTATTCTATGGCTAAGTTGGGTACAAGCCTATTAGCTGAAAGGGACGAACTTTTTGGATTACAGCCTTGAAGGACATAAATACAGTTGGAGTTGGGGAATGCTGGTTGATTTGAAAGATGGTATTAAGCCCTATCTCACAGATTGTGTAGATGTAAGGGGAATGTTCAACACGAGAAGAGCGTATAAGTACCTCAAGGGAGAAATGTTAGACGGACACTGGTCAACAACTATGCTTTGGAAGTCTAGACCCCACCCGAAACACTCATTTTTCTTTGGATGATGTTGAAAGGCAGATTGTCGACCATAGGGAGACTTTAGTCCCAAGGAATGATACCCCATATAATGGATGTTCGTAGTCACGGTCGAGCTCATTAAGTGCTACGAATTAGAGACTGGAGGAAGTTTTAGAGAATGCTTGAAAAGGATGAGAGTATGAAAGAAATTCCACCAGCTAACTAAAATTTTCTATAAAGTATGGCAGGAGAGGAATAGAAGAATCTTCCAGGCAAAGTCGTTGACATTAGATGCAATGAAAGTACGTATGGAAACGAGATATGATCTTTGACTGCAATTAAAGATGATGTTGTGGTATTCTAGATGATGGAGAAAGTGTAGGGTTGGGAGTAAAAACCCTATTCATGAATACGTGAATTGAAACAGAAAGTGATTTGGCATGGACTCGTTTATTTACTAATGATTTTGCGGTGAATTTGACAGAGCTTTATGCCCGTTATAGTTCTCCACTAATTGAAAGTGGTAATGCGGATTGTATTGCATTTATCGTTTTAATCCGTACAAATTGGTTACTTGGAACATGGTTAAATACATTGAAGATGAAGCTTGAGAAATTCTACATGAATCTTATACGAGTGCAAGAATATTTTTTTCTAGCCCGAGGTCAACGAAGAACGAGTGATTAGGAAATGTTGAAGGTCTCGACTCTTCAGGTATAATTGAATTACAACTTCCTATTATTCTTTTGATGGATAGTTATATGCTTAAAAGTTTCTGTTTTATCTCTATGTCAAATGTTAGCCAAGAGATTAGTCGATTTCAGTGATAGAACAAGTTTATGTTGGGTTAGAGTAATGGCCAAGAACGTTGTTTGTATTTTTTAATTACTAATAGAAAAATATTTCCGATCGTTTGTGACTATCTAATTGAATCAACTTTTTGACAATTACACGAACCAGGTTTTCTCTCTCTAAAAAGAAAGCCCTGCCTTCTCTCTAAAGAACTAACTTCACGCGCCCCTCTTTTATCATACTTTTCACCCGACAAAAGCCTGAATCACAATTGTTCATACCAATAACGGTCACAGACGGGCATTTCCCATGGCGGAGCCACCGCCTCGGTGTGGTGAAACCGATTTTGGAAAGTCCTATCTGAGAGTTCTCGCCCCGAAACATCCTCCCCTCTATCCCTCTCTTCCATCTGACCCGAAAATCAAACCGATCGCACACCGGGTCAACGACAAGGTGGCCTGCATTTATGCGAAGGAGGATGTCCATACATTCGCCGCCCATTACAGGAATGCTTTGATCGGAAAATTCACAAATGGTCGGCCAAACATGGAAGAGGTGCAGAAGGAATTCAAGCTATTGGGTTTTACGGGTAAGCACCAAATCGGATCCCTAGACTATCGTCACATTTTGATTCGCCTACAAAAACTAGATGATTTTCAAAACCTATGGCTTAAATCAATGTGTTCGATCGGGGGTTTTCCTATGAAGATCCTAAAATGGACCCCAGACTTCTCTACTCAGAGAGAGTCTTCTATTGTTCCAATTTGGGTTACCGTTCACAATGCTCCCATTCAGTTCTATAATCTCTCTGCTATTCGTGATTTTGTGAATCGGATCGGATCATACCTTAGAATGGATTTAGCAACAAGCACTCTCTCCGGACCTTCAGCCATTAAGTTCTGTGTTGAACTGGATTTACTGGATGAATGGGTTGATTCTATAGTTATTGGAGATCCTGACAATGCAGTAGACTGTGATATTGAGTACCATCAGATCCCCCTCTACTGCTCGCATTGCCGCAGGATAGGTCACAATGATGCAAACTGTGGAGCTTTACATCCTGAACTAAAGAAACCATCAAAGAAGCAGAAACAACCATATGTAGCTCAACAAAACTCTGATGCTAAACAGCCCACCAGAACTCAGAAGATTGCAAAACACAAAAAGGCACAACAACAGAAGGTGTGGCAACAGGTGGAAGCAGCTCATCAACACTCTTCAGGCTTATCTCAACATCAGAAGGATGGGATTGAGATTCATCAAGCTTGCCTTCAGTATGAACCTTCACGGAGTAAAGAAATCTTCTCAGATGCCCTTTCTGTGGTGAGTGACAGTGAAGAACTTTCAGCCACTCCCAAGGTCACTAAGCAGGTCACTCACCATGCTCACAAGAAACAACAACACAAATTCAAGGGCCTGAAGGAGTCTCCAGCTATATCCTTTTATTCTCATGATGACATTCTTTCTCCCTCTCAGATTGTGATTCCAAATGTTTCAGAGTGGAAAAAGTATAACAACAAATCACACTACAAATTACCAAGTCTTGAAATTGTTCCTTACCAACCACCCCTTGAAATCTCAAATAGCTTCCAGGTGTTGCAGGAAGAATTCGAAGATATTGATCTGACTGAGAGTGATTCAGAATGGAAAGATACAGAATCAGATGACACTCCTTCAGGTACTTCTACTCCCTCTACCATTTTAACTCAATTCCATGCTCAGCCAAATAAAAGATTAAGAAAAATCATCTTGATAGATGGATTTATTGTAGATGGCTGGCTTAGATCTTCACAAAAAACCAAAAATATTTCATTATGATTATGCATCAAAATATAGCTAATATCATGGTATGGAATATTAGAGGTTATGGTACTTCACTAAAAAGGCTAAAAATATTGCTTAGGATTCATAAAGTTGACAGTCTATGCATTATTGAACCCATGCATGATAAATGTGACATCGTTAACCTGCAATTTCAGTTACAATTTCAAAATCCACTCTGTGCATCAGAAGCTAAAATTTGGATTTTTTGGAACAATCAAGTGAAGTTTCAAGTTGAATCCCAATCTGACCAATTTATACATACTCTTATAACTGACAAAGCTCTAAGTCCTTTAACTATGTATTTGTGTATGTTAAAGTACTTAGGAGTCTTAGAAGGCCACTCTGGCAGGATTTGGTAGCACTTCCACTAGCACCAATGATTTTCATTGGTGATTTCAATGCTGTATCATCAGTGCTGGAACATAAAGGAAGCCATGCTCCCCCCTTAGGTAGCATAAAGGAATTTAATTCCTTTATAGTTACCCTAGAGCTCTTAGAAATCCTAATAGTTGGAAATAATTTTACCTGGACAAATAACATATCCAAATCAGAAAGACTCCTCCAGAGGTTGGATAGAGGTCTTGGAAATATAGATTTCCATTCCTTATTCCCTCATAGCTCTATTCAAGTGTTGAATAGAGCTACTTCTGATCATAACCATATGATGCTTAAAATCCAGACTTCTGAGCTACAATTGCCAAAATTATTTAGGTTTCAACAAATGTGGCTCAAAAGGGTAGAATTCACAACATTGGTTAGTGATAGCTGGAACCAATATTGTGGAAAAACTGGTATGAGAAGAATTGTTTCCAAACTCAAAAGATTGAAACCTATCATTAGAGGGTGGAATAAAGAGGTATTTGGAGATTTCCATAAAAAAATTTAGATTGCTGAAAATAAGGTGGCTCTGTGTGAGGAAGTTTATCAGGTCACTGGAGAAGATCAAGACCTTCTTGAACTCAATAAACAGAAAGCCCTCTTGGCAAGGTTACAGAGTGAACTGACCACCTTCTGGAAACAGAAAGCAAACCTGAAATGGTTGGGTGAGGGTGATGCCAATACTAAATACTTCCAGAACTCTGTGAAGGAGAGGAGATGTAGAGCACAGATTAATAAAATCAAGGATACGGAGTTGATTCAAGAGAAAGCTTCTCAATTCTTTGAAAAGCTTCTTAATGAAGATGAAAACTCAAACAACACAGGAATGTACCTTGGACATTTTATGGAAGTTATTCCCAAATTAGTTACTGAGGAGGAAAATGAAGAACTTCTAAAATCAGTGACTATGGAGGAACTCAAATATGCTGAAAGCATACCAAGAGCAATGTCAAGTACATGGCTAGCTCTAATCCCAAAAATACCTACCCCCTCATCATTCTCTGATTTTAGATCAATCAGCCTCTCCAATTTTGTGAATAAAGTTTATTCCAAAATTATCATGGAGAGGATAAAACCTTTAATGCCAAGACTGACATCCCAGGAACAATCAGCTTTCCTTCAAGGTAGGGATATTGCTGACAACACTCTCCAAATGCTAGAAATGACTAGGCTGCTCAATAAAAATCCATCAAACAATAATATTATTGTCAAGTTGGATATGCAAAAAGCATTTGATAGACTATCATGGTCATTTCTCAACTCAGTTTTACTGAAATTTGGATTTCATGGACTTCTAGTTAAAATAATCCTGGGCAACATCTCAGCGGCATGGTTTTCAGTTCTAATAAATGGAGTGGCTTCAGGTTTTTTCAAATCTAGTAGGGGAATTAAACAGGGTGATCCTCTATCACATTTCCTCTATAACGTAGTAACTGAAGCTTTCTCTAGGGCTTACAAAAGACTCATCTCAGCACACTTCATTAAGGGTTTTATTCTGCCAAGGGGAGTGGAGCAGACTACCCACTTAATGTTTGTTGATGATACAGTCTTATTTCTTCAGGCCACAAAGAAAAATCTTAAGAGAATGATAGAATTTTTGGAAGCATATGAAGAATGCTCTGGCCAAAAAATCAATTTCTCTAAATCTGATTGTTTCTTACACCCCAAAGCTCCCCTTTCAAGAATTAATATGGTGAAAAGGGTCACTGGTATGAAGATGGGGACCCTTCCTTTCACATACTCCCTCCATCCCTATTTACTTGTCCCACTTACCAAAAATAGTATCCCTTTTCTCATGTCTTACATGCCATTTATGGCAAGTTTTAAAATTGTAAATTACTATAATACCCTCGGCATGTTATAATATTTACACCCTACACCCCAAATTAATCAAATATAAAACTGGTATTTCTTGTTTATATAATACATATTTATCCAAATCTGAAGATGTGATTATCTTTCTTAATAATCCCCGGAGACCTAAACTATCCCGCCACCATATAAAAGCAGCCCCTCCCTCCCCCGCCATGTTCATCATATTTTCTGCAAAAAATCGATCTGAAATCTCCATGTCCGACAAGCCGCCTGGACAGCTTTATTCCACAGATCCACAACCTTCTTGGATCGTCCCCGACTCCGATGACGATTTTGGGAACATCGAAGAACCCATAGATTCGTCGGAGAAAAGGAATCGGACTCGGACTCCTCCAAAAAGGAATGAAAAGCAATCGGACTCCTCCAATCGGACTGGGACTACTCCAATCGGAATCGGACTCGGATTCCTCGAATCGGACTCGGACTCCTCGAATCGGACTCGGATTCGGACTCGGACTTCTTCAGGCACAAAAAGGAATCAGACTCATCCTAATATTCAAAATACTTACAAGGTAAGGAATCAGACTCTGTTTTTATTTATTTAGAGAATTTAAATTTAATGATGTTTTGGTTTGTACTTTGGTCTGTACTTTTTTGAAATATTTTAACCACCACATGCTGAAAATGACTTAGTTTCCTCACCTGAAATGGCTTGATTATCTGCTTTGTAAGTAGGTTGCAAGGTAACAAAATCTCTACAGATCAGGAATGGTCTTCTTTCACGTATCTTGTCAAGTTCAAATGCCACAAAGAATTTTTCATCTTTATCTTCATACTTCAGGTTTCTATACTTGCCTGTCCTAGTGTAGATTTTTGCCTTGTGTAACTCAACTTTCACATTCTTCATTTCAAACCCATCCCACTTCTGTAAAATGAAGAGCAAAGGCACAACAATAAGTAGATCAGAGCTTCATAACATATGACTAGTATTTAATAGTACTGGTGCAAAACCAATCTGAAATTTCTTTGAAGCACCAAAACACAAAATATAAAACAATGATATAAAGACTATCTTTTGATAAAAAATGCAACGAAGTTCTAGAATGCAAAAACCTAATTTGAAATTCCTAGGAACTGCTCTCTGGCAGTAGCATGAACTGAACTTTAAAAATTCATATTTTCATAACCGTAACTCCAATTTAGCTGATTTTTACACCATTGTAATCGCAGAACTCTGAACTTCGATTTGGTATAAAGAATGAACTGATTTGGTTAGGAATAGATCAAGATAAGAGGCTGTGAAGTTGCTGCATTTGAAACAGACCTGGGATTTATTTTCTTGATGAAAAGTTGTAATGGATTCTTGATCAAAGCTTTGTCTGACCATTTTTCCTTGCTGATGTAGAGGTGTAAAAGTAAATCATTGCCCTCCACTGATTGCCTTAAAAAAGAACCAGTCCCACCTGAAGAAGATGAATCATCTCCAGGTTTCTGGTACTACGGTCCGCAGCGTACTCATTGTGAGGATAAGAAGATACTCCTATGTCCTGCAGTTAAAACATTTCTGAGGTTGATGTGGGAAGGAAAATTGCCGACTCTTCCTCCATATCTTCTTTGAAGTTAAGTCGGTCTTTTTATGTTTCTTTGTTTAAAGAAATAGAATTGTTGTTTTTTGGCTCTTTGTTTACCATTCAATAACCTTGGTTCTGTTCCATGTTCATTTATGCTGATTACTATATTTCTTGTATCTTAATGGCGTAGGTTGAAGTTCATGGAGTTGCTGTGTATAAATAATGACGGAGGTTGATCCCCAACTGCTACTTCATGACAAACAGCAGACACTTTTGTTTCATATCAGCTAAGTAACCTTGACTTCCATAATTACACACCTGCTGATGTTAGGGTGATGTATTTTGCTGAAATGCTTGCATTTTTTGTATATGTTGTTGTGTTTGACTTCTATAATTACACACCTGCTGACGTTAGGGTGATGTATTTTGCTGAAATTCTTGTATCTTTTGGATGTGCTGTTGTGACTGTTATTGTACAGTTGATGCTAAGCTGTTGTATATTACTAATATGAAGGCCATGTTTTATTTTTGCAATTTAGTTTGGGTATGCCCTTGTATGGCTGAATGTGTACAGTGTATACTCCTTATCAACTCGTAACGAATGTCAGATGATGATGGTGTAAATAAGTTATTGAGTAGTTGCAACCCCAGATCTCTATTTGGATGACAGCCATATGGAGATCCGGTATGATGGCTACTGTGATGCAATAAAAGTCACCAATCCCCTGGTCTTACCTTAGTAGAGTTATAATTATTTATTTATTTAACTAACAAGTCGATACTAGTACATACATAGCTTAACCACTTAACATTATCTCACACCAAAAGCAGGTCCAGTGGTTAAACTATTATCAAAAGGACCCATATCAAGTTAATGCATTTCTATTACATGTACATTATTAAACCGCTGCACTAGAACTAGAACTAGCTGCCTATTCTATCATGCTTGCATTAGTATCGGTCTTGTTATACCCCATCGAAAGCATCAACTCTTCAAGCCCATCGGTCCTATGGTTGAGTATAAGAAAATCGATAGCTTCCTTGACCACATCAATGTCCACATTTATATTCAATGGTAGCATACCCTGTCTCTGTAACCTATCTTTATGCATGTGTGGCACCTTGTAATCATTACGCCCTTTGGTTTTCATGATTTCAATCATACAACTTTGTAGTGTCAAGAAAACTTTGTTTAAGGTACCTGGCTCCATTGAATCATAAGCATCTCTCACTACCTTCAGTAAAGAATTGACTGAGTAGGCAGCTTTCTGAATTTGCAAGGACTGGATAGCTCTAAAAAAACCAAGGTCTAGGATATTTAGGTCAGGGGATTTAGGAGGCTGGCAATTTATGTAGATGTCAAAACCATCTGATGATGCGATAGACATAAATTCTTTGTCATCTGGTTTAATGTGAGAGGGTGCATTGTCCTGCTGAATTTCAATTCGTTTCCTGCAGTTTATAGGCCACTTGCTTTTGATTGCTGGTATGATATGCTTGATCATGAATTCCCTGCTGATTTCACGTGTTATTTTTGGAATAGGCTTGGTGATCATGGTTCCCTTTGGTCTGTACTTTGATTTTCTCTTAGCTGGTGTCTCTTTTGTGAGAGGAAACATTCCAATTTTTCCATCGAAAATCACTTCACCATCCATCCCCAAGATTGGTCTGCTCACAGCACAAAGGAACATTATTTTATCAATACGTTCCTTGCTATTTGCTGTCCTTGTTGGTTCTCTTTCTTCGGGTAGCAAGTAGTAGTTAACTTTTGATCGGCTTAAGTAAAACCATTTCTCGTCGATATGAACTACATGGTGCATGTCTTTGAAAGTTGCTGTGTTTGTTGAACTGTCAAAAGCTAGCTTTGATAGAGACCAATTCAATCTTGAAAATATAGTGTCTTCTGGGAGGGCGGGTTTAATTGCATTTGAATGAGCTCTTAGCATCCCTTTTTGTATAAAACGATGAAGTGAACTCTTATTCATATTGATTGCCACTGCAAGGCTTCTTATAGTCATTCTCCTACTGAATGGAACAGCCATAACACATTCTTTATTAAATTGCAGGGGTTTGTGGCCTACCTTTCCACATTTACAGGAGCTGACATCGATTGGTACGCCGGCATTTATCTGTTGATGCGCTTTTGCCCAAATTCGAGCAATGGTCCTTCTGCTGACCCCCCACTTCTCAGCTGCATCCTTGATTTTTGTGTCTCTCCCACGACGGACAGCACCTTGTTGAAGCAACCATTCAACGATATTTTGCCTTTGCGAATCTGAAAGTTCTCTGCTGACCATGTCTTTGCTGGACTGTCTTGCTGAACTGATTGCTGAACTGTATTGCTGAACTGTGTGCTGAACTGCCTTGCTGAACTGTGTTG
The DNA here is from genome assembly GCA_963678965.1 of Cruciata laevipes. Lineage (NCBI taxonomy): Eukaryota > Viridiplantae > Streptophyta > Magnoliopsida > Gentianales > Rubiaceae > Cruciata > Cruciata laevipes. Next base: position 11,153,677 of record OY787636.1, on the reverse strand, counting down.
CTGAACTGCTAAACACAGAATCAAAAAAAGGATGTCGGAACGCAGATTGGGACGAAGTATTTCAAGGCTGAACAAGAAAGCTTCAAATTTGTGTGCTCTGTTTTTAGTATGTTGCAGAGTGGTCTTTATTTTCCGGAATGTTCTGATTTTTTTGGTGCCTCTTTGGAGGGAAAATTCCCGCCCAACTTATTGTTGGTGAATTAAAAATAATTATATTAATGATATGTAAATGTGGAAGTGGGGTGCTCCCACTTTTTTTGCCCTTTACATTTTCTTTCAATTTTTTATTATGATTGTTAAATTTTTGACTTTTTGGGGGTAAGACAACTATATAGGGACGGAGGGAGTATCTTGGAGTTCCAATCTTCTCCGGTAGAAACCTATGTAAACACTACCAACCTGTGGTAGAGAGGGTGGAAAAAGGTATTTCTAACTGGAAAGTTAAATGGCTTACAACTGCTGGTAGAATGATCCTGATCACTCATGTCTTATTGGCAATCCCAATTCATGTGATAGCAGTCCTAAAGCCACCACTGGAAGTAATTAAAAAGATTGAAAAGATGGCTTCAAGATTTTTCTGGGGAGAGCATGAATTTGGGCAGAGGAAGACCTGGAGAAAGTTGGCAAAAATGGCTATCCCTAAGAAAGAAAATGGTCCAGGTTTTAGGGATTTTAGAGCAATTGTTAGTGATATTACCGGCCCAAAGGCCTACTGAGCCGGTAATAGAATCCACGGCCCAGCACCAAAAGGGCGGTGCCTTTCCCGCGAGGGGGCACGTCCGGACAAGAAAGAAGGACGGACGGGGACAAAGGGAAGTGGTCCTGCACCTTATCTCAAGCAGGTAAACTCGGCTATAAATACTAGTCTCAAACAGTGAACAAGGTATGTGACTCATATCTCTCTACTTTATATTGAGAGCACCTTCCGTACGTTTATCTTCTCCGCTATCCCCATCTCATCATCACGCCGGAGCTTCTTCCCCGGCACGCCTCCCGGGGATTGTTTTGCAGGATTGTAGCGGACCGACTAAGAAGGAGACCCCGGTAGCGTCAGCCCCAGGGGACGGACGGATTTTGGTAGCATCAATTGGCACGCCCAGTGGGACCTTTCCACCTTCGCATGATGGAGTCGCCAAGGAGAGGGCGCGGGCGCCCGAATAAGAACGCGGCACCTTCAGGGGGTGGTTCTCTTCCACCCCCGGGAGATGATGTGACCTTGAGGCAGTTGCAGGAGGAGGCTAGACACCAGCGGGAGCTAGGGGTACCGCAGGATGGCCACGTGGAAACTGCCTCTGACAAAGCCGACTCGGAAAGAGAATACCAGGAGGAGCAAGGACCAAGGCCCGCCGGGGGAGGCAGTCCCCGGGCCCAGGGGCCTGAAGCCCGGGAGGAGGGGCAATCCTTAGCCGAGGCGGAGGAATTGGCGGCGTTGGAGTTCATGAGAGCCAACAAGGAGTTGTACCGCCAGTGGGTACTCTCTACCCGGGAAAGTCGTAGGCGGAGGGAACCTGAGGGGAACCCGGCAGGCCCTTTATGGGGGTACCAAAGAGAGGTTATTGACCTGGACGGAGTCGTTCAGCCGCCAAGGATACAGGGGCGTGTGAACTCTTCCACTGTCCTACCTTCTTTCCCTCCGAGTTTCGGGGGAGTGGCTACGGGACAACAATCGAATTTGGTTCCACACGCTCCACCCTATTACCCGCGTTCCAGCTGGGGGGCGGGACAAATTGGGTATGACCTGCCAGTCATGCCGGCGGAGTCGTTGGGTTATCAGGCCCCTGGAACTCAGGGGAACCCGGTCCAGTATTCCATGCCCATGCATGGATCAATGGGGATAAACTACGGTTACCCGGAGAGATACTATCGGGAGGACGATAGGACGCGGGGCTATCAGGTGGCGCAGCAGGACCCCAACTCTTTGGAGGCTCGACTAGACAAATTGGTGGGAAGAAACGGGGCTAAACCTACCTCCCCTTGGGTCCCTCGAGTGCTTGCGTACCCATGGCCGCCGGGCCTCCGGACCCCGGAGGGAATCTCAACATACAATGGAGAGACAGACCCGAAAGAGTTTGTCAGGACGTACCAGAACCTAATAGTGTCAAGGGACTTCCCGGAGGAATTGAGATGCAAGTTGGTGGGCTGTTACCTGAGAGGAAACTGTCTTTCGTGGTTCGATTCCTTGCCCCGGGAAAGCCTCAGAGATTATTACGATTTCTCTAAGGCTTTACTGTTCAGATACGCCGGGTTAAAGAAGGAAGGAAAGCAGCTGACTGAGCTTCTGGCCACCCGGAAGAAGGCTGCGGAAGGGTCAATGGAATACTATCAAAGGTACATGGACGACAGCATGAAGGTCGTCGACAGGCAGTAGCAGGAGAAGGCGGTGATTAGTGGGTTTATAAATGGCCTGAGGGATATGGCGTTGTTCCAGAAGTTGATGGAAAATATTCCCGAAACCTTTCACAACCTGCAGATGGCGGTGCAACTGTACTGTGCGGTTAATGATGCCACGCGGAAGAGGAAAGAAGAATCCGGGGGATTCCTCCCGGATAAGATGGAAAGAAAGAGGACGGTTGACCCAAGTAGAAGGGACCCTGCTCCCGCGCCGGTAAACCGGGCAAGAGCAGACAGTTTCACCCCGCTCAGCAAATCCCGAACGGAGATCCATGCTATCCACAAGGATTTGTTCCCGGATCCGTTGCCTATCCAAGGGACCCCGTCTAGGGAAAATGCGGACAAATGGTGCGCCTATCACAAGTCTTATGGACATTCGACAGAGGGGTGTAGGATGCTGAGGAACGAGATAGAAAAATTGATAGAGCGGGGACAGCTGAGAGATTGTGTGGCGATGGAAGCAAAGAAGGAGAATCCCCGGGACCAGCCTCAAGAGCAGCCCCGGAGGAGGTGGAGGCCTAACCCGGGGAGAGGAAATGGGAGAAACCAAGGCAACTAAGGCAACAGGGCCCCGGGGAGGCCTGCAATAGCTGCCGCACCAGTCCAAGCAGTGGAGCCTGCCCCAGTACCCAACAGGATGATCAACGTGATAAGTGGAGAAATTGGAAAAGCATGCCAGTCGGTTTCCGCTATACGGGCTCGGACGCGATATGTTCCCCCGGGGGAGATTCAGGGAAAAAGATTTTGCCCCGAGGAGGCTCTCACTTTCTCTGAAGCGGATGCAGTCCCACCTCAGATACCCCATTCTGACCCGATGGTGGTAACAGCGGAGATTGAACATTTCTTGATCAAAAGGGTGTTCGTAGATGACGGGAGCAGTGTGGAGATCATGTTCGCTTCCTGCTTCGATCAATTGGGAATTGGGAGAGAGAACTTGAAACCCCCTTCATCTCCCTTGTCAGGATTCACTGGCAAACCTGAAGTCCCTCTAGGAGTTATTCATAGCAAGAGGGTCTCAGTGACGTGCAACTTTGCGGTTATTGATGCACCCTCACCATATAACGTAATCATAGGAAGACCATGGCTAACCCAAGCCCGGGCAGCGAGTTGTCCGTATCTGCTGATGATGAATTTCCCCACTGTGCAAGGTGTGGCGGTTGTGGGGGGAAGTCAAGCAGTAGCAAGAAGTTGCATGATGACGGCGGTCCGGGACGCAAAGAAAGCAGTAGGGGCGGTACATGGAGAAGTCCCCTGGACGAAGACCTCCCGGACGAAGTAAAAAGCGCACTGAAGGAGCTCTTGGCCAGGTATCAGGGAGTATTCTCATGGAGCTCGGAGGACATGGTAGGGGTGTTGCCAGAGTTGGGGGTACACAAGCTGAACATAAGCCCGGCAACAAAACCAATCAGGCAGAAGAAAAGACCTGTAGCCCCGGAAAGAGCGGAATTTATAAAGAATGAGGTAAAGAAGTTGGAGAAAGCCGGGGTGGTCGAGGAAATCATCTACCCGGAATGGATAGCTAACCCGGTCTTAGTAAAGAAGCACGACGGAAGCTGGCGCATGTGTATCGACTTTACAGATTTGAATAAATGTTGCCCCAAAGACAACTATCCTCTCCCAAATTTGGACCGGCTGGCAGAGACTATCGCGGGGTACTCGGTGCTGGCCTTCTTTGATGCACATAAAGGGTATCACCAAGTGCAGATGGATGAGGCGGACAAAGCGAAAACCTCCTTCATCACCGATTTCGGAACCTTCTGCTACAAGAAAATGCCCTTTGGACTGAAGAACGCGGGGGCTACGTATCAGAGAATGGTGGACAAACTCTTCAAGGACCAAGTGGGAAGAAACATGGAGGTGTATGTCGACGACATGGTGGTCAAAAGCAGGGCTTACGGAGCTTTCCTGAATGACCTGGAGGAGATGTTCGAAAAGCTAGAACGGAGCAATCTAAAGCTGAACCCCTCCAAAAGTACCATTGGAGTGGGTGCGGGGAAGTTCTTGGGTTTCATGGTGTCAAGTCGGGGCATCGATGTTAACCCGGAGAAAGTAGAGGCCATAGCTAAGATGACCTCCCCCAGGTCGGTGAAAGAAGTACAGCGGTTGACAGGGTCTCTCGCGGCTCTCAGTCGATTCCTATCAAAGGGGGCAGATAGGCAGTTGCCTTTCTTCAACATTCTCAGGAGGGCCAAGGCGTTTGAGTGGTCCGGAGAATGTGAGAAGCCGTTCCAAAATCTGAAAGAGCACCTTCAACAGTTGCCAACTTTAAAGAAGCCACTCCCGGGGGAGGAGCTTTTTCTGTACATAGCAGCGTCCCGGGAAGCGGTAAGTGCCGTGCTAATCAAAGAAGAGGAGGGAAAACAGCACCCAATCTATTTTGTTAGCCGGGCACTTCGGGGGGCAGAAACTCGGTATACTGACTTGGAGCAGTTGGTTCTGGCACTGGTGCATGCTTCAAGGAGGCTTGAACCCTACTTTCAGGGCCATCCCATAGTGGTCCTTACCAATTACCCGCTAAGACAAGTCATGTTCAAGCCGGAGGCATCAGGGAGAATGATGAAATGGGCTATAGAGCTGGGAGAATATGAAATCCGGTATGAGCCAAGAAGGGCTATCAAGGGCCAGGCCCTAGCGGACTTCTTGTTGGAATCAGAAGCAAGGATAAACGAGGAACAGGAGACGCCTAACACTCCGGAGAACATGACTAAAGCTGAGACAGACCCGGCCTGGAAGTTATATGTGGACGGATCGGCACACTCTGGGGGCAGCGGAGCGGGAGTACTATTATTCCAAGAAACCAAGCAATACACACTTCAAAGAAAACAAAGTAAACAAAAGATTGAAATTATAGTGCAAGGATTCTAAGGCAAAACACACTACAAGGTGCCATTTACATAAAGAACTCGAGCAATACACTTTCAAAGAAAAGAAAGAAAACAAAGGAGATAAACATAAAATCTATGATAAAACACGAAACAAGATATGCCTTCTCCCCGGCAGCGGCGCCATTTTTGACAAGCGATTTCCCCACGTCGTAAATGGGAATCCCACTCAATCAAAACACATTTATATTTCACCTACGACTTCTAACTACTATAGAGTAGATAGTGGGAAGTAGGGATCGAACCACAAGGAGAAGGGTCTTGTTTAGTGTTTTATCGAAGATTATAAACACATACATATATATTATATAGAAAGCAAGGTAAACAAGGGGGGTTTTGAGTTTGGTTTATTACACTACGGAAGAAAGCAACTAAGATAAACTATACTACACTACAAATACAAGGCCTTGGGAGACAATTGATTTTCAACTTTGAACTATTGATTTATTGTTCTACAACACATTGCTTTAGGAATCTTCTCACTAATGTAGTTATAGAGAATGATCGCATTCAAAATAACCCTCACTAGTGAATGACCTAAACGGTAACGTTTTAGACCAATTCACCAATGACACCACGATTAGAAGACCAATAAACTTACCCATGCAATTCGAAAGCGAATTAAATACATAGATAACACCATTGAGAACAATCAAGAGCTAAATCAAAAGATAGCGTTCTAAATCAACCCTTAATTCTACTACTTTGAGACAAGTGCAAAATGATAGCATTTCACCCATGCATCTAGCATATAATTGATAGCAATTCATTACCCAAGGATAGCCCAAGCTAATTCATGCTTCAAACAACACATTCAAACACAATTCATCAAATGGAAATTAAATTGCCCATGAACAAATATGCATCAAGAACTCAAAATCAAGAATAGAAAGTTTACGTCAATTGCAACCCAAGGTTTAATTAGCCTACAACAATCATTCTAATACAACATTACATAAACATAGAATCAAAGGGAAGAAAATGGAAGAAAATGTGAAGAACAAAGGGAAAACTCTGTTTTGGATGTGAGGGAACTCGTCCAAATAGAAAGGGATAAGAGGGGTATTTATAGCCCTTCAAAAATTACTTTTCTGGCCCAAAAATCTGCCCAGTTTCGCGGCCCGCGAGGCCCATTTCGCGGCCCGCGAGAAGGTTATGGCAGGTTGACAGCAATCTTCTTTGCTTCGCCACGGATGAACCATTGATCCGTTTTTAACGTTCTAATAGTCCATTTTGTAGTACTCGAGAAGACGAAGCCAATGGTACCACTTATGCACTCCAACTCTTCTTGTAACATTTCCAAATTTCAGCTTCAAAATGTTAGTGCACAAGTCTTTCTTCAAAATGCAAGGTAAGAGAAAATTAGCCTAAATTCTTAACCCTTTGCACTAAATGCTACCCCAAATGAACTCTCAAATGTGCTAAAAGTAGAGTATATATTGGCTACATCAGAGAGTATGAAGCCCGGGAAAGGAGCCTGCAAAAGTACTTGGAAGCGGTGAAGCCTCTGATAGCCGGGTTTAAAACCTTCAACTTGGTTCAAGTTCCCCGGGAGAAGAACAGTAAAGCAGATGTTTTGAGCAAGTTGGCTTCCTCAGAATTGAAACCTGAGCCCGACCAAAAGTTGTACTTGGAGGTACTAGGAAGAAGGAGCTACCAGGAGAACGATCAAGTAATGCTGGTGAACGAGGAAGAATCCTGGATCACGCCCATGCGGGCGTACCTAGAAGAAGGAACCACCCCGGAGGATAAGGCTCAGGCCCGGAAGTTAAGAGTTAAGGCGCCTAAGTATGTGATCCAGGGAGGGGAGCTGTACAAAAGAGGGTACCTTCAGCCTTTGCTAAAGTGTGTAGAAAGGTCGGAAGGCCGACACCTCATCCGGGAGGTGCACGAGGGATCTAACGGGAGCCACCAAGGGGCTCGCACCTTGGCCAAAAAGATCTTAAGGCTGGGGTATTACTGGCCGACGTTGTTCAAAGATGCGGAAGAACATGTACAGAAGTGCTTGGCATGCCAGACATTTTCCCCGCTAATCCATACTCCCCGGGAGGAGTTAATCGGAGTCATAGGAGCTTGGCCGTTCAGTAGGTGGGGAATTTACTTGGTGGGACCATTCCCGACTGCCCCGGGAGGAGCCAAGTACTTGATTGTGGCAATCGATTACTTCAGCAAATGGGTGGAGGCAGAACCGCTCACCAACATACGGGGACTAACCTGTGTTAAGTTTTGTTGGAAGAACATCATTTGTCGATTCGGCATCCCGAAGATTATAGTCACAGACAATGGGGCGCAGTTTGAGAATGATCCTTTCAAATCATGGTGTGTCAAGTACGGTATAGAGCAGAGGTTGACATATGTATACCACCCTCAGGCGAATGGGCAAGTGAAAGTTACCAACCGTACCATCATCAAAGGATTAAAAACTCGCTTGGAAGGCGCGCAGGGAAATTGGATTTGGGAGCTGCCCAGTGTTCTTTGGGCCCACCGGACTACAGAAAGCTCGGCTACCGGGAAATCTCCATATGGTTTGGTGTACGGGTCGGAGGCAGTGATACCCGCGGAGATTGGGATTCCGAGCCCCCGGACTCTATACCAGCGCCCGGTAGAAGAAGACGATGGACGGCGCCTTGACTTGGACCTCCTGGAAGAAAAGCGAGAGAATGCGGCACTTCAGGAAGCCAAGGTGAAGGAGCGAGTAAAGAGGTATTATGACAGAAGGGTACGGAAAGAAGCTTTCATCCCAGGAGACTGGGTAATGAGGAGAAACGATAAGAGCCGCCAAGCCCCGGAGGGCAAACTTGCACCCAACTGGGAAGGCCCATACAAGGTAAAGGAAGCATACCCAGGAGGGAGTTATGTGCTGGAGGACAAGTGGGGGAAGGAGATCCCCAGAAGATGGAATGTAGCTAATTTAAGAAGGTTTTACGGGAAGTAGAGTACCCCGCATCGTACCTTAGCTACTAAGGAATGGATATGCCAGGCATGGATATGCCCCGCCCGGAAGCATGAACATGCCCGGAGAAATAACCCGACGTTTGGCCTCGTCTCGGGTTTAGAAAGGAAGATTTGTAAAAAGGGACCCATGGGTAGCTCCCATTTGGGTGCCCCGCCAGAGTGGACCCGGAGCTTGGATGAAGCCCGGGGATCAAAAAATGTAATGTTTACAGGGAAGAGTTAATGAAAAGGGTCTTTTCGAAAAACAATTTTATTCAATCCTCTTTAAATTACAAATCGCATGAACATGCGGTCATAGTCGTTGTAGGACGATTACATAAGTATCTTACATACATATTTTTCTATCTATTTACTACTATACCCACTTGGGGCCTGATCCGGAAGCACCCTCAGGGTTACCCGGACGGAAACCCCCTCCGAAGAATTGAGAAGACAGGAGATCTTCAGCAAAGCGGGCATCTGGAGCTTGATTCCAGGCAAGTTCCTCTTCCAATTGTGCGGCGTCTTCCTCGTTCAATTCTGGAATAGGGACAACCACGGATCCTTCGGGAAGCGGTTCTGCCAGGCGCATCCTCCTTACCCCGGCTGATGTAACAAACTTGTACTTAGGAAACAAGTCTGCTGCACTTTTACCCTTCTCCTCCCGACTGATGCGGGTGCCCTCAGCGGTTTTGACGCCCTTTGTAGAAACCCCAGAATCAGCAATCTCCCGCTAGGGAAAGCAGCAATTTGGTGAACCCCGGCTGGAATATCAGTGAGAGGAGACACTCCAACTAAGCTATTTTTGAGACCCAAAAGGTGGTAGGATAGCCGGGTAACCAGCAAGGCATCTTGAAGTACCCTATTCCTATGAGTGAGAGAGCGATTCTCCTTCTCAAAGTCGCAGAGAAGCCTGTTCTGAGCGGAACGGGTCTCCAATTTCTTAAGCTTTTCCTGCGCTCGCTCAAGTTCACCCCACACCATGCCTAGCTCCTTGGTAGTACGATGCTGGGAGTCGTCGTGAAGGGCTTGCAGCTCAGCTATGGTCTGGTGAGAATTCAGGGCTTCCCGCATATGATCGGAAGCAAGGTCGAAGCACTGGTTCAACGACCCAAACTTGGCCTCAACTGCCTTAAGAAATGACACCAGCACTTGGATCGATCCAAACTCCTGAAGGAAGCAATCCAACCCCGCCCCAGCTAATGCCCGGTTAGTTTGATCGCCTCCAAACCTCCAGTGAGCAAGCTTTCTCTGAAGAAATGAGCACTGGAGGCATCCAGCGCGGGGAAGAGAGAAGTAGGTACCAGAAGAACTACTGGGGTGAGGAAAATCGTAAGGCATGGGCCCACGCGGGAGAATCTCCTCTAGGGGGCGCTCAGGCTACAAAAGATGGCAATATCATTAAGAAGTAGAACTCTTTATTAATCAAAATAGGTACCAAGGCCAAGTTCTACACGAGCCTCCCGGGGAGGAAGATTACAAAATAAAAAATTACAAAATAAAATAACTAAGAGTCTAGAGTTATACATGGTCCTCAGCAGGGTTCCCCTCCCCCGGAACAGTGTGAGCCCTCTCAAACCGCCTCTCCAACTCCACGAGGTCCTCGGTACTCCATTCCGGGCCAGCATAGGCAGGGGCGTCCACCGCAGGTTCATCAGCGGCCCGCTCGGGAAACCCTACCTTCCGCACAGCCTTCCGGGACTGATACAGCAAGTCATCTTGACCCGCGCCCAGACCAACTCGGCAGTCGCCCTCTTGATCGTGGACCGCGCGGTACCCAAAGTTGTCAGGTACCGCGCAGTATTCATAATAATTCTCCGACCAGTGAGGCGTCTCCGGGACTACCCCATAAGCATTAAAGCTTTCCGGGCCGGGGTCAGGGAAAGCAGCCTCGCCTATCTCCGGTTGCTTGGCCTTCTTGATATCCGAGGCGGAAGGAATCCGGGAGGACATCCTCAAAGACTCCCACAGTTGGGGGACCAGGCTTTTCAAGTTCGCATCCTGGAGGGATCTCCAGCGACGGTTCAGCAGATCGTTCGCCTTGGGGCGATAGTAGGAGGCCTGGGCTTCCAAGCGAGCGGGCCCCAGAAGCCAACCCCGCAAACTGCGGTACATCTCGTGGCAGGCGACCGCGCTTGCCGCAGCTGCGATACCTTCCAGCCTTTGATCAAAGGCGGCGGAGTGAAGGACCTTCTGGGTCACAGCATCCAGGGCTTCAAGTTGTGCCTCTTTCTTCTCCTTCTTGAGGGAGGAGTATTTCTTCTCCACCTCGGCAAGCCTCTTCTCCTTATCCGCCAGCTTCTTCTCCTTTTCAGCTAGCTTCGTCTGAGACGCCTCCAGCCGGGCCTCCAGGTCGTCTCGCCCGGCCAACTTTTCCCGGGTATTGCGGAGCTCCTTCTCCATCGTAGCAAACAATCCGGCGCTGTATTTGGAATAGCCCCGATTTAGCGCTTCGGTAAACTGGGGGTCAGCGAGGGGGGAATCTGCGAAGGCGGTGCTCTGCAAAACGGGACATAAAGCTTAGGAAAGAGTTGGATTAAAACATTAGGTGAAGAACAAAGCTAAAGGAAAGTAGTTACCTCTTCTTTTTCTTCCGGGATAGTCTCGGAAGCAACGGCCCGCGGAGAAGCGTTGCGAAGAGGAGGAGGAGGAAGGAAGTCCTGAGTCCTTTGGCGAGAGGGAGGAGGCGACCCAGATAGCTCGCCTGGGGGCGGCCGTTTGAATCTCGAGCTTGCTCCGCCGCTATAGGTCGGATGCTGGATGAAGGACCGGCGTCCGGGTGTAGGCGATGAGCCAGGAGTAGCGCGGGCCTCAGAAGATGGCCCGGAAGAATTCTGTTGACGAGACCGCGGTGGCGCGCGGGCCTTCTGGGGAATGATGGCAGGATTCTCGGTCGGAGGTGGTCCGGAGGCCATTTGCTGAGGAGGGGCCTGGGGATCCGGATGAGTATCCCTGGCTTGAACAATGTCCCCGGAAGGCTTATCAGTGTAAGCCATGACCTCCGCGTATAGGGCAGGTTGAGCTGAAATCAAGCAGACAGTGAGGTGAGACCATGAGATATATATATAACAAAAAGTTTGATTTCAACTTCCGAGAAAGATAAGAAATAAAAGCCTTAATGGGCACCTCCATCTGGCCACACCGCAGAGATGCGCGGGAGCGTGAAGAGGTCGCGGGGATAGATCCCGCGAGGCCAGAAATAACCCGCATTCCCGTTCTTATAGAAGGCGTCCATATCTAAGGGGGAGAGGCGGAGAAGGTTGTGATCACTGGAAATAATAGCCGGAAGATTGGAGAGAGGTTTTTTGTCCTCGGGAGCAAGAGAGTTGTTCCAGGAGGGCATAGGGTACACCCGGGCATCACAAAGGAAGAAACCCTTTGAAAGATATCCTTTGGCGGATTTGGGCTTAGAGAGAATGAAATCCTTTAGGCCGGTATGGATCGTGAAAGAAAAAACGCCCGGGAAAGACGCATGCGCCTTCCGCAAGACATAGAAGGAGCGGAAGAGTAAGAGAGAAGCGGGAACGGCGCACCAGGCGCAGTTAAGCAAGAAGGCTAGAATGAGGACCACCCCGTTAGGGTGTAGCTGGGCGGGGGCTACGTCATAGAATTGGAGAATTTCAAGGAAAAGGGGAGGGAAGGGCAGGCTAAGCCCATATTGAAAATGGATTCGCAGGATACAGGAAGCCTCCCGCTCGGAGACTCCCGGAGGAAGTTTGGAAAGAGAGGCATTCAAAGGAAAGGGAATAAAGGAACGCTTGGCTAAATCCAAGACATCCCTATGTAAAGAAGGAGAGTCCCCGGGGACATCATAAAATTTGATACCCACCGGGCGCACCCCGTGAGTGGGCCCCCGGGGAATGTCGTCACCGCCTTCCTCGCCGAACACCTCCTCATCCTGATCCTTGCGCGGATGATGAGGATGCTCGACTGGGCGCGAACCCACCCCATCCGAGGTCAACGCACCCGGGGCAACGGGCCCCCGGGGGGTACTGAGAGCTTCAGAAGAAATGTCCGGGGAGGAATGGGAGGAAATCATGTTATCTGCGGCCCGAAATCGGGCCTCAAACTGATTTTGAACCCCTTTGGTGTCCAAAGAGGAATTGGAGTGAAGCGGGGAACCCATGACGAGAAGAAAAGAATAGGGAGTTATGGCTTACTTGGTTGAAAATGCAAAGGAGCGAGTAAGCAGAGCGTCTGGAGAAATTTTGCAGAAAGTAACTTGTGAGAAAGGAGGTTATGCCCCTTATATAGGCGGATGAATAGGAATCGCCACCTCAAAAGGAGGAAAAGCAATGATGACACGGTGAACGAGGTACTGATCAATGCAGAAGGGGAAAAGGCGGCGTTGTCAGAAACTAATTTTGACACGGATGGGCCCCACCAAGATTAACGTCAGGAGAAGGTTATGAGACCAGTTTTCCGCGTTACGGAAACCCGGGTGACTGGTCTGGGGGGCTAGTGATATTACCGGCCCAAAGGCCTACTGAGCCGGTAATAGAATCCACGGCCCAGCACCAAAAGGGCGGTGCCTTTCCCGCTAAGGGGCACGTCCGGACAAGAAAGAAGGACGGACGGGGACAAAGGGAAGTGGTCCTGCACCTTATCTCAAGCAGGCAAGCTCGGCTATAAATACTAGTCTCAAACAGTGAACAAGGTATGTGACTGATATCTCTCTACTTTATATTGAGAGCACCTTCCGTACGTTTACCTTCTCCGTTATTCCCATCTCATCATCACGCCGGAGCTTCTTCCCCGGGATGCCTCCCGGGGATTGTTTTGCAGGATTGTAGCGGACCGACTAAGAAGGAGACCCGGGTAGCGTCTGCCCCAGGGGACGGACAGATTTTGGTAGCATCAGTTAGGGCTTTCTCAATTAAACTATGGTGGAAGTTTCAGTTAAACCAAACAATTTGGACTAGTTTTCTTTGGAATCTGCCAAATAGCTATAAGACTTCTCTAACCTGGAAGATAATTTGCCAAGTTACTGAGATTGCTAATTGCCATTCTAGAGTTATAGTGGAAACAGGGCATTCTCCATTCTGGGTTGCAAACTGGACAGGTAATGGAGCACTCTGTTATCAATGGCCATTACCTGACATACCCTTCCCTGACATTTCCATTGCTCAGTTCTTAGATGATAAGGTTGTTTGCTTACCCCAACTGGAGCCTTTTTTGGCTACCAACATTCTAAATATTTTGCAGAGGCTGAAAATTAATCAATTCCATTCAGACATATTGGTATGGGAGCCATCAGCCAATGGGAAATTCACAGTGAAATCAACATATATGGTACTGAGGGCTAGTCAAGACAATCATCATCTCAGCAATCAGGTATGGTCAAAATATATCCCTGGAAAAATATCTGTTTTTTGCTTGGAGATTTTTTAACAGTCTGCTTCCCTTTGATGATATCCTGATGAGATTTGGGATTAACTTTGCATCTAAAGGTCCACTATGCAATCATATTGACACATCTGATCATTTTTTTAATTCATGTGCTCCCAATATGGAGGTGTGTAATATGATGCATAATCTATTGGCTATACCAGTCCCTTATTTTGTGTCAGCAAAACACAGGTTTTCTTTTTATTTGAACTACAAAAGGCCTTCAAAAATTCATACCACATTTACAGTAACCTCTTTACTTGTAACTCTGTGGAATCTCTGGTGTAGAAGAAATAAAAAGCTTTTTGAAAATGCTTATATTGATAGCATGGCTCTTTTCAGCTCAATCTTCAAACAAGTGTCTATGATTTTCACAACTTTTCTACTTTCTGGAAGTGTTCTAAAAGCTAAGGATTTGACAGAGATAGGGTTGGTCTCATTCCTTAAAAAGAAGAGACCAAAACCTGCCAAGAGAGTGAAATGGCAGCCCCCTGATTCTGGTTATAAAATTAATGTAGATGACTCTTTTATCTCTACTGAAAAAGTATGAATAGGGGTAATAATCAGGGACAAAAATGGCTCAGTTATCTCTATGTTTAGAAAGCATACTACTGCATCTTCCCCTTTGCATGCAGAGCTATTAGCTATTCAACTTGGCTTAAAATTAGGACTGCAAAGTGGCTATGCCTTTGCAATAGAATCAGATTGTAAACTTGCAGTACAAGGGATTAAAAATCCTGGCTCTGCAAACTGGTCTTTTTTAAGTCTTTTCCATGAACTCAACAGCCATGCTAGCATTAACAACCATGTTTAACTCAGTTGCATATTTTCTTGCTAAAATGTCCTCTGAGGACTCTATTACTTGCAACCTTTCTGTTGCTAATTCCCCTCAGAAATTAAGGGCTCTGATTCAACTGGAAAGACAGGGAACTCCTTATTTAAGGATATATCAATCTCCAGTTGAATGACTTCTCTTCAGTTTGCTGCCAATTTCTTATATCAGTTATAAATGCATGTTTCTATTCTTGGCACTTTTGATTCTGCTATGTTTATTTTTTGCAGAAAAAGACCCTTTGGACCTCTTCAAAGGTGGAACCAAACCTCTTCAAGGATGCGTGGAAGCTCCCCAAGTTTACAAGAACTCCTTCAGAACATCTCCTTTTGAGAATTGCACCCAAGCTCCCATGGAATTCCTGAATTTTCCAATTCACCGGTGCAACTTTCTATAACAAGACATCTCATGTTGTTCTGTTTTTTTTCCAAGGGATGTGTTCCCTCTAGCAATTAGATGGTATTTTCTCTAAATCCTCTAAGTTGATAGTGGAAGGCTGGCCTTTGAGTGATTCATTTAGGGGATGAAGATACACCAGGGGTAGGTGTATCAGGGAAATGAATCACTCTTAGGAACCTTACCATATATCAACTTAAAGGATATAAGGAAACCCAAGTCCTTTATTCATGTCATTTTACCTATAATTTCCATACATAGTAAAACTATAACTATATTTATTGGCCTTTTCATAGGCTTATTCAAGGTTTGAGGAGCCTTTTTTTTTTTTTAAAGTTAAACCACCGTAGGTGGAGGGATATTTATTAGGTTCCCCAAACCTGAATAACTGATCTCCTCAAAGGGAGGCAATTTGAAAGATTACAATACATATATTGTATCTAGAGCGCTGACCATCTAGCAGGTAAAGCACCGATAACTTGCACCGACCAGAATAAACTAGACAACCAAGTCTACTAGTCTAGCTCATTTCACAGAGTCGCCAGAAGTAAATTGTGTCAACTACTCTGACTTGGATTTCTCCTATACTATTACTAGGAAAGAGACTAGAAGCCGAAGGGATTTTTCATAGCCCAACTAATTCAGTTACAAGGAAAATAGCAACTAGGCAAGGGATACTCGATAAGCTTCACAAAAAGACTCAATTGAAGCACTACTCCATCTGAAAAAAATAAATAAAAGAAACAGAACCAATATCTCACGATGAGAGGATTCCGGCGGCTATGTGACGGAGCCTTCACTGCGGCGCGTGGCAGTCACGCGCCAGCCACTGCGCGTTAACCGTATTGTGTGACGCGTGTATCACTGGCGAGGCGGAAAGCGCGTTGATACGCCAGCTTGTTCGCACCACCCAGCGGCGCGTGGCAGCGGTGTTGTTGCTCCAACAGGAACTTTCCGGCCAGATCCGAATCCAAGATCCAATCGAGATCCCCTAATTTTTCAGGCTAAAAACGTTCGTCTTCGGCGCTGGAAGTGTTAAACAGATGTGGCTCCGGTGGCGACTGTGGATCCACTGTCTTTCCGGTCAGGAGCTGTCCGGTCGGCAGCGACTGTCGCGTGACTGTCTTTCCATCGCCGGCGTTCATCTGTCGATGCGGACATCAGTCCAGCAATACCTGTGCGTCGATTTCCGGCGTCTGTTTGGCCGTTGCTTGGCGGGGACAAAAAGAAAATGTTCAGGTGAGGGAGGGAGGGATTGGGGTGGCTGGGTGCAGAAAAAAAGAGAGGAAGGGGTGGAAGGGGTGACCGGACGACGAGGGGCGTCGATCTCCGGCCACCCCTCCGATCGGGAGATTTAAGATTTGTTTTTGGGTTTCGTGCCCGAGAGAAAAAAAAGCTGCTCCAATCTAATCCAGTGAATTAAGGTTTGAGGAGACTAATATATTCCTCCCACCATTGGTGGCTTCAATTTTAAAAAATAAAAAATAATAGAAAAATCTTTCCATAAAACAAAAATCATAAAATTTTTCCCACCTACCACGAGTGTGACATACCAGAAACGGCTTTTATCACAATTGAAAATTTAAATTGTACAAGCTAGTGATATTTGCAGGGAAATAAATAATCAGATCTATATTCGCTGACATGCCATTAGTGGTGTCAATTCGGGTTAGCGTGTCGGGTTACGTATTCGGGTTGATACGGGTCAGGTTTCTTCGTGTCAGAACTTTTTACAGGGTTGTGTCGGGTCGCGTTCGTGTCGGGTTAAATTCGTGTCAACACTGATTGTCAGGTCGGGTTAGACTCGTTTGTCAAGTTGAGTCGAATTAAGTAAAACTATAATCCACAAAACTGACAGGGAAGAACAAAATTTTGATGTTGGGTCATTATTATTAGCTGTATTAATTTAGATCGAGTTGATTTCAAAATTTTAGTTCGGGTAAATATTTCAATCATTATCACTATTATTTTATTGCTAAAAATTTATAATAAATTATTAACGTGTTAATTTGAGAAAACTAAGGATTGAACCTGGTAAGTTGACACTAACTCGGATTTTTACATATACTAACTAAAATAAGTATAAAAAATTAAATCTTACTTAAATTTTTATGAAGACAAATTCTCAATCGATCTCACTGAGTAGTCATGCTTAATACGTAAAAGTTCAGTGTTGATATATGAAAGCGAGAATATCAACAATAATACACTAAATGATCACACTTAATATGTAAAAGATCATGTTTGAAAGTGAGAAGATCAACATTTATCCTATTCTCAAAAGAATAGTAATGCTTAATATGTAAAAGATCAGTGTTGATATATGAAAGCAAGAAGATCAGCAATAATACACTAAATGACCACACTTAATTCGTAAAAGATCATGTTTGAAAGTGACAAGATCAATATTTGTCCTAATCTCAAATGAGACGAGTCTTAAAAAAAAAAAAAACTAAATATAGGTTAATTACTTAACTTCCTATAATTAACAACTAAACTTTAATAATCAAACATAAAATCTTAGTTGGTTTGGGTTCGGGTCATCTTCGGGTTCAGGTTAAGTCGGGTTCAGATTAGAATTTATCGGGTCAAAATTATTTTTCGGTTTGAGTTCGGGTCGTGTCGAGTTTGTCGGGTTCGGCTCGTGTCGAGTTTATCGGGTTCGGGTCAGCATTGTAAGCACTACATGCCATGTAAAATTGAATAATTGATCATTCATTGTGTCAATTGAGGGAAGGTGCGCCTATATAGTTTGGTAGGTAACATTATGTTACAATGGGTATGTATGTTTAGCTATAATTTTTAATGTGACAAACTGACAATAGGTATGTTTAACTGGCTGAGAGACTACACCAACACAACAAAATATGATTATTTGCTGGTATTCATTTGCATGATTGATCTGAGTTATCTCTATATTCTTTCCTTTTGTTGATTAATTAATATTATCTCGTTTTGTTTTTTCAAATCTGTGTTAATAATAACATATGAATATATATTACTTAAATTTAGTTCAGTTTAATTCAGTTAAGTTCATATGCTCTGAAATATAATTTAATGATATTCAACTCAATTTATTTCTTTACTTTATCCTAACCTTTACTTTAAATATAATATAAATATGTACATAATTACTGATAAGTATATGGCTTTATAATTTACTGAACCAACTTAGACTGAATCATAATGTATGAAATAGCTAAATAATGTAGTATAACAATATAAGCTCCTACTGAAACTGAATTCTGTGCATCTTGAGAGATGGTGGCTGACGTACCTAACCGAGTTTCATCCCAGGTTGTGTGGTTTAAGCTTTTTGTTGTGCCCAGCTACTTTGCCAGAGAGTGTGCAACCATGGTCTAAATTATCATAGCTGTAGTAAATAGGGAGATGATTCGGATTCAAGTCATCTTTCAGGAAGCTGTCTACTCATGTGACCAGAAGCAGTGCCAAGGCATGAGAATGTACATCCACGTGCTGGAGGGCCCCGCAAGGTACAGGAAGGCGACGCATGATGAGGAGAAGAGAGGTCTAAAACACCTATAAATAGAGGCCGCAATCAGCCATTTCAGACAAGTTCTCTAACTCTTGAATACAGAGTTTTATCTTTCCTTTCAATACACGAAATCTCATCATCACACCGGAGCTACTACCCTCGGGTTGCGCCGGGGGCTTGTTTTGCAGGCATCGGGAGAACAGGTCCTAAGCAAGTCCTATCCGAAGTCAAAGAGCTCGGACAGTCAGAAGTCATTAGCGAGCAGTCTGCATACTTCATCAGCAATCCACATCCAGAAGCTCTCGGATACATCAACTATCCGAGGCATCGATTACTAGTGCGGATTTCCCCCGCATCAGTTGGAACGCCCAGTGGGACCCGACGAACTGGGTTCTCGTCTTTTCCCTAGTAAAGTTGTCCGACCATCTTCGGAGGGGATCACAATCTTTGGTCGTCCGAGGGTGCATCAGATTCATAAAGCATGTTTTGAGGGTGATGGAGGCAAGTCCTGACAAAGTAGAGGTCGAGATGGACGTGTCTTGGGAGGTGCAAACAAGATATGTGCCCCCAGGGGAGGAACAAGTTAAGAGGGTTCGGTTTGGAGGCATGTTTGAATTCTCAGCAGTTGAGGAAGGTCCGATGCAGGTGGTACATTCCGACCCTCTGCTAGTGACTGCCGAAATTGGGGGGTTTAAGGTAAGAAAGGTGTTGATGGACAGTGGCAGTAGGGTGGAGGTAATGTTTACATCATGTCTTGATCAAATGGGAATCAGAAAGGAGATTTTGTGTCCTCAAGTACGGTCGTTGGTAGAGTTCTCGGGAGAGTTAGGGAGGCCCATCGGGGAAGTATCCCTGAGAGTGGTAATGAAAGATGATATCGATGCCGCCCGGAGGGTTTCAACATTCAATACTTTTGCGGTAATAGATGCGGAATCTCTCTACAATGTAGTCCTCGGAAGACCCTGGTTAAACCAGGTCCGAGCGGCCAGCTATCCTCATCTTCTAATGTTGAGGTTTCCAACCGAGCAAGGTATGTCGACGGTTCGAGGTAGCCAGTCAGAAGCTCGGAATTATTCTCAGGTAGTTGTGGTTGAGGCCAAGAAAGAAATGAGAGCGATACCGGGGCCTACTCTCAACCAGGAATTGGAGGATATGGCCTTCGAAAATCGAGGAGTGGTGAAAGTCGGGAAAGATCTTCCAGAGGATATAAAGGAGAAGTTGCGAAAGCTGCTAGCCAGGTATGCTGAGGTTTTTTCTTGGAATTCAGAAGATGTAGTTGGAATTCCCTCTGATATTGTGGCACATCGGCTTAAGGTTGACCCGTCGGTAAAACCCATCCGACAAAAGAAAAGGCAGATGGCTCCGGAAAGAGCCAAGTTTATTAAAGTTGAGGTGGAGAAGCTTTGGAAGGCCAGAGTAATAGAAGAGATCACGCACCCAGAGTGGGTAGCCAATCCGGTGTTGGTAAAAAAACACGACGGGAGTTGGCGGATGTGCATAGACTTTACAGATATTAACAAATGTTGCCCAAAGGATAGTTACCCATTGCCCTCATTGGACCAGCTAGCCGAGGCTATTACCAGATATCCGGTGTTAAATTTCTTCGATGCACACAAGGGCTACCACCAGATACCCATGGCGGAGGAGGACAAGGAAAAAACGTCTTTTATTACCAACGAAGGGACTTTCTGCTATAAGATGATGCCATTTGGATTAAAAAATGCAGGAGTGACGTACCAAAGAATGGTGGATGACGTGTTCGGGGACCAAAAGGGAAGAAACATGGAGGTTTACGTAGATGACATGGTGATCAAGAGTCGAAGTCATCAAGAGTTCTTGAGTGACCTGCAGGAAACATTCACCAAGCTAGAGGCAACTAATCTCAAGCTGAATGCTAAGAAGAGTACTATCGAGGTGGGTGCAGGGAAGTTCCTCGGATTTATGGTATCGAGCCGAGGTATGGATGCAAATCCTGAGAAGGTTGAGGCAATCAAAAATATGCAGTCTCTCACTACCGTGAAGGAGGTTCAGAAATTGACAGGGTCATTGGCGACCTTGAGCCGTTTCCTGTCTAAAAGAGCACAGAGGCAGCTGCCTTTCTTTAATGTCCTAAGAAAGGCGAAAGATTTTCAGTGGACAAATAAATGCGAAAAGGATTTCCAGGAGTTGAAGCAGCGTTTGCTGAAACTGCCCACTTTGAAGAAACCAATCCCAGGTGAAACTCTCTTCTTGTACATAGCGTCCTCGGCGGAGGCAGTAAGTGCGGTATTGATTAAACAAGAGCACGGGATTCAACACCATATATATTTCGTAAGCCGAGCATTAAGAGGGCCAGAGATGAGGTACACAGAGTTAGAGCAGTTGGTGCTGGCGTTAATGCATGCATCGAGGAGGTTGAAAGCATACTTTCAGGATCATCCGATAGTAGTACTGACCAACTACCCGCTAAACCAGATTATGCAAAAGACAGAGGCTTTGGGAAGGATGATGAAACGGGCAGTGGAGATAGGGGAGCATGATGTGACATATCAACCTAGGAAGGCGATCAAGGGACAGGTGTTGGCATATTTTCTAGTCGAGTCCATGGCTAGTAAAGAGGAATGTGCCAAAGGAGGGATGGTCAGAAAAGAAAAGAAAGGTCGAGCGTCTCCCGAGGCCGAGAAGAAATATAGGGGTCGGATACCTTCCAAAGTCAGCGAGGGAAAGAAGGGACAAGCTCCTGTTGAGATCAAGGAGCCAGAGTGGAAGATGTTTGTAGATGGGTCATCCCATCAAGGTGGAAACAGAGCAGGGATATTGCTAATTAGCCCCGAGGGTAAGGAACATTTGTACGCCTTACAATTTTCTTTCAAAATCACAAACAATGAGGCAGAGTATGAGGCGTTAATAAGAGGCTTACGATTGGCAAAAGAAATCGGAATCAAGAGAATGGTGGCGTTCAGCGATTCTCAGATCGTTGTACAATAAGTAAAGGGGGGAATATGAAGCAAGAGAAAGAAGCTTGCAGAGGTATCTGGAGATTGCTAAAGAGCTAGCAGCGGGATTTGATAGTTTCAGGTTGGAACAAATTCATAGGGAAGAAAACGCCAAGGCCGACGTGCTAAGCAAGTTGGCATCTTCAGAGGTGAAACCTGGACCAGACCATAAATTATATATGGAAGTATTGGAGAAGAAGAGCTATGAGTAAATCCCGAGGGTGGAGACGATAGAGGAAGATGAATCATGGATAGCTCCAATCTTGGCATACATTAGAGATGATGTGCTTCCAGAGGATAAGAAATTGGCACGGAAGATCAGGGTGAAGGCCTCGAGGTATATGATGCTACCAGTTTCCGTCCGACTTCCTGGATTGGACGCTTCCCTAGTCCCCTCCTCGGCCGACCCTCTTTAGTCCTGCAAAACAATCCCCGGGGGGTGTCCCGGGGAAGAAGCTCCGGCGTGATGATGAGATGGGGATAGTGGGGAAGGAAAACGTACGGAAGGAACTCTCAATATAAGGTAGAGAGATATAAGTTACATACCTTGTTCACTGTTGGAGGCTAGTATTTATAGTTGAGCTTTGCCTCCCTTGAAGATAAGCTGCAGGACCACCTCCCTTGTCATCTTCTGTCCTCTCTTGTCCTCTTTCTTGTCCGGACATGCCTCTGACCGGGAAAGGTTCCTCTCTGTTGGTTCTGGGCCACGGGCCCTTTTCTTGGCCCAGCAGGGCTCTGGACCGGTATTATCACTAGCCCCCCAGACCAGTCTTTCGGGTTTCCTTGACGCGGGAGACTGATCTTACATGCTCCTCCTTTTGCTACCTCTTTTGGTGGGGCCCCTTTATGCTATAATTGATTTCTGACAGCGCCGTCTTTTCCCTTCCGCATTAATCAGTACCTTGCTTCCCGTGTTATCATTGCTTTTCCTCCTTTCGAGGCGACGTTTCCTATTCACCCCCCTATATAAGGGGTCTAACCCTCCTCGCTAAATCACTCTCCACATCGTTTCCAGACGCTCTGCTTTTCCTTAACAAGTAAGCTCTAACCCTCCTCCTCTGCTGCTTCCGCTCCTCTTTCATCATGAGTTCCCCGCACCTTGCCACTTCCTCCCTAGATACCGAGGGGGTTCAAAGCCAATTTGAAATTCAGTTTCGAGCCCCCCACCCTATTTCTTCTCCCGGCTCCTCCTCGAGTACCCCCTCTGAGACCTTCAGCACATCCCCGGAGCCAATCGGACCGAGTACGTCCGCCTTAGACAGGGCGGGTTCATCCCCCACACAGCGTTCCCATCTCCCCCGGGAGGATCCGGATGGGGAAGCCTTTGATGAGGAAGTCGGCAATGATGCTCCCCGGGGTCCTACCCACGGAGCGAAGCCTTCTGGCCATCGGTTTTTTAATCTCCCCGGGCCTCCCCCTCCTTAGATAGGGACGTTCTAGATTTGGTTAGGCGTTGTTTTATCCCTTTTCCGTTGGATGCATCGCTATCAAAACTTCCCCCGGGGATGTCCGAGCGGGAAGTACCTTGCATCCCCCGGATTCACTTCCAGTACGGGCTCAGCCTTCCTTTCCCTCTTCTTTTTTCAGAAATTTTCAACTTTTATCGAATGGCCCCGGCCCAGCTACACCCCAACGGGATTGTACTGGTACTGGGCTTCTTACTTAATTGCGCTAGATGCAATGTTTCCCCCTCTCTCCTTCTCTTCCGGTCCTTCTATGCACTCCGACGCGCTCACGCGTCCTTTCCGGGGGTATTTTCTTTCGTAATCCGTTCCGGGACGAAGGACTTTATGAGGGGTAAGCCCAGATCCGCCAAAGGGTACCTTGCGAAGGGTTTCTTCCGCTGCGATTCCCGGGTGTATCCAATGCCCCCCTGGAACGATTCCCTCGTTCCTGAAGACAAGAAACCCCTTTCCTCCCTTCCAACAGACCTCACCCATGAACATAACTTCCTCCGTCTATCTCCCCTAGACATGGACGCTTTCTTTAAGACTGGGAACGCGGGCTATTATTGGCCTCGCGGGATATACCCTGAGAAACTCTTTTCCCTTCCAACCGTCTCCGCTGTGTGGCCGGCTGGAGGTGCCTATTAAAGGCTTTATTCTTTATTTTCGTATTCATATATGTGTGTTTTATTCTGATCTCTTTATATTTGTTCTTCCTGACTTCAGTTCAGCCTACTTTGCACGCAGACGCTACCCTATTCGAAGAGATGCCTTCCGGGGATAATAGTTAGCAGGGAAATCCTCACCGGGGGCTGGTCTCTCCAGCCGAGCAGCAAGCAGCATCCCCAGTCGGGGTGGGGGCTGCCGAGAATCCCGGGTTCATCCCCCAAGGGACCCGTCAGCAACGCTCTTCTTCCCAACCGAAAGCCCCCGGGTCCTCTCCTACCCCCGGGAGGAAATCTTTCATCCAGCACCCGACATACAGCGGCGGGGCTGGTTCCAGGTTTAAGCGGCCTTTAACCGATGACAAGGAAACTCCTCCCTCTTCCCGTCAGAGGTTGGAAAGTGCGACCCCGCCGCCTCCTCCTCCTCCCCCTGCGAGTTCTCCTTCAAGGGATAACTCTCAAGCCATCCCCGAGCAGAGGGAAGAGGTGCTCTAACCTTGTTGCTTATTACTACTTTTGTCCTCCATCCTTCCGGATAATCTTATCTTTGTTTGAATTTTGTAGACCACTACTTTCACCGACTCTCTCCTGGCGGATTCTCAGCTGACGGACGCGCTCAACCGGACATACTCGAAGTATAGCGCGGGTTTGTTTGCTAAGAAGGAGAGGGAACTCCTTGATGCCCGGGAGAAGTTGGCCGAGCGGGATGACCTGGCCGCCCGACTGGAGGCTTCTCAGAAGAAGCTAGCCGAGAGGGAGAAAAAGCTCTCTGAGAAAGAAAAGAAGCTGGCGGAAGTAGAGAAGAAATATTCTTCTCTTAAGAAGGAGAAGAAGGAGGCCCAGCTCGAAGCCTTGGACGCTGTGGTTCGAAAAGTTCTCCACTCTGCCGATTTTGACAAGAGACTAGAGGGCATCGCCGCTGTTGCCAGTGCTGATGCATGCCACGAGATGTATCGCAGTCTGCGGGGTTGGCTCCCGGGACCTGCTCGCCTTGAAGCACAAGCATCCTATTATCGTCCCAAGGCGAGCGATCAGCTCAACTATCGCTGGAGGTCTCTTCAGGAGGCCAACCTGGAGAATCTGGTACCCCAGTTGTGGGATTCCCTGAAGATGTGTTCCCGGGCCCCTTCAGCCTCGGACATTAAGAGGGTCAAGCTTCCGGGGGTCAACGAGGCTGCTATCCCTGAATCCCCTGGCCCGGAGCGCTTCAACGCCTACGGGGTGGTCCCGGAGACGCCTCACTGGGCCGAAAGTTACCACGAGTTCTGCGCTATACCTGACAATTTTGGATATCAGGCCGTTGAGGAGAGGACGGGTGAATATGTTATGGGGCTTCCCAGGGGGCAGGACGACTTGCTCTATCAATCCCGGAAGTCTACCCGGAAAGTGGGATTTCCTGAGCGCCCGGAAGACGAGCCAAAGGTGGATGCCCCTGCCTACTGTGGTCCCAACTGGTCTGACGCAGACGTGGCTGAACTGGAAAGGAGGTGGAAGGGCGCTCATGCTACCCCGGGGGAAAGAGGCCCGACCGAGGATAATGTATTCCCCTAGACTCTAGTATATATTTTTTTGTAGTTTTAAGTCTTTTGTAATCTTCCTCCCCGGGAGGCATATGTAGAACTTGGCCTTGGCGCCCATTTTGATTAATATAAGTTCTACCTTTTAATTTGATGAAGTTACTATTTTTTGTAGTCTGAGCACCACTTGGGAGGAGATCTCCCGCGGGGATCCGTGCCTTTTGTTTTCCCTCATCCTAGTTGTTCTTCCGGGACCTACTACTCTCTCCCCCGCGCTGGGTGCCTCTAATGTTCATTCCTTCAAAGGAAGCTTGCTCATTGGAGGTTTGGAGGCGATCAAGCTATTCGGGCCATGTCTGAGGCTGGATTGTGTGCGTTTGTTCACGAGTTCGGGTCCATCCAGGCATTGGTTTCATTTCTTAAAGCTATCAAAAACAAATTTGGCTCGCTGAATCACTGCTTTGACCTGGCTTCTGATCATATGCGGGAGGCCCTAAATTCCCACCAGACCATCGCCGAGCTGCAGGCCCTTCAGGACGATTCTCGTCATCGTACTGCCAAGGAGTTAGGTATGGTGTGGGGCGAACTAGAGCGTGCGCAGGAAAAACTTAGGACCTTGGAGACCCGCTTCGCCCAGAACCGACTCCTCTGCGACTTTGAGAAGGAGAATCGGTCCCTTACTCATAGGAATAGGGTCCTCCAGGATGCTCTACTAGTCACCCGGCTATCCTATCACCTGTTGGGTCTCAAGAACGGCCTAGTTGGGGTGTCTCCTCTTACCGACATTCCCGCCGGGGTTCGTAGGACGATGGAACGCATGGAGGCTAACCCGCAGAAGTTTGGTGAGGGAGCTCCTAATCATAAGGCCTATCTGGATGTCGTTGAATGGCATAATAAGATTGCTGCGGGAGAAGCTGAGCCCTATCCCTCTAGCCTTCGCCGAGTCCCTGCCCGGGTGGAGGTGGATGTGGCGTACGAAAGGTACGAGGACATGACTGTATCCATTGACCCGGTCGAGGTGGCCCGTCGGATAAGACGCATCCGGGAGATTGCCGACTCTGGAGTCACCACAAAGGGTGCTAAAACCGCCGAGGGTACTCGTATTAGCCGGGAAGAAAAGGGTAAAAGTGCAGCAGTCATGTTTCCTAAGTACAGGTTCGTCACCTCTGCCGGGGTGAGAAGAATGCGCCTGGCGGAGCCGCTTCCCGAGGGATCTGTGGTTGTGCCTATCCCCGAACTGAACGAAGAGGACGCTGCGCAATTGGAAGAGGAGCTTGCGTGGAATCAAGCCCCGGATGCCCGTTTTGCCGAAGATCTCATGTCCTCTCAATTCTTCGGAGGGGGTTTCCGCCCGGGTAACCCTGAGGGTGCTTCCGGGTCAGGTCCCAAGTGGGTCTAGTAGCAAATAGATAGGAATACTTGTATGTAAAATGCTTATGTAATTGTCCTGCCATGACTATGACCACATATTCATGCGATTTGTAATTTAAAGAGGATTGAATAAAAATTGTTTCTCTGAAAGACCCTTTTCATTAACTCTTTCCTGTAATCATTACATTCTTTGATCCCCGGGCTTCATCCAAGCTCCGGGTCCATTCTAGCGGGGCACCCAAATGGGAGCTACCCATGGGTCCCTTTTAAGCAAATATTCCTCTAAACCCGGAACGAGGCCAAGCGTCGGGTTCTCTCTCTCCGGGCATATTCATGCTTCCGGGAGGGGTATATCCATACCTGGCATATTCATGCCTAGCATATTCATGCTTAGCGTATTCACGCTTCCGGGAGGGGTATATCCATACCTAGCATATTCATGCCTAGCATATTCATGCTTAGCGTATTCACGCTTCCGGGAGGGGCATACCTATGCCTAGCATATCCATGCCTGGCATATTCATGCTTTAGTAGCTGTGGTATGATGCGGGGTGCTCTACTTCCCGTAAAACCTTCTCAGGTTAGCTACGTTCCACCTCCTGGGGATCTCCTTTCCCTGCTTGTCCTCCAGCACATAGCTCCCTCCCGGGTGTGCTTCCTTGATCTTGTATGGCCCTTCCCAGTTGGGTGCAAGTTTGCCCTCCGGGGCTTGGCGGCTCTTATCGTTCCTCCTCATTACCCAGTCTTCTGGGATGAAGACTTCTTTCCGCACCCTTCTGTCATGGTACCTCTTTACTCTCTCCTTCACCTTGGCTTCCTGAAGTGCCGCATTCTCTCGCTTCTCTTCCAGGAGATCCAAGTCAAGGCGTCGTCCATCGTCTTCTTCTTCCGGGCGCTGGTATTGAGTTCGAGGGCTTGGGATCCCAATCTCTGCGGGTATTACTGCCTCTGACCCGTACACCAAGCCATACGGAGATTCCCCGGTAGCTGAGCTTTCTGTAGTCCTATGGGCCCAAAGAACACTGGGTAGCTCCCAGATCCAATTTCCCCGCGCGCCTTCCAAGCGGGTTTTTAGTCCTTTGATGATGGTGCGGTTGGTGACCTCTACTTGCCCGTTCGCCTGGGGGTGGTACACCGACGTCAACTTCTGTTCTATACCATACTTGACACACCATGATTTGAAAGGATGGTTCTCGAACTGCGCCCCGTTATCCGTGACTATGACCTTCGGGATGCCGAATCGACAGATGATGTTCTTCCAGCAAAACTTGACACAAGTTAGTCCCCGTATGTTGGTGAGCGGCTCTGCCTCCACCCATTTACTGAAGTAATCGATCGCTATGATCAGGTACTTGGCTCCTCCCGGGGCAGTCGGGAATGGTCCGACCAAGTCAATTCCCCATCTGCTGAACGGCCAAGCTCCTGTGACTCCGACTAATTCTTCCCGGGGAACATGGATTAGCGGGGCAAATGCCTGGCATTCCAAGCACTTCTGTACATGCTCTTCCGCATCTTTGAACAACGTCGGCCAATAATACCCCCGCCTTAAGATCCTTTTGGCCAAGGTGCGTGCTCCCTAGTGGCTCCCGTTAGATCCCTCGTGCATCTCCCGGATGAGGTATCGGCCTTCCAACCTCTCTACACACTTTAGCAGAGGCTGGAGGTACCCTCTTTTGTACAGCTCCCCTCCCTGGATCACATACCTAGGCGCCTTAACTCTTAGCTTCCGGGCCTGGGCCCTATCCTCCGGGATGGTTCCTTCTTCTAGGTATGCCCGCATGGGCCTGATCCAGGATTCTTCCTCGTTCACCAGCATTACTTGATTGCTCTCCTGGTAGCTCCTCCTCCCTAATACTTCCAAGTATAAGTTTTGGTCGGGCTCAGGTTTCAACTCTGAGGAGGCCAATTTGCTCAAAACGTCTGCTTTGCTGTTCTTCTCCCGGGGAACTTGAACCAAGTCGAAGGTTTTAAACCCGGCTATCAAAGGCTTTACCACTTCCAGATATTTTTGCAGGCTCCTCTCCCGGGCTTCATACTCTCCCTTTACCTGTTGCACCACAATTTGGGAATCACTGTGTGCCGTGAGAGTTTTGATGTCCATCTCCTTTGCCAACCTTAACCCTGCGATCAAAGCTTCGTACTCGGCTTCATTGTTGGTTGTTCTGAAAGTGAATTGGACTGCATAAGGATACTCCTTCCCTTCCGGGCTGATTAACAATATTCCTGCTCCACTGCCCCCGGAGTGCGCCGATCCATCCACATATAACTTCCAAGCCGGGTCTGTCTCAGCCTTAGCCGTATCCTCCGGAGTGTTAGGCGTCTTCTGTTCCTCATTTATCCTTGCTTATGGTTCTAACAAGAAGTCCGCTAGGGCCTGGCCCTTGATAGCCCTCCTTGGCTCATACCGGATTTCATACTCTCCCAGCTCTATGGCCCATTTCATCATTCTCCCTGATGCCTCCGGCTTGAATATGACTTGTCTTAGCGGGTAATTGGTAAGAACCACTATGGGATGGCCCTGGAAGTAGGGCTTAAGCCTCCTTGAAGCATGCACCAGCGCCAGAACCAACTGCTCCAGCTCAGTATACCGGGTTTCTGCCCCCCGAAGTGCCCGACTAACAAAATAGATTGGGTGCTGCTTTCCCTCCTCTTCTTTGATTAGTACGGCACTTACCGCCTCCCGGGACGCCGCTATGTACAGAAAAAGCTCCTCCCCTGGGAGGGGCTTCTTTAAAGTTGGCAACTGTTGAAGGTGCTCTTTCAGATTTTGGAATGCCTTCTCACATTCTCCAGACCACTCAAACGCCTTGGCCCTCCTGAGAATGTTGAAGAAAGGCAACTGCCTGTCTGCTCCCTTTGACAGGAACCGACTGAGGGCCGCGAGGGACCCTGTTAACCGCTGTACTTCTTTCACCGACCTAGGGGATGTCATCTTAGCTAAGGCTTCCACCTTCTCCGGGTTGACGTCGATGCCCCGGCTTGACACCATAAAACCCAAGAACTTTCCCGCACCCACTCCAATGGTACTTTTGGAGGGGTTCAGCTTTAGATTGCTCCGTTCCAGCTTTTCGAACATCTCCTCCAGGTCATTCAAGAAAGCCCCGTAAGCCCTACTTTTGACCACCATGTCGTCAACATACACCTCCATGTTTCTTCCCACTTGATCCTTGAAGAGTTTGTCCACCATTCTCTGGTACGTAGCCCCCGCGTTCTTCAGCCCAAAGGGCATCTTCTTGTAGCAAAAGGTTCCAAAATTGGTGATGAATGAGGTTTTCGCCTTGTCCGCCTCATCCATCTGCACCTGGTGATACCCTTTATGTGCGTCGAAGAAGGCCAGCACCGAATACCCCGCAATAGCCTCTGCCAGCCGGTCCAGATTTGGGAGAGGATAGCTGTCTTTGGGGCAGCACTTATTCAAATCCGTAAAGTCAATACACATGCGCCAGCTTCCATCGTGCTTCTTTACTAAGACCAGGTTAGCTATCCATTCCGGGTAGATGATTTCCTCGACCACCCCGGCTCTCTCCAGCTTCTTTGCTTCATTCTTTATAAATTCTGCTCTTTCCGGTGCTACAGGCCTTTTCTTCTGCCTGATTGGTTTAGTTGCAGGGCTAATGTTCAGCTTGTGTACCCCCAACTCTGGTAACACCCCCACCATGTCCTCCGGGCTCCACGAGAATACTCCCTGATACTTGGCCAAAAGTTCCTTCAGTGCGCCTTTTACTTCCTCCGGGAGGTCTTTTCCCACCGTGACCGTCCCTTTGTCCGCCACCTGCATCTCCTCCAACTCCTAGCGGGGAACTTCTCCGTGTACCACCCCTACTGCTTTCTTTGCGTCCAGCACCGCCGTCATCATGCAACTTCTTGCGACTGCTTGACTACCCCGCACGACCGCCACACCTTGCGCAGTGGGGAACTTCATCGTCAGCAGATACGGACAACTCGCTGCCCGGGCTTGAGTTAGCCATGGCCTTCCTATGATCACGTTGTACGGCGAGGGTGCGTCAATTACCGCAAAGTTGCGTGTCACCGAGATCCTCTTGCTCCGGTCCTTCTCATCCACCATACACACTGCGAGGGGAATAACACCTAGTGGAACTTCGGGTTTGCCCGTGAACCCTGACAAGGGAGATAAGGGAGGAAAGGGGTTCTGTCTCCCAATTCCCAACTGATCGAAACAAGAAGCGAACATGATTTCCACGCTGCTCCCATCGTCCACAAACACCCTTTTGACCAAGAAGCCTTCAATCTCCGCCGTTACCACCATCGGGTCAGAATGGGGTATCTGCGGCGGGGCTGCATCCGCTTCAGAGAAAGTGAGAGCTTCATCGGGGCGAAACCTTTTCCCCTGAACCTCCCCCGGGGGAACATACCGGGTCCGGGCCCGGATAGCGGAGACTGACTGACATGCTTCTCCGACTTCTCCACTGATCACGTTGATCATCCTGTTGGGTATTGGGGCCGGCTCCACTGCTTGGAACGGCGCGGCGGCTATGGCGGGCCTCCCCGGGGCCCTGTTACCTTGGTTGCCTTGGATTCTTCCGTTTCCTCTCCCCAGGTTAGGTCTCCACCTCCTGCGGGGCTGCTCCTGAGGCTGGTCCCGGGGATTCTCCTTCTTTACCTCCGCTGCCACGTAATCTCTCAGCTGTCCCCGTTCTATCAGTCTTTCTATCTCGTTCCTCAGCATCCTACACCCCTCTGTCGCATGCCCATAAGACTTGTGGTAGGCACACCATTTGTCCGCGTTTTCCCTAGACGGGGTCCCGTGGATGGGCAATGGATCCGGGAACAGGTCCTTGTGGATAGCATGAATCTCCGCTCGGGATTTTCTGAGCGGGGTGAAACTGTCCGCCCTTGCCCGGTTTACCAGTGTGGGAGCGGGGTCCCTTCTACTTGGGTCTGCCATTCTCCTTCTTTCTATCTTATCCGGGAGGAATCCCCCAGATTCTTCCTTTCTCTTCCGTGTGGCATCATTAATCGCGCAGTATAGTTGTACCGCCATTTGCAAGTTGTGAAAGGTTTCCGGGATATTTTCCATCAACTTCTGGAACAGCACCATATCCCTTAAGCCATTTATAAATCCGCTAATCACTGCCTTCTCCTGCTGCTGCCTGTCGACAACCTTCATGCTATCATCCATGTACCTTCGATAGTATTCCATTGACCCTTCTGCAGCCTTCTGCCGGGTAGCCAAAAGCTCAGTCAACTGCTTTCCTTCCTTCTTTAATCCGGCGTATCTAAACAGCAAGGCCTTAGAGAAATCGTAATAATCTCTGAGACTTTCTCGAGGCAACGAATCGAACCATGAGAGACAGTTTCCTCTCAGGTAACAGCCCACCAGCTTTCATCTTAATTCCTCCGGGAAGTCCCTTGACACCATTAGGTTCTGGTACGTCCTGACAAACTCCTCCGGGTCTGTCTCTCCATTATATGTTGGGATTCCCTCCGGGGTCCGTAGGCCCGGCGGCCATGGGTACGCGAGCACTCGAGGTACCCAAGGGGAGGTAGGTTTAGCTCCGTTTCTTCGCACCAGTTTGTCTAGCCGAGCCTCCAAGGAGTTGGGATCCTGCTGTGCCACCTGATAGCCCCGCATCCTATCGTCCTCCCGATAGTATCTCTCCGGGTAACCGAAGTTCATCCCCATTGATCCATACTTGGGTCCGGAATACTGGATCGGGTTTCCCTGGGTTCCAGGGGCCTGATACCCAAACGGCTCCGCAGGCATGACTGGCAGGTCATACCCAATTTGTCCCGCCCCCCAACTAGAACGCGGGTAATAGGGTGGAGCATGTGGAACCAGATTCGATTGTTGTCCCGTAGCCGCTCCTCCTCCAACCCCGAAATTCTGAGGGAAAGAGGGTGGGACGGTGGAGGAATTTACACGCCCCTGTAGCTTTGGCGGCTGAACGGCTCCGTCCAAATCAATAACCTCTCTTTGGTACCCCCCTAGAGGACCTGCCTGGTTCCTCCCGGGTTCCCTTCGCCTCAGGCTTTCCCGGGTGGAGAGTACCCACTGGCGGTACAACTCCTTGTTGGCTCTCATGAATTCCAAGGCCGCCACTTCCTCCGTACTAACTAAGGGCTGCCCCTCCTCCCGGGCTTCAGGTCCCTGGTCCCGGGTGGTGCCATCCCCGGCAAGCCCAAGCCCTTCCTGCTCATCCTGGTACTCTCCTTCCGAGTAGGCTTCGTCGGAGGCAGTTTCAACGTGGCCGTCTTGCGGTACCCCTAGCTCTCGCTGGTGTCTAGCCTCCTCCTGCAACTGCCTTAAGGTCACCTCGTCTCCCGGGGGTGGAAGAGAATCTCCCCCTGAAGGTGCCGCGTTCTTCTTAGGGCGCCCGCGCCCTCTCCTTGGCGACTCTATCCTGCGAAGGTGGAAAAGTCCCACCGGGCGTGCCAATTGATGCTACCAGTTTCCGTCCGACTTCCTGGATTGGACGCTTCCCTAGTCCCCTCCTCGGCCGACCCTCTTTAGTCCTGCAAAACAATCCCCGGGGGGTGTGCCGGGGAAGAAGCTTCGGCGTGATGATGAGATGGGGATAGTGGGGAAGGAAAACGTACGGAAGGAACTCTCAATATAAGGTAGAGAGATATAAGTTACATACCTTGTTCACTGTTGGAGGCTAGTATTTATAGTTGAGCTTTGCCTCCCTTGAAGATAAGCTGCAGGACCACCTCCCTTGTCATCTTCTGTCCTCTCTTGTCCTCTTTCTTGTCCGGACATGCCTCTGACCGGGAAAGGTTCCTCTCTGTTGGTTCTGGGCCACGGGCCCTTTTCTTGGCCCAGCAGGGCTCTGGACCGGTATTATCAGTATACGCTGCATGAAGAATCATTATATAAAAGAGGATATTTGCAACCGTTGTTAAAGTGCATAGAAAGGAAGGAGGGAGAATCTTTGATAAAAGAGGTGCATGAAGGGCCGAATGACAGCCACCAAGGGTGTCGGGTAGTGGCAAAAAAGATTCTAAGGCTCGGATATTATTGGCTGACCCTTTTTAAAGACATCGAGGATCATGTGCAGAGGTGTGTACAGTGCCAGAGATTCGCTACTTTGGTTCACATCCCAAGGGAAGAATTGATAAGTGTAACCAGCGCATGGCCATTCCAAAGGTGGGGAATAGACCTGGTAGACCCCTTTTCGACGGCACCAGAAGGGTTCAAGTACTTCATTGTGGCCATAGATTATTTTACAAAATGGGTAGAGGCCGGGGTACTCACGAACATTCGAGGGTTCAC
This sequence comes from Cruciata laevipes, assembly GCA_963678965.1. Lineage (NCBI taxonomy): Eukaryota > Viridiplantae > Streptophyta > Magnoliopsida > Gentianales > Rubiaceae > Cruciata > Cruciata laevipes. The sequence goes on along the minus strand of OY787636.1, from coordinate 11,120,151 downwards.
TTGCGCAAAGTTTTGTTGGAGGAACATCATTTGCAGGTACGGGATACCAAGGGTCACAGTCACGGATAACGGAGCTCAATTCGAAAATGATCCGTTCAAATCTTGGTGTGCGAAGTATGGGATCAAGCAGAACCTTACTTCGGTTTACCACCCACAGGCCAATGGGCAGGTAGAGGTAACGAACAGGACCATTGTTAATGGTATAAAGACAAGGTTAGAGGGAGCTAGGGGCAATTGGATATGGGAGGTGCCAAGCGTCATGTGGGCACACATGACTACAGAAAGCTCGACAACATGAGAGACTCCCTACAACATGGTATACGGATCAGAGGCGGTCATTCCTGTTGAAGTGGGAATTCCAAGTATCCGAATTCAGAACATTGGACGAGGAGGAGGCGGAGGAAGAGCGTCGGATGAATCTCGACCTTATAGAAGAAAAAAGAGAAAAGGCTTCTACACGAGAAATTTACAGCATTGCAAACTAGGGATTAAGAGAAATTTTTTGTTTGAAAGAGATGAGAGAATAATTGTGTGTACACTAGGTGAAGAGGGGGAAAGATATTGAGGATCATACTTATTTGAGTCTAAACTGTAAAAAGTCAGTATCTGTGTTATTCTAAGTGTTATTTAGAACTGTTTGAAATCCTTTCTGTGCTCTAATTTTGCATTTGTTGCAGGAGAGGAAAATGGACTATAAGAAATGTGTTGAAGCAGTCTATATTCTGTGATATATATTCTGCTTAGGTTCCTAATTGTTTTCTGCTATCCATCTTTTAGCGCATTTTCTTGAAGTTTCTATTTTTCCATCTCTTTTAGGAGTCAAAGTTTTCAGGTTTGCTAGAATGAAGTATGTGCCATGATACTTTCTTTAGCACATATGTAAGCGTTGTTCCTTTACAATTCTTAGCTTAATAATGAACATTTTCCTTTCACATGCTCTACTGATAATGAGGTTTTACTTGACAAGAGTTTCTGCATTAGCATACTTAAACTAACAAAACATTCATTTCAGGGTTTTGGTTGGATTCATTCAATGCCTAAATTCTCTTCGGATGTCCTAACTTTTCTTGAAAGGACATTCAAAAAGATGTTGGACTTCATATATTGAGGTATGAACTTGTTACATGATTTGATATCTTTATTTGATCTGGGGAACATGATTGGAAAACCATTTCTCTTTTTTATTCTTGTCTGAGACTCTGAATTTGGAAAAAATGAGGTAAATCTCTGATGAGTATTAGGAATAAAATTTTGCTTTCCCCCACTCTTTTGAGTTGTTGTTTAATAAATGGGTTTGCTAAGTTTAAACTTATCTTTTCCAGCTTAATCTTAGTTTGTTAACCATTTTCCTCATCCCATGTCACAACTTTTGGACCCGTGTTTCAGTGCACTGCATGGTTGTCATCATTAAGAAACTCATATTTGTAGTCAGACACATAGTTGGTTGTTGACAATATCTTCCAGTTATTTGACAAAGACATCTTTGGGTTCATTATTTAAGACTATCTTAGATAATCTGGTTCTCTCCTTATTTTGTCGCTCCTCTGATTGTATCTTTCAGACTTTCAGTTTATTTTTACCTGGTTAAAATTGAGTTCGATGCCACCTACCCTCCTTTCTTTCATTCATTTACATGAATAAGACACCCCAAAGAAAAGAGAGAAAATAACGGTGTCCATTACTTCTGAGGCTGAAATACTGATAGTTGACAAAGAAAATGAGCTTACTGTTATTAAGGTTGCAAATAGTTAAGCATGTAAATATATAATTCATGCTGAGGTTGTAGCTTGGGCTCTCTGAGACTGCTTGTATTTTTTGATATATTTATAAATCTTTTTGTGTCCACTTTTCTTCCAGGAAAACTGGATTCGTGATGATAACAAACTAATCAGGATAGGATCTTTAAGTGATTCACTGGAAAATGTCATAGACTCAATAGATTTTTTTTTTTCTTAGAATTTGTTGATTGTTTAATGGTTTACTCTGATAGTTTTTGGTGGTTGTCCTGCATATAAGTTCTCCAAGTTCATGTTATTTGATAAATTCTTTTCTTAGCGTGTCCCTTATTGGTTCTCTGTCGTAAATGCCACGAGGCTTTTATGTGATCTTGCTCACCTTATTATTTCTATGCAGATAATTATTATAGATTTGAGTCGACTTTACAGTCGGATAAAGTTTTAGTTATTGAGTCAAGTGCAAAGATATGATCCTTTTTGGAACATCATTTTCATTTCTTTCCTGAAAACCTTCCTTTTCCTATCCATGGTTCAGGCTACACTAGTGCAAAGCAGGGGATTTAAGGCGGTTCCAACGTACCAGAGAAGGCACAAAGGAACCGCCTTCTCTGGCTGTGCCTTAAAATTTCCAATTTTTTAAGGCGGTTCATGAACCGCCTTAAAATTTTGACATCTTTCGATATCGAAAACTACACATTTAATGTTACGAATTCGAAAGTGTCATATACTATAACCGCCTTAAACGTAAAAATCTTACGAATTCGTAATGTTTTTTTAACCCAGCAGAAATGTTTTTCTCATTCGAAAAACCTTGTAACCCGGCAGAATGGTCTTTCTCATTCGAAAAACCTTGTAACCCAGCAGAATGGTCTTTCTCATTCGAAAAAGGTTACAGATCATCCAAAAAAAACCCACTCGCAATAGTGCCTACGAGTTCGTAAGCACTATCACGAGTGGGTGAAAACATTTAATGGAGAACTCGAAATTAATATAAACCAATAACATTAGCTTTATACATTATAGTTGTATCATACTAAAATACATCAATCTTTTAAGGCTTCAAGCAAAAGAACATCCATTCTGCGCCATCATTGAGACGAGAGTAACACAAGTTGCCACCCACACAGCCTGATCACCGTTGTTCTGCAAAAATACACGAGAACTCACAAATTCACAATCTAGCTTAAACACACAAAATATCACAGAATCATATACTATTCCAAAAGTTCCATCAGGTTGAGGTTGATGATACCTATTCTAAAAGTATAAGGCACAAAGTAGATAATGAATGCAACCGCTTTCAGGTTGATAATGAAAGCAATAAGGCACAAAGTAGACACCAAAAGCTTACAAGATAGGGCTCAAATTCAACTATCAATCAGCATAACGTAAAGCGGATCAGACAAATTTGCAGGAACCTCCAATCAATAAGCCAATCGGACAAACTTGCAGGAAAAAACTTTAAAATGTCACTCACAGTTCAGAAAGAGGCAGGGCATCTGTGTATCCTTCTCCAATCAGATTCCAGCTAGCAGTATCTTCCTTTTGTGGTGAATATCAGCTCCAAAATTATGCGACACATACTTCACTACTCTAGGATCTGAGAGACAAATACCCTGCTTCTATAAGGGAACCAATCCAAAGGGCACAAAACACTTGGTTACCAGATAATTCCACCAAAACAACAGAGCATGCATGTGGAGAATAAAACACAAACGGAGATTCTGAGGACAACAATCATATTATCATAGAGCTATTATTTGTTTCTAATATAACACAGACTTTTGTTGCTACTTATCAACACTACAAATGGAAAGAGTAATCGTTAAGAAAACTATGAAGCCTAAAATTTTATAAATATAACACTTTACAGAGGATATTTATAAACATAATTTAAGAGAAACACTACAGGTCACAGCCTTGGATTTCCCCTTAAGCACCTACAATTCATAGTTTATTTCCACCCTTTAATCTACCAGGTGTGATTAATTATGATATATACTTACATGCATTATGCATTCGTAGTAAACTCATTCAACTGTGAGTGATACTTACAAAAAATTAGTTTATGCAAGTACGAAATAGAACACTACAGTATGTAAACAAGACACCGTTTCTATTTAACTTACATGTTGCTGTGCACAGGTAGGAGACATTCTTGTCCTCAAGACTTCCTTCTGCAAACTTTGAAACGAAACTCTTCATAGACTTCATCAAAGGCTCAAGAAACCAGTGGTTCTTAAGCATTTAACAGACAAACGTCTTAAAATGTAAGCGCTCCCCTCAAGATTTTCCAAATATGCATCATCCTGGTCCAAGTAAATATACACAATTTTTATGCATGAAATACATCTAACTGAGTTCAAAATCTCACCCTCATAACAAAGACTGTAAAAATACACGAGCAGTCACAAATTCACAACCATAGCTCAACACACAAAATATCACACAATCATATATGTGAACCCGAACACACACCACCAAATAAAATTGCAGAAAATCACACACACACACATATGAGCACCTCGCAAACATCGTTGAAACACATTCTCTGATTTCCTCCGTTCAACGCCCGTCGTCTCTTCCCAGTTAGTCGTCGCCGCCGTTCCTCATCAGGTCGATGCCGCCGCACAAGGGTTTCGCCCCGGCTCTAATTCAGTCTCCGCCCGGAATCCCTTTTCAGGTCGATGCCACCGCGTCTTCGTCGTTCAACGCCGCCGCTGCTGCATTAGATCTGGGTCGGCGGTGAGAAGGAAGGGATCGGTGATTGGGAATTTTGATTGAATGGTTGGGGATTATTTGAAGGGAAAAATAAAAGATAGAGAATGAGAAGGACCCGATCTGAGAATGAATGAGATATTTAAGTGTTTATAACATAATTATAAAAACTAAGACAATGTTTTTTCTCATTCGAAAAATACCAGAATCATCTTTCTCATTCGAAAAATCAAATGAAGCAGCGGAAATACTTTTCTCATTCGAAAAACAGTGTTTTTTACGGCACTTTTTTTAGAACCGCCTTAAAAATACCACGAACCGCCTTCTCTGGTCACCCGCCATTATATACCTAACGAATTAGATTTTCGAATTCGAAAAATACTAAATTTTAAGGCGGTTCCGAGAACCGCCTTAATTCTTGTGCCTTAAATTCCCTGGTTTCCACTAGTGCTAGGGAGTAAGGGACGGACCAAGAAAAAAAATTATCAAGTAGAAGAGAACGTAAAGCTGAGAGGATCCCAACGTGCTAGAACAACAAGTACTATGTCTACCATTAGTAGCAGAAGAGTATAAGAAACTGCCAATTTTTTGCATTAGTGATGCTTCTGCAAACTATTCATTTGCAGGTTTTTGTTTTTTATCTGCTTGTGTACAGCCAATCAAATTGCCTTCCACAACTAAAATAGAGATTTGTATTGATGCAGAAAATGTCAAGTAGACTATAGAAAAAATCAATATCGACCAAGATGTAGAAGAGTCAGATGATTTCATAAATATATATTAGTAATTTACAATCTACTTTATTACATTATATATTAGTAATCCTTTCAACTGTGTTTTCACGTACTCCTCTCAGAGTTATGAGAATCATTAACTTTTGTTGCTAAATTCTTCAATTTATCTTCAATAATGTACTAATGTATAAGTTATATAACTTGTTGACACCCCCTCTTTTTCAATTTTTTATCATTGCATTTTTCCTTTAGCGCATATCCTATGGAGTAATAAGATACACATTGAATAGTGCGGAACAAGTTATTCTCCAGTTTGGGCTTCATCATTCTGTCACATGTTTGAAATCCCTCTATGTGAATTTCGTTACACTTGGTTTCATAGAAATGTAAATTTTTTCTTTGAATTTCATGGCACCTGGATTTAATGTGCTGACATTCCATGCTATGATCGTTTAAATTGTGAAGCCCAACCTTGAACTACATAAAGATACCTTGTATTTAGCCGTCAAATGCTTTTAGTATCCTCGTTCATTTTTAGGCGTTGAACCAATCACAATGTACCGTTAATCTATTTTTAGTAATTTTTATTTTTAAAATAAATAAATAATTAACCATTTGAGACTTGGTTAATTTGAATAATTTTAATTTTTAGTAATCTATGTATTTGAATAAATAAGTAAATTTTTTGCTCTTTTTTGTATTTGTGAATAAATAGCTATTTGTATTTTTTATTAAACAACTTATTTGAATAAATCAGGAGGAGTGTAAATTGATTTACTCTTTTTGTTTTTGTGATCTTTTTTCCATTGGATAAAGTGTCACAATATTTTATTTATAATATTGTTTTAATTTAAGCGACTATTGCCATAGGATGAGTGCAAAACTTCGTTCTATTGTACAATCATATATTGGGCATTTCGTATATAATATTATTATGAATAAATTATGTGAGAAAATACACCGCGCAACGCGCGGTGAGTACCCGCTAGTATCTATATAATAATAATGCCTAAATTTCATTTCTTTCTCATTCTACTTTTTGTTGGCACTATTCAGAGTGCCAAAGTTGAAGAAACAGAGGGAGTATCGCCTTAATGTGTTTTATATTTAAATTATTAAAACAAATATTACAATCACAAGATCTATTTCCACAACCCAATATCCTAAATACACAACCCATTTAGTGATAAATTTACTTAATCACCCCTCGTTAAATTTAGGATTCAATTAACATTTATTATATCATTTAAATCCCTTAAGTTTTGAATAATAAATTTTGGATTCAAGTTTTGTTAAATTTAATTGTAGCTCCAAGAAATTTTCAAAACCTTCAACATTCATTCAACACCTTCAAATTTAGGCCCTATTTGCTATAACTTATTTCTTGGTGAACTGAACTGAACTGAACTGAACTGAAGTGTAAATTAATGTATTGAAAAATGGAATCAGCATGACTGAATTAATGTGAATTTCATCAAATTACACTTTTACTGAACTGAACTGAATTGAACTGAACTGAACTGATTTAGAGATAAGCTCTCGCAAACAGGATGTGAATTTATAGATTAATCTGAATAGCTACGTGAAAATTGTAGAGAAAGTTGATAAGAATATTTTATACTATATATAAAGAGTGGGGTACATTTCATGAATTAGAGTTTGATTAGGACTAATTTTCATAATAATAGCTAACTAAAATTAAATTTTAATAAGGGATATTTTAGTAAACTTTACCCTAAATGGGTTGTGGATTTAGGATATTGGGTTGTGGAAATAGCATCCCCCTATTACAATTTATTACAATTCGGTTCACTTTCAGTTAAATATATAAAATTATTTCAGATCAGTTCAATATGTTTAAATTTATTTTAGTTTAGTTCAGTTTAATTAATTTCGACAAGAAATAAGTTTAACCAAACGGGGCCAAAGACTATATACAAGACTGTCTTATATATTATGATGTTGCCTGTAATAATCCCAGTAACATTAAAAACTTGTCAAATTATATCATAAAATTTTGCCCACCTAGCATGTGACATAACATAACGGATTGTCGGAATAATTCAAAATTTGCTGGTGATATTTGGAGGGAAATTAATTTGCTGTGCATCAATTTTATCATTCATCATTGTGTTAATTGAGGGGTAGGGGCTGGTATTAATGCCACGTTATAAAAAATGTGACAACAGTTACGTTTAACTATGAATCTCAATGTCATAAATTCTCAATTTTTACGTTTTAATTATATGGCTGAGAGACGACTACCGGCCGACACAACAAATTATGATTATTTGTTGGAACACGTCTTATACAAACATAAAAATATATAGCTAATTAACTTAAGCGTATCTATATATAGCAGATGATCATTCACCTATATATTTACAACATATATCTTCATCATATACACAAAAGAATATCATATCGATGGCGTCTGCAATTTCTTTGCTAGATTTCGTTGCGAAAACGGGTCACGGCATCAAAGGTCTCGTGGATTCGGGGATAACACAAGTTCCGGAGATGTATGTTCAGCCAACGGATGAACGAATTGTGAAACCCCTTGATCATCCCTCGTCTGAAGAGGACAGGTGTTTGTCGGTGCCGATCGATATGTCGAAACTCGGCGGCCCTGAGAACGACGAAGTGGAGCGCGCCATTGTTAAGGCTTCTGAGACCCACGGTTTCTTTCAGGTGATCAACCACGGCTTGGATCCGGCCTTCTTGGAGTCCATGAAGGAGGCGGCGCGGCGGTTCTTCGAGAAGCCGGCGGAGGAGAAGCTGGTTTATCTCAAGGGAGCTGGTTCTAATAACCCGCAGGTGAAAATTCAAACCAGCTTTGCACCAGACAAGGAAAAGGTTCTTCAGTGGAGGGACTATCTTAACATGAACTACACCAATGATGAGGACGCAGTTACTCACTGGCCCAACGAATGCAAGTAAGATTTTTACTTTGTTTTGTGTTTGTGTTTGTGGGGGAAAATATATATCATATTTTAAACGAATATATATAATGAATATATGCAGGGAAGAATCGCTGAAATATTTGAAGCTATCCTATGAAGTGGTGAAAATACTGTTCAAGATATTAATTAAAAATCTTGATGTGAAAGTAGACAACGCCAGGATGGAGTCTCTAATTGGCATGAGAATGGTTAATTTAAATTTTTACCCACCCTGCCCTAATCCAGAATTAACCGTGGGAGTGGCTCGCCATTCGGACATGGGTATTATTACAGTGCTCTTGCAAGATGTAGTTGGAGGTCTGTATGTGAAGTCAGACGAAAAATGGGTTGAGGTACCACCCACCCCAGGTGCTTTGGTCATTAATATTGGAGATTCATTACAGGTTAGAGAGCTAATTAGATCGACTTAATTGAAATTATTACTTTATTTCATTATTAATCGTCTAAAATTAACGGAGATGATCAAAAAGAATTTCTTAGACCATTTTTTAGTTTATTTATTTATTTTACATTTACAAGCTTTCTCCACATCTAATCTTGGTGCAGATATTAAGCAATGGCAGATACAAGAGTGCAGAGCACACAGTTCTAACAACAAGTAAGGAATCAAGAGTGTCGATTCCACTTTTTGTTGCACCATCGCCTTCTGAGAAAATTGCTCCACTGCCCGAACTGCTGGAACGTCATGAAGATGCACAGTACAAAGAAGTTCTATTCCAAGACTACATGAACAACTTTATGGGAAATGTACATGAAGGGAAAAAATCCCTAGCATTTGCCAAAATAAATTAGACACTTTCCTAAAATCTTATTGAGAATTTATTTTTGCTATTAAAAATAACGTAGCACTATCACTGTACCCAGGATCTTCTAGGTGGTTGTAATACTGTGAATTGGAGATATACGTAAATTCTCCATGATTTATTTTTTATAATACTAGTTGAAGCTTACCGCGGTGTATATGTACTTGTAATTTTTTATTTTTGTTTGACATGTACTATGTACCCAATATATGATTATACAACAGCTAAAATGAACAAAAATATGAATGGTTATAATTATACCTAAAATGAACAAAAATATGATATAACTTCTATTCGATATGAATAATTTTTTTTGTCTTTCCCCCTCTTTATCTAGGGTACACGTAATTATTCTCTCATCTCTTTCAAGCAAAAAATTCTCTTAATCCCTAGTCCGCAATGCTGTAAATTTCTCATCCGACTACTCGACCATCGATCCAAAGTGATTCATAAAGAATGCATAATATGAGACTTATAATATATAAATATCATATCTTAATATAAATTATGGTCAGATGAAAGATTATCTTCCCTCTGTCCTAGGTTAAACAATACGCCGTTTAGTTAAGTTTGTCAGAGCATGTTTGACCGTAAATTGCAGTTGATATATGTATTATAATAGTATCATTGTTAAATTCATAGTACACTCTATTTTGGAACGAAAGATTTTTAAATCATGTTAATAAATAAACGTAAAGCTATTAACGGTCAAACATATTTTAAAGAATTTGACCAAAGCGTGTGTAGTTTGAAATGAAACCGTGGGAGTATAGAGTTTGTGAGTTTGTATAATTAGTTCATGTATATGTTCCATTAGTTTGATTTTATGTTGATACATTCGTTTCTTCCTTTATTTCTAAAACTAGCTTTTATATAATTGATCTTTGAAAAAGCCATGTTGTTGAATGAGTTTAGGCACATACCATACATCGGCCATGGCCTTGACCTGAGTACTGATGAGAAGAGGGATCAAGGGCGCGCCGTGGTGCCTGACAAAGTAGTACTAATTAATTAGCTTTCGGCCCCAACCCGAACAAAAAGGAGGAATTTGGACGGCAATTTTATGTTAGAACTAGAAATTATTCATTCGACATACGCTGAAATATAAAAAAAAAATTAGTCTATAATTAATATTATATTTGGTATGTTAGATTTCATATACTCCAGAGTTTATTAATTAGACCACTATCCAAATTAGAAAGGTCTAATTTAGGATGTAGGGTTTAGAGCATGATCATGTAAATTATTATTCGTAACGTAACATTTGTTTATTAATTAATAGTAAGGGTGTCATGGTATTTCTATTTTTATTTAGATATTAAGAAAGTCAATTTATATATATCCCCATTCTCTTATAATAAAATCTCAGATTTTGTTCTTGTTAATTTATTAATTTAGTCAATTTATGTTTTTGGAAACTGCTGGAAACTTGGAGCCTTTATTAGCTGTTGTTCTTTGTTAATTTATTAGCACTTTCATTTAATTAGTAATTTCATTTCAATTAGTACTAAAAATAATTTTTTGAAATTTAGCTTCATATTGTATTATTGTTCAACATTTAAAAAACATTTTGGTTTAAAACACTTTGGTTCAAAATTTAGTTCAATTAATTTTAGTTTAATCCACTCCGTTTAATTTAGTTAAAAAAAAAAAACCAAACTTTATTGAAGTTAAAAATAAGTATATCAAATACTTGGAACCTGATATTACCGGCTCAAAGGCCTACTGAGCCGGTAATAGGGTCCACGGCCCAGCGCCAAAAGGGCGGTGCCTTTCCCGCTAGGGGCACGTCCGGACAAGAAAGAAGGACGGACGGGGACAAAGGGAAGTGGTCATGCACCTTATCTCAAGCAGGCAAGCTCGGTTATAAATACTAGTCTCAAACAGTGAACAAGGTATGTGATTTATATCTCTCTACTTTATATTGAGAGCACCTTCCGTACGTTTTCCTTCTCCGCTATCCCCATCTCATCATCACGCTGGAGTTTCTTCCCCGGGACGCCGCCCGGGGATTGTTTTGCATGATTGTAGCGGGCTGACTAAGAAGGAGACCCGGACAACGTCGAGACCCGGGAAACGGGCGGATTTTGGTAGCATCAGAACCATCATACTAAGGCCATGTTCTCGTCACCTTATTTTTTACTGAATCGGACTGAGATGAATTAAATTAAGCAAAACATTTCATCAAACTTACATTTTATTAAACTGAATTAGGTTGAATATAAACTTTATTCAAATAATTAAATTGAAGTGCTCATAAATTTAGTGAGAACAAGGTCGGAATTAAAAATTTATATATTTTTAAAGGAAGAAGATGGAATATAAATGACGAATACAGAATAAAAAGCGGCAAAATGCCGAGAATAGTTGTTTTTATAGGCAAAATGCCGAGAATGTTCTCTTTTTGAGAGAAATTCCGAGAATAGGTAAAACTCTTGTTTTGCCTTTTCATTTTAGTCCTACATTTTATTTGTTATTTTATTTTTACCCCTAAGGTTTAATCAGATGCACTTAATTCACCTGATTCTGTTTCACTGGAACTAGAATTGATTTCTGGTTCCTGTATTTCTATGATGTAAATTTTTTCTAGCTCATCATATTTTTCTTCTATGGGTTCGTATTCCATTTTGTATGCAAATTCTAATATTTTAATTTTATTAGAGTCTTGTCTATTAGAACATTCATTTGCATAGTGTCCTTCTATGTTGCATATCCAACATCTACAATTTTTCTTTCCTTTTGGACAGAATTTTTGTTTTTCTGATCTTGTATCGGATTTTTTCTTAAAGAATTTTCCTGGTTGGAATTTCTTTTTCTTTTTAATAAACCTATATTTTGAAGATTTTTTCTTGGAAAAGATTTTTTTCTTCTTTTTATATTGTGTTCTGCAGCCATATTCGACAGGATTTTCTCCTGATATAGCACAGCAGTTTTTATTAAACTTTTTAAGTTTTTTCTGAGTTCTTATTAATTCACAAAATTTTGACAGTTCGTCTTTTACTACTCTCATAGCATATCCTAGACTGTAACTAGTAGTTCTGCTATTGAAAGTTTCGATTTTAAACCTTTCTAAGGCTTTTTCTCCTACCAAAGGAATTTTTCTTAGATACTGAAGTATCATTTCTGGAAATTCATTTTGTTGTAATTTATAAAGATTTACTTCATAATCACAATTGAAATCTTCTAAATAACATATATCACAGAGTTGTAGCTCTGTTAGTCGTTTTTTAGCTTTTTCTTGTACTAATTGCTTTTCATGTTCTTTGTCACCGGAAAAATCAATTCCTAGGAACATAGTATATAAACCATCTAGAACTATATCTAGAATATTATATGGAATGTTGTTATTAGCATCTGTCCAGATGGTGTTTTTTATAAATTCTTTTGCTATTCCTAGACTCTTATGTTCTATTAATAGCAAAATGGTTCGTGATTCGGTATAGGCATCAGGATTAGTTTGAATTACTAAACTTAATTCTGCTGCCCATTTATCAATGATTTCTTTCCTATTATTTTGACAGTCAATATTTAGGAAATTATCATCTGACCCTTTTGAATTACCAATTTTGGATTTTGCACTTTCTGGAAAATACCATGGTTGATTAGCTTTTCTTCTTTTAGCGCCCATATATGAGCTTTCACCTTCTTCTCTTTTAACATTATTTATGTTAAAGTTTTTTGGTGTATAATCTGAGTCACTATTTTCTTGTTCACTTACTTTAGGTTCACTAGCTGACTCTTCATTGTTTAAGACTTTTAAGTCTTCAATTCCAAACAATTGTTTTAGTTTGGGACTGTTTTCTATTTCTTGGTTTGCTAGTTCATCGTTCTCTAATTCTAGCAAGCTAAGAGCATGGTCAAGTAAATCAAAGTTTTCTTCGTTTACCTGTAATTCATCACCTTCTAGATGATCCCAAAAGATTTTTTCAATCTTTGGTATATAGTTGGTCATATTGGTTGTTTGTCATTTTTACCAAATGGCCAAGTTAATACTTTAGGATTCCCAGAGGATCCTAATTCTGCATTTCCTACTCCGTGATTGGGTTAAGAATATTTTTCTAAACTTATAAGTTTAGGTTTTTCCTCGTCTCCTATAGGAGTTATTTTTAAATCTTTTTGATCTATCGCTTCTAAGACTTTAAGTTGGTTTTCTTGAATTATTATCTTTAATTCAATAATAATTTTTGCTGCTGCAGCTTCTAACTTATTTTCATCGTTAGTTAGGATTTTTAGAATCTCTTCTAATTTTGTTTTTAAAGAACCTATATCTTCTTGTATTTCTTTAAAACTCATCAAGACATTTGTTCAAGTTGACTTTCCATGTCTTCTATTCTTTTTGAAATTCCTATTAAGAGATCTCTCTTGCTAGGTTCTTTGGAAATACTTTTTCTAGAGGGTTCTCCAATTATAAGCTTATTTCTTTCTACTTTTGATTTATAACGTTCTCCCATGAGTTTTTTTATCTTTAGCTATATCAATAACCCAAGAATTATCCATAGGAGAGATTTCAGAAAACAGTTTTTCTTGAACAGTTCCTATCTGTGAAAATACATCTTCTAGTTCGATGTATTCTTTCTTTTTATAGTCAATACTGTGATGACTATTGGTTAAAACATAAGCAACCAGATAGGTTAAGCTAAATACTTTATCTCCTTTATTCATTAAATTCTCTCTTTCAAATTTATGAACAAAAGATAATGTTTTGTCTAAATTTGTTGTATCTATACTAACACCAAATTTAGGATAAACTGTAAACATAAATTTTTGGTAAGCTAAATTTTCTCTAGCTGCACCTAAAATGCAATCTTGTCTATCATTTATTCGGTTATCTATTAAAACCATTTTGACTGGGGAATCTATTCCTTCTTGAAATTCTGATTTCAATAGGATTTTAATGGCACCAAAATGTACCATTGTGATAGTAGATCTAATTTTACTATCTATTTTGCTTAAATTTTCTTTAATTTCTTTTAGAGTGATTAAAGGTAAGTATACTTCGCCTGTAGTATCTTTGATATCTACATGCATTTCTTTAGTACCTACAAAATAGTAGATGTTATTTTTCCTTTTTAATTTTTCTAAAAAAGGTATATTAAAGATATTTTCTTTTCTCAAATTAAATTTTGAAGACCTAATTTTTGAAAGTAATTCTTGTTTGATCAAGTAACTTCCGATGAATCCTTCATTGGATTCAAAGGTTTGAACATTAGAAACATCTTGATTTTCATCAATTGTTTCTTCTATATCATTTAAATGATTCATTTTAATGTTGAATCTCTGATACCAGGTTTTTGGTCTATCCTGCGGAATTTTAATTTTCTTTGATACATTTTATACATCCTTTATAGATGTTCATATAATGCACAAGAGTTAGATATTTTTCACAATATCTTGTGCCAAAACTATACCTAGATTGACTATAAGGGCCAACTCTACGGAATTTAGATAGTTTCTTATCTTCTTTAGTTATTTCTCTGTCAAGAATTAAATTACAAACGTTTTTACTCATTTGAGGTTCATCCTTTTGCTGAATTTTGAGATTCTTTTATACATTTTATGCAGAATTTTGAGGTATTCATAAATTGTACATAAATTTGGAGTTGATGTTTTTTACAAAACTTAGTTCCAAAACTATATCTGGATTGACTATTAGAGCCAACCCTGTAGAATTCAGATAATTTTTTATTTTCTTTAGATAATTCTCTGTTGAGAATAGATTTCAAATATTATTGCTCATTTAAGCTTAGATATTTTATTTGATGTAGTTTATGACTTTAATACTTTAGAACCCTAAGTAATTTACGCAAGTTCCTTTTATCTTCTTTTCTATATTATTAAGAGTGTATTTTTATCATGCTTTCTGTTTATAACTTAACCAATCCTACGAACTTTGTTTCCCTAAACGGCCACCTGCCTAAGCGGTACTCCCTATTCTACGGACTCCAGGTTTCATTATAACAGATAAGCATGTGTACAACAATCAATAATAAGAAAGAAGATAAAGATTATGGAAACTTACATGTAATTACAAAAGGGCCCTAAAGGACTTTTTATTCACACATAATTAATCCGAAGATCAGACAGAAGCCTGGACGAGGGTCGTCTCCAGGAGATTACAGAGGTTGAAATTAAAAGACAAGGAGGCTCAGAAGTGAGGGGCGCTTCTGTATTACAAGAAATGAACTCCCTTTTATAGAGAAGGAAGGATCTGCATTATTAAAGAGGGGTGCGTCATCCCTTACGTACAAACGCACTTACATTATTGCACCTTACTAAAGTAGATGCATTATTGTATCCACCTAAAGCAGATGCATTATTATCCACTACTTGCTGTCACTTGAAGTGGAGGGGTCCTTTGAGCTGTCGGCAGCTATGTTAGTGGAGAGGTCACTATCTCCTTTAGTGGATGATCCACTTTCTTCTGAGCATCTTCCGCATAAATAATTACTGCGGTAATTCTTCATCCTCTTACAAAGGTCTGGAATATGTTCTCCCAAAATAAATGGATTAACCAGAGTATTTTGGAATTTAACAAATTTGCCTTCATCGGCTTCGCTGATCTTTTTGGGTGACTTGTTGTATATCAAGATGGTGGCATCTTGATAGTTTACAAATAACCCATCATCTGAACTGAAACTGAAAAGTTTCTGAATAAAACCTTCCAGTCTTCTTATTGCTAAGGGTAGCAGATCGCTAGCCTCGAGTTTGCACTCCATGGGCTGAGATGGATGATAATGATCCCCTTTGCAAATGCCAATCTGGACCAAATGCTGAGGATGATATACCAATAATCCTAATTGATTCCAGTATGGACCGGAACGATTAATTTTTAGAAAAACTTCCTGCCCTGGTTTGGTGCATTTTTTCCTAAAAGTCTTAATTGTGTCGATAATAGCCTTAGGGAAATGGCTAATTTCTAACAAATTAGGACTTGGATATATGGTTTTTACCAAACCATATTGGAATGCCTTGTAAACCTGTTCGGGATTAGCAATCTTAGTGAAGTTGTAATAGCTTAAATTTTTGGAGTCTGTAGTGAAGAACTTTTCCTCCAAAAACTTTTCTTCGTTGGCAGATCTTGCATATCGGTAGCAGTATTCAAAGCCTGCTTCTGTAATTTCGTCGGTGTAGTCTACTTTTGCAGATCTTATCGTGTCTTCCCTAGGTTTGCCGGGAAGTCTTCCTAGCGAGGTTAATGACTTCTTTTTGGATAACAGAGCTGCACTGAAGGTGTTAGCCTTCATCATCTCTCCATTGGTAATTAGCTCCAGAGGTGCTAAAAAAGATGACCCAGTGTATAGGTCTGCTGAAGTTCTTGCTTCGTGGAAAGATTTGAACTTCTTGTGCGCAATGTTGGAGACTCCTTCAGTTGCTTTTTTGGCGAAGCTTCAATCTTCATAGATTTCAGCATTGGGGCCGTTATAAACAACATAATATGTTTTAGATCTTTTTGGGATTTGAATTCCCTCTTCGGATTTCTCCGATGCTAAAGGCGTAACTTTAGACTGTGGGATTGGAATTCCCTGATTTGGCCTTAAGCAAAAATCTACTGGACTAACCAGTTTGATGGAAGTTTGTACTTCCTTCTGGATTTTTGGCAAATCCACAGCCTTCAACGGATTTGTTGATTCTTTACCAACTGCCGTTTGCGTTGGAATAGTCTTATCTTTCTCTTTTAAGGGAGAAGGTGATAAGATAACCTTTTTTACTTCATTTTCAGAAGTTTGTTCTTTTTCTTTACCCAATTTGATCAGGTTAAGATACTTGACCTTGGCTCGGACCAGCTCCAGTTCTTGGACTAAGAGTCCTTCTTGCAGCTTTAGCTGCTCCATTTCTTCCATTATGGATGCTTCACAAAGAAACAAACGTTAGAAACATTTGTATTATTCTTTATAATCTTGCTGAAATTCTCTGGTAAGAAAATCTGCCCAATAATTCTTGGTACCTGCAATATGAACAACATCGAAATCATATCTAGATAACCACATTTTCCATCTAATTAGACGACCTTGTTTTCTATCTCCTTTCAAATTTATTTTTAGGAAATAAGTAAAATTCTTATTATCTGTCCTTACTAAAAATTTGCAAGGAGTTAGATAAACAGAGAATTTTTTAATTACTCTAATAACAGAAAGATATTCTTTTTCGTTACTACGGTAATTCTTTGGAGCAGCCTTAAAGCTTCCTGAAGTATATCGGCAAATGTATTCTTTGCCGTTATTTTCTGCTTTAAGAATTCCTCCCCAGAATAAATCTGATGCATCAGTTTCTATGATCAGTTTATCCTCAGGTTGTGGGTGATAAAGTTTAGGAAAGTTTTTTAAACTTTTCTTTACTTTTACCATATAATTGGTATCTGCATCTTTCCATTCCCATGGAATATCTTCCTTAAGCTTTGCTTGTAATGGTGCTCTAACCTGAGCAAGCTTAGGAATATAATCAGAAGCATAGGTGAGAATTCCTATGAATCTCTGCAACTGTTTCTTATTTTCAAGGATATCTGGGAATTTTTGAATATGTTCCAAGATATGATCTTGAGGTCGATGAGACCCTTCTTCAATTTCTAGTCCTAGAAAATTGATTTTAGTTTTTAAAAAGCTGTGTTTTCTTCTTTGAGAGTATTATTCCCAGAGAAGCATATTTTTTAAGTACTGCTGCTACTTTCCATAGATGTTCTGTCTCATTATTACTGAAGACTAAAATGTCATCAATATAAACACAACAGAATTTTTCAAAGGTTCTAAATGCATTCTGCATATGTCTTTGAAATATGGCTGGAGCCTGTTTTAATCCAAAGGGTACAACATTCCACTGATAATGACCTTGCGGACATGTAAAAGCAGTTAATAGTTGTGATTTTTCATCTAGCAATACTTGCCAGAATCCTGATTTACAATCAAAACTACTAAATATTTTCTTTCCTCTTATTAGAGTTAATAACTCATCTTTATTAGGAAGGTTATGACTGTCTCCTACTGTGGCTGTGTTTATAGCCTTATAGTTGACAACCATTCTCTTTTTTCCTCTGCGTCTTTCAGCTTCATTTTCTACTAAGAAGGCTGGGGACATATGAGGTGATTTGCTAGGTTTAATCACTTTTAATTCTAGTAATTCATTAATTTGTTTTCCAAATTCTTCTCTATCCTTAGGACTATATTGCATTGGTTTAACCTTTACAATTGTCTTGGGATTGATTAGTTTTATGGTTGTTGTCATCCAATATTTTGACTTGTTAGGGTCTATTGGATTTTCTGAACACACAGATTCTAGAATTGTTTCTATTTTACAAAGTTTTGTATTTTGAAGCACAAAAAGTCGTTGTTCTTTAGCATATATATCCCCCCTCCTTAAAAGAGAAGTAATTTTATTAGGGCTAATATTTAGCGTTTCTGGTTTTGGTAATTTAGATTTCTTTTTCATATAATCTAAATATCCCGGAACTCCTACTCTAAGAGCTCTTCTTATTTTTCCTAATAGTATAGGATTATTATTTAATGTGAAAATTATTTTATCTGTGTAATGGATAAATGGATGATACAACAGACAGAAGTTATTTCCAATAATAAAACCTATTCCAGATTCTTGTTGATACACAGTTGGAATATGAAATATTTCACCTGCTATCATTATATTAAGATTTATACAGACCTTAGAGAGTATGACATGGGATCCATTTCCAATTTTTACTCTTATTGGTCTTTCTATATTTACCCAGTGTTCCTTAGGTATTACATTTTTGCTAGAAACACACATGCTTGCACCGGTGTCTACATAGCAATGTAATTCAATTTGTTTATATCCACAAAACTTTAATTTTCCTTTTATATAAATTGAATTTGAGTTGGTAATATTGCTCATTCTAAAGTTTGTGGGTCAATTTATAATTATCACAAACTATGAGTTGGTTTAGTGCTATTCTATCTTTTGAAACTTGGCAAACCATTTGTCAAGTTAGGCCCTGTCCAGTTGAGGTGGAGTGGGCGCTGCAGTGGTTTATTGGTGCTGCAGTGGCGCTGCAGTGGTTTATTGGTGCTGCAGTGGCGCTGCAGTGGTTTATTGGTGCTGCAGTGGTGCTGCAGTGGTTTATTGGTGCTGCAGTGGTGCTGCAGTGGTTTATTGGTGCTGGAGTCGTGCTGCAGTGGTGCTGGAGTCGTGCTGCAGTGGTGCTGCAGTTGTTTATTGGTCTTGCAATGAAGTTATAATATATAAAATTTAGTATAAATAGAATTTAGTATTAAAAAGAATTTATCTAAACATTCATTCTATTTTAACTTGTAATATACGAAAAGAGGCAATCACTCGTTAAGTAATAAGTAAATCTTTACCAAAGAGAATGATCATTTCAAAACTTAATATTTGGAGCATTTTAAATATATTATTTAAATAAAGTAGGGTTTAATCCTTTAATGTGATTGTAAAAATTGTATTTAAAATGTGATTACAATTGCAAGTCGGATCATCTGCGCAAATATTCTACGCAAACATTACGCCAAAACGATGTTGTTTGTGTTTCTTGCCATAAATTCTGCGAACATTAACCATAATTTTGTTTTGATTGATTATGTTTTACCGTAAATTCATAAGCTAATTATTTTACGTACAAACATCCACATGAGTTTAGATTAAACTATTTTGTCATGTTTTTGCTTAACACAATATTATTTAATATTGTTTTTATTAAAAAAACTATAATTAATGTTTAATTAAAATTTTGAACATAATAAACAACAATATTAATAAATTAATAAATTTAAAATATTAAATATTAAATAAATTAATAAATAAAATTTAAAATTTAAAATATTAAATATTAAATAAAATTTAATTAAGTTGTATTTAATTAACTTCATTTATATTTTAATTAAATAAATTGAGAATGACAATAAATTAATCGATAATTATATATTTGAAATGATAAATATTTCTTCAACCTACAAAATATTATAAAATACATAATTTTTATCTTTTCCATAATATAAAATATATGAATTTATCGGTCTATATGTATATTTTGTTGTTGTTGTCATGTTAGCAAATTTATCATCCTTCCAATTCTAATACCAAGTCTAACCGTTTTAAAAAAAATTCTTGAAAGAAATGATTGAAAATAATGTGGGATGGTTGGATATATGCAAGTAATCTATATGAAAGAATGTCAGACAGATTAATAAATGATTGAAATCTACTGTAGAAAACAAACAGTCATTTTTGCGTAACATTGGCGTAGAATCTCTTGCGTAGAGGATCTCGAGGCGTTATAATTGGGCTGCACATATACAATCATTACTAATGTCAATGGCTGAGCAAACCGATATATATACTAATGTGATTGTATTTAAATAAAGTAGGGTTTAATCACATTAATTATTTAATGTGATCTTATTTTCCGAGGCTCCACCAGAGATCAACATGGATGACAGATATTGGCCTTACTTTCAGGTAACATCTTAAATTACTCCTATCATAAAAAAATTATGTTTACGTTTTATAAGTTTTGGTGTTTTAATTATCATGTACAATATTTATGTTCAGGATGCTATTGGTGCAATAGATGGAACTCTAATAGATGCTGTAGTTAGTGATGAAAAGGGTGTGGCATTTCGTACTAGAAAGGGTAAAAAAAGTTGGAATGTCATGGCTTGTTGTTCTTTTGATAAAATCTTCACATTTGTTAATGTGGGATGGGAAGGAAGTGCGCATGATATTACTGTGTGGAAAGATTCCCTGATAAAGGAGAAATATGATTTTCCTCATCCACCTGAAGGTAATATCTTGTATTTATATGTTTCGGTCTAACTAATAATAAAGTTTTATGTTTCTCATATTATTATATATATACAAGAAAATATTATTTGGTTGATTCTGGATATCCAAATACTCTTGGATATATGGCTCCAATTAGTGAGGTAGGATGTAGAAGACACATACAAGAATTTAGAAGTGTGGCGCCTAGAGGTATGACTGAACATTTCAACAAATGGCATTCTTCACTAAGAATGAAAATAGAAATGGCATTTGGTCAGTTGAAAAGTACTTGGAAAGTGCTTAAAAGGATGCCTCAAGTGTCGCTTGATACCCAAATTGCAATTATTGTTTCATGCTTCACCCTTCATAACTTCATTTTGATGCAAGAACTCGAGATTCCTATTTTGGATCACGAGCCTAGAGAGGGAGCCATTGATACAAACATGTTTGATGTGAATCGGAAAAATGCTATGGGAGTAGTGCGTAATAATATAGCTTTACACATTTGGAACTCAATAGGACGTGAAGCTGATGATTTAGCTGATGATTTAAATGATGACATGGAAGAAAGTGATTAGTAGTAGACGCTTGTATGAATTGATGATTGTAAGAATTTTTTGTGATATTTTAATAATACATATGTTATGCTTTGAAATTACAAACTAAATTGTAATGAGTATTTAACCGTTGAGTTGAACTTAAAATGTATTGAATATATTATACAAGATAAAATTGAGTTGAATCAACTAAACTAAATTTATCACAATCAACTAAAGTGGTGCTGGAGTGGTGCTGCAGTCGTGCTGCAGTGATTTTATTGGTGCTGCAGCGGTGCTGCGGTGGTTTATTGGTACTGCAACGGTGCTGCAGTGGTTTATTGGTGCTGCAGCCGTGCTGCAAGAGCTGAACTGGACAGGGCCTTACCTAGTTTGGGAATTTGAGCCAAAAATTGAACATTTAGGGAATTTGGACTCCCAATTTAAACATTCTCGGAATTGATCCATAAAAAGCTCATGACAACGCCTCAATGGTCCGCCCATGTGCTTTCCCTTTCAACATTAATTTCACCTCTCTCTCTCTCTCTAACTCAAATATCACACCTCCCAACAAAGAGCCTTTATTAGGGCAGAGAATCTGACGTCCAGAAGTACAGATGCTTTCCCTTTCAACATTAATCTCACCGCTCAGGGGTTAGATGATTGATTAAAGTCTTACGTGAAGGGTAGCTGTTGTACTATTATTTATGGGCATATGGCCAAAACAATTATTTTCGAATGATATCACATTTGATTAAAAGATCTAGCTACCTACCTCCTACCTACCACCTAGCTAATGAATTATTTTCGAATAGTACAAATAATCAATTTGACAAAATTTGTTGGTCCCATCCAATCAAAGATTCACTGTTTACCGTCTTTAACCTAAAAAAGGATGTTAATTCGCCAAAGACAGCTCGAAAATCCTCCCTCCTCAATCACGGGAAAATCTCCCGCATCCAATAATTAAACTAGAGTTGTTCTAGATTTCATCGATTAGATATGATGGGACTCCATTCCTTATTTATCTATATTATTATTCCTTTTCCTATTCTAATTAAGCTAGTTAATTATAGTAATAGTTGTAAGCTATTTCCTTTTCTTAGTTAGATTGTTATTCTCATATATGTCTATATAAAGAGGACATATTCTATGTAATTCATTATTGAATACAATCATTAATTCAATAGAAGATGTTTCTTCAAGGTAGGTGAATCCCTAATCAAAAGGTTCAATAGGTTGACAGACCACAAATCAAAGGTCATATCCCCTTGAGGTATCGAACCTCATCATTTGGTATCACAGCCAGATTGAAAAATTCGATAATTTTTTTTCCTTCTTCTATCGTATCATGTCGCTGACCGAGTTGCCTGAAGATGAAGAACACATGGTTCGTATAGCGGCACATCTCGATCGTACAACTGCCCGTTTGGATGCTCTTGACAAAAAATTTGACAAATTGATGGCGCTTTTCCAACAACGGTATTCCAATCCAGCGGTTCCGACACCACCGTCTCCGCCACCACAATCATCGGTGTTCCTACAACATCCACCTCTACCACCACAATCATCACCGGTTTTTGTCCGATTGGATTGTCTTAAGCAAGTTATACCGCTTTCGCCGGTTCCACCGCCACCACCACAATCATGCATTGAACAGCAAGAGTCATATTTGTCCGATGCAGATGCTGACTTTCAGCAGCAAGAGATAGGATTGTTTGATCAACTCACTGAATCTATTGACCCACCAACACGGGCTCTAGTTTCATGCATTGATGAGCAATCAATTTTATCGGTAGCATGTCCTTCAAGAGTTGTTCCGTGTGTGACCAATCTTTCACACACCTTCGCAAGTCTCGTTGGATTTGGCACAATCCGCCATACGACTCCAATTCCAACTACCATCCCAAGAAGTTCGTCGTTTGGATTGCATAAGGATGTTTGCTATCGAGAATGGTTGATTCCATGGGAAATTTACACTACCCAATTTCGTGAATGATTGATTCCATGGCGCGTTGCGACAATTTTCAGGCTTGAGGACAAGCCTTCTTTCAGGGGCGCGGGAATGATGGGACTCCATTCCTTATTTAGCTATATTACTATTCCTTTCTTTATTCTAATTATGTTATTTGTTATGGTAATTGTTATTAGATATTCCTATTTCCTTTTAGAATGTTATTTCCATAGAGATGCCTATAAAAGCATTGTCAGGCTCTTATGTTTTCATTATCAATTCAATAAAACTCATTCATGAATCAAAAGGTTCAATAGGTTGACAGACCACAAATCAAAGGTCATATCCCCTTGAGGTATCGAACCTCATCATTTGGTATCAGATGATGGGACTCCATTCCTTATTTAGCTATATTATTATTCCTTTTCCTATTCTAATTAAGCTAGTTAATTATAGTAATAGTTGTAAGCTATTTCCTTTTCTTAGTTAGATTGTTATTCTCATATATGTCTATATAAAGATGACACATTCTATGTAATTCATTATTCAATACAATCATTAATTCAATAGAAGATGTTTCTTCAAGGTAGGTGAATCCCTAATCAAAAGGTTCAATAGGTTGACAGACCACAAATCAAAGGTCATATCCCCCTTGAGGTATCGAACCTCATCATTTGGTATCAGAGCCACGTTCGACAAAAAAAAAATTCTTTTCCCATCATGACGGTTAAAGAACTTGAAGAACAACTCGTTACAGTCGATGTCCGTCTTGTTAAACTTGAAGAAGACTTCGCCAAGTTGTTTACAATGCTTCAGAATCAGAAAGTGGGCAACACACCGACACCACCCCAGCCACCGTCATATCATGAGTTTCCAGAGTATGACGAGACGGAACCCGACCGATGGATTTTTCACGTAGAACAATATTTTGCTTTGCATTCCATCACCGATGATCGACGAGTTTCGATGGCAGCCATCCATCTTAAAGGTGCTGCAGTTCCTTGGTATAAATCGTACATTCGTTCACTTGGCGAATTGACTTGGCGCCAATTTTCCACACTCCTTTGTAAGGCGTTTGGCTCTGGCAGGAATTTGTACTCAATGGCTAACCACTACAAGCCTTCTCCCATGGGATTGAGAGTTGATAGTCCAGCAAAAGTTCATGTTCTTCCTCCAACCAGTCCTGCTTCAGAAGTGGTCATATGTCAAGTGGATGTGAACCCTGCGCTTAAGGATTTCGGTGAATTCTCTAGCATTTCCTTACCTGCTTTAGAGGGGTCTACTGGATCAGAAACAAAACGTGCTACAACTCCAATTCAAGATTCTTAGACTATCGTTCAAGATTCCAACTCCTACGATGACTTTATACATCCCATCCTTGGTCGTACGTGTGATTTACCAGTTCCGGTAGTGGAAATCGTCGCAAGTCCAACCAAGATTACTGCTCATCAACGTGACATACGAGCTCAACATTCTCCAGGTTTTCGAGTTCAGGTTGCAGTTGAGAGGCGTCTGATCACTTTCGTTATGGAAGAAGTGGTTCATGCCCTTATCGGATATCCACATTTCAAGAATACTGGATCGCAGGCGAATGTTTGTTTTCGAGTATGGTTGATTCCACGGGATGGTTACCCTACCACAATTTTTGAATGGTTGATTCCATGGCGTATTGTGACATATTTCAGGCTTGAGGACAAGCCTTCTTTCAGGGGCGCGGGAATGATGGGACTCCATTCCTTATTTAGCTATATTATTATTCCTTTTCCTATTCTAATTAAGCTAGTTAATTATAGTAATAGTTGTAAGCTATTTCCTTTTCTTAGTTAGATTGTTATTCTCATATATGTCTATATAAAGATGACACATTCTATGTAATTCATTATTCAATACAATCATTAATTCAATAGAAGATGTTTCTTCAAGGTAGGTGAATCCCTAATCAAAAGGTTCAATAGGTTGACAGACCACAAATCAAAGGTCATATCCCCCTTGAGGTATCGAACCTCATCAAGATATTTGATTTAACTGTTTCCGCGGATGTGTTTTATTTTATATTTTGTCGTATTCGTGATTTGCTGTAATGGTTACCGATCTGTTTGTACAATTTGTGTTTTTGGGTTTGGAAAAGTGTTTTTATTTTGATATATATATATATAGTTATTATTTTATAATAAATATTATGATTTGGTGAATTACCGAGTTCATTAAAATTACTAGATAAAAACACAATAAAAACATTCTACACTTTACCTGGAATGGAGGTACTAGATAAATTGGATAGAATTTTTATTTTTTTTTAATTAAAACCACCAAAGGTGGGGGGTGATTTATTTGGCTCCCCGGACCTTTATAGTCTCAAAAGATAACAGAATTGAGTTTACAATGTGATCAAGAAAAACCCTATCAAATAGGATGAAAAAACTTGGGGGGCGATCCAAGAAAAACCCTAAATGATAGGATGAAAAAACTTGACAAAGTCTTTCGAGCCTATAGTTGAGTACTTCTAATCGAAATCGACTATGCTGATCCAAGTTAGCACTCGACAGGCATGACACTTGTCTAGCGCAGGTTTGCCACAGCGAAGATACCATTGCAAATGGCAGTTCGGTAGTCGTCAAGCCGAGCAAGACGAGAATCCAGTTAGCCATTTGAATGGGATTAGAAGTTCCCAACTGAACAAAGAGGAGTAGAGGTGATATGGAGGAGTAGGTGATTGTAGGTCCATTGACATCCACAAAATGAACTTGCGAACTGATTAAGTGTAATGTTTAGAGCAATATTAAGAAAAATTAAAAAGGTGGTACAACTTTTGTGGCAATATATTATGATATTATTCATAATTAGTGTAATTATGAATATCGTCTTTGGGAGTATATAGTATCATAATTAGTGTAATTAGCATTTAGTTTGATTATCATTGATAGAATATTTAGACGGGATGTTTGATTCCATCATCACATTAATATCTTTGAACTTAATTAAACACAATAGGGAAGAAGTATGCAGAGTGCTTTCTCTCTAAACCCTCTCTCATAGGGTTTCGGCGAGATCGTAAAGGTTTTTTCCACAGCAGCAACTAGCGTATAGGTTTTTCCACAGCAGCAGCGTAATTTCGACAGCGATCAAAGCAAGATCACAGCGAGATCGTAAAGATTTTTTCACAGCAGCAGCTTAATTTCGACGACGATCAAAGCAAGATCACGACGAAATCATGAGTAATCTGGAGTTTCTTGAGAGGATGTACATGAACATGAAATTGACAGCGGTCGAAAGGGAGGCAGCTTCAATGGAAGGATTGCCGGAGGAGGAGGTTGGATTGGATCGAATCTTGGTGGCGAAGTTGTTCGCGCCACGACGCATACCACCTGAAATGATTCAATCAGTTTTTCAAGGGATTTGGGGTCTGCGCAATCTCCTAAAGTGCAACACTTTGCACGACAATGTGTATCAATTGGAGTTCTCGGACGCAGCGTCGAAGGCTAGGGTTTTTGGAAATCAACCTTGGTTGTTTGACGATAATTTGTTAGCACTGAAAGAACCCTACCTAGGGTTAGTTGGTTCAGAAGTGGTGTTTGATACAACACCATTCTAGGTCCATGTTCACAAGGTGCCAATGGAAAAGCTTAACGTTACAGCAGCGGAGAGGATTGGAGACGCGATTGGAGGGTTCTTGGACGTGGAGAAGAACTCCGATGGACGATTGGTGGGAAAATATCTTCGCATCAAGTGCGAAATCGACATCAAGAAACCTTTTAAAAGGGTTCAAGTTGTTGATGATGTCCCCCACGACTTGTTGCTGATATACGAGAAGATGCCGGCATTATGTGAATTTTGCGGTATGCTTGGACATAATAGAAGGGACTGTAGCGCTCGTTGGGCAGCTCCGGAGGACGACAGGGACGAAATCCATTACCCGAAGCAGATGAGAATGCCAACATACCAATCACCGTTTCCCAAACAATGGCAGGGACGATTCCAGCGTTATGGAGGAGCAGACAATGCATGGAATCGGGATTTTCAGAATCAGGAAAGTGGGAATCTGAAGAATCCAAGGGGTGATGATCGATTGACGATTGAAAACAACCCTAAGGAGAATATGCCGAATGTTCTAACAGTTCAGGTGGAACAAAGAAGAGGGGCGACGAAGGAGGTGGAGACTATCATGGTGGTCGAGATGCCAAGGAAGGACAACGAGGCGGTGAAAAAAGGGGTCGGCGGCGAGCAGCTCTCGGGCGCGTCGGAGCTGCAGTGATTTTATTGGTGCTCTAATAATAGAAAGATATTCTTTTTCGTTACTATGGTAATTCTTTGGAGCAGCCTTAAAGCTTCCTGAAGCATATCGGCAAATGTATTCTTTGCCGTTATTTTCTGCTTTAAGAATTCCTCCCCAGAATAAATCTGATGCTTATTTTCAAGGATATCTGGGAATTTTTGAATATGTTCCAAGATATGATCTTGAGGTCGATGAGACCCTTCTTCAATTTCTAGTCCTAGAAAATTGATTTTAGTTTTTAAAAAGCTGTGTTTTCTTCTTTGAGAGTATTATTTCCAGAGAAGCATATTTTTTAAGTATTGCTGCTACTTGCCATAGATGTTCTGTCTCATTATTACTGAAGACTAAAATGTCATCAATATAAACACAACAGAATTTTTCAAAGGTTCTAAATGCATTCTGCATATGTCTTTGAAATATGGCTGGAGCCTGTTTTAATCCAAAGGGTACAACATTCCACTGATAATGACCTTGCGGACATGTAAAAGCAGTTAATAGTTGTGATTCTTCATCTAGCAATACTTACCAGAATCCTGATTTACAATCAAAACTACTAAATATTTTCTTTCCTCTTATTAGAGTTAATAACTCATCTTTATTAGGAAGGTTATGACTGTCTCCTACTGTGGCTGTGTTTATAGCCTTATAGTTGACAACCATTCTCTTTTTTCCTCTGCGTCTTTCAGCTTCATTTTCTACTAAGAAGGCTGGGGACATATGAGGTGATTTGCTAGGTTTAATCACTTTTAATTCTAGTAATTCATTAATTTGTTTTCCAAATTCTTCTCTATCCTTAGGACTATATTGCATTGGTTTAACCTTTACAATTGTCTTGGGATTGATTAGTTTTATGGTTGTTGTCATCCAATATTTTGACTTGTTAGGGTCTATTGGATTTTCTGAACACACAGATTCTAGAATTGTTTCTATTTTACAAAGTTTTGTATTTTGAACCAAAAAAAGTCGTTGTTCTTTAGCATATATATCCCCCCTCCTTAAAAGAGAAGTAATTTTTATTAGGGCTAATATTTAGCGTTTCTGGTTTTGGTAATTTAGATTTCTTTTTCATATAATCTAAATATCCCGGAACTCCTACTCTAAGAGCTCTTCTTATTTTTCCTAATAGTATAGGATTATTATTTAATGTGAAAATTATTTTATCTGTGTAATGGATAAATGGATGATACAACAGACAGAAGTTATTTCCAATAATAAAACCTATTCCAGATTCTTGTTGATACACAGTTGGAATATGAAATATTTCACCTGCTATCATTATATTAAGATCTTTACAGACCTTAGAGAGTATGATATGGGATCCATTTCCAATTTTTACTCTTATTGGTCTTTCTACATTTACCCAGTGTTCCTTAGGTATTACATTTTTGCTAGAAATACACATGCTTGCACCGGTGTCTACATAGCAATGTAATTCAATTTGTTTATATCCAGAAAACTTTAATTTTTCTTTTATATAAATTGAATTTGAGTTGGTAATATTGCTCATTCTAAAGTTTGTGGGTCAATTTATAATTATCACAAACTATGAGTTGGTTTAGTGCTATTCTATCTTTTGAAACTTGGCAAACCATTTGTCAAGTTAGGCCCTGTCCAGTTGAGGTGGAGTGGGCGCTGCAGTGGTTTATTGGTGCTGCAGTGGCGCTGCAGTGGTTTATTGGTGCTGCAGTGGTGCTGCAGTGGTGGTGCAGTGATTTATTGGTGCTGGAGTCGTGCTGCAGTGGTGCTGGAGTCGTGCTGCAGTGGTGCTGGAGTCGTGCTGCAGTGGTGCTGCAGTTGTTTATTGGTCTTGCAATGAAGTTATAATATATAAAATTTAGTATAAATAGAATTTAGTATTAAATTTAACTAAATTGTATTAAAAAGAATTTATCTAAACATTCATTCTATTTTAACTTGTAATATACGAAAAGAGGCAATCACTCGTTAAGTAATAAGTAAATCTTTACCAAAGAGAATGATCATTTCAAAACTTAATATTTGGAGCATTTTAAGTATATTATTTAAATAAAGTAGGGTTTAATCCTCTAATGTGATTGTAAAGATTGTATTTAAAATGTGATTACAATTGGGCTGCACATATACAATCATTACTAATGTCAATGGCTGAGCAAACCGATATATATATACTAATGTGATTGTATTTAAATAAAGTAGGGTTTAATCACATTAATTATTTAATGTGATCTTATTTTCCGAGGCTCCACCAGAGATCAACATGGATGACAGATATTGGTCTTACTTTCAGGTAACATCTTAAATTACTCCTATCATAAAAAAATTATGTTTACGTTTTATAAGTTTTGGTGTTTTAATTATCATGTACAATATTTATGTTCAGGATGCTATTGGTGCAATAGATGGAACTCTAATAGATGCTGTAGTTAGTGATGAAAAGGGTGTGGCATTTCGTACCAGAAAGGGTAAAAAAAGTTAGAATGTCATGGCTTGTTGTTCTTTTGATAAAATCTTCACATTTGTTAATGTGGGATGGGAAGGAAGTGCGCATGATATTACTGTGTGGAAAGATTCCCTGATAAAGGAGAAATATGATTTTCCTCATCCACCTGAAGGTAATATCTTGTATTTATATGTTTCAGT
Source organism: Cruciata laevipes (assembly GCA_963678965.1). NCBI lineage: Eukaryota > Viridiplantae > Streptophyta > Magnoliopsida > Gentianales > Rubiaceae > Cruciata > Cruciata laevipes. Next base: position 11,090,070 of record OY787636.1, on the reverse strand, counting down.
CTAACTAATAATAAAGTTTTATGTTTCTCATATTATTATATATATACAGGAAAATATTATTTGGTTGATTCTGGATATCCAAATACTCTTGGATATATGGCTCCAATTAGTGATGTAGGATGTAGAAGACACATACAAGAATTTAGAAGTGTGGCGCCTAGAGGTATGACTGAACATTTCAACAAATGGCATTCTTCACTAAGAATGAAAATAGAAATGGCATTTGGTCAGTTGAAAAGTACTTGGAAAGTGCTTAAAAGGATGCCTCAAGTGTCGCTTGATATCCAAATTGCAATTATTGTTTCATGCTTACCCTTCATAACTTCATTTTGATGCAAGAACTCGAGATTCCTATTTTGGATCACGAGCCTAGAGAGGGAGCCATTGATACAAACATGTTTGATGTGAATCGGAAAAATGCTATGGGAGTAGTGCGTAATAATATAGCTTTACACATTTGGAACTCAATAGGACGTGAAGCTGATGATTTAGCTGATGATTTAAATGATGACATGGAAGAAAGTGATTAGTAGTAGACGCTTGTATGAATTGATGATTGTAAGAATTTTTTGTGATATTTTAATAATACATATGTTATGCTTTGAAATTACAAACTAAATTGTAATGAGTATTTAACCGTTGAGTTGAACTTAAAATGTATTGAATATATTATACAAGATAAAATTGAGTTGAATCAACTAAACTAAATTTATCACAATCAACTAAAGTGGTGCTGGAGTGGTGCTGCAGTCGTGCTGCAGTGATTTTATTGGTGCTGCAGCGGTGCTGCGGTGGTTTATTGGTACTGCAACGGTGCTGCAGTGGTTTATTGGTGCTGCAGCCGTGCTGCAAGAGCTGAACTGGACAGGGCCTTACCTAGTTTGGGAATTTGAGCCAAAAATTGAACATTTAGGGAATTTGGACTCCCAATTTAAACATTCTCGGAATTGATCCATAAAAAGCTCATGACAACGCCTCAATGGTCCGCCCATGTGCTTTCCCTTTCAACATTAATTTCACCTCTCTCTCTCTCTCTAACTCAAATATCACACCTCCCAACAAAGAGCCTTTATTAGGGCAGAGAATCTGACGTCCAGAAGTACAGATGCTTTCCCTTTCAACATTAATCTCACCGCTCAGGGGTTAGATGATTGATTAAAGTCTTACGTGAAGGGTAGCTGTTGTACTATTATTTATGGGCATATGGCCAAAACAATTATTTTCGAATGATATCACATTTGATTAAAAGATCTAGCTACCTACCTCCTACCTACCACCTAGCTAATGAATTATTTTCGAATAGTACAAATAATCAATTTGACAAAATTTGTTGGTCCCATCCAATCAAAGATTCACTGTTTACCGTCTTTAACCTAAAAAAGGATGTTAATTCGCCAAAGACAGCTCGAAAATCCTCCTCCTCAATCACGGGAAAATCTCCCGCATTCCGCGGATGTGTTTTATTTTATATTTTGTCGTATTCGTGATTTGCTGTAATGGTTACCGATCTGTTTGTACAATTTGTGTTTTTGGGTTTGGAAAAGTGTTTTTATTTTGAAATATATATATAGTTATTTTATAATAAATATTATGATTTGGTGAATTACCGAGTTCATTAAAATTACTAGATAAAAACACAATAAAAACATTCTACGCTTTACCTGGAATGGAGGTACTAGATAAATTGGATAGAATTGTTCTTATGATATCCACAAAATGAACTTGCGAACTGATTAAGTGTAATGTTTAGAGCAATATTAAGAAAAATTAAAAAGGTGGTACAACTTTTGTAGCAATATATTATGATATTATTTATAATTAGTGTAATTATGAATATCGTCTTTGGGAGTATATAGTATCATAATTAGTGTAATTAGCATTTAGTTTGATTATCATTGATAGAATATTTAGACGGGATGTTTGATTCCATCATCACATTAATATTTTTGAACTTAATTAAACACAATAGGGAAGAAGTATGCAGAGTGCTTTCTCTCTAAACCCTCTCTCATAGGGTTTCGGCGAGATCGTAAAGGTTTTTTCCACAGCAGCAACTAGCGTATAGGTTTTTCCACAGCAGCAGCGTAATTTCGACAGCGATCAAAGCAAGATCACGGCGAGATCGTAAAGATTTTTTCACAGCAGCAGCTTAATTTCGACGGCGATCAAAGCAAGATCACGACGAAATCATGAGTAATTTGGAGTTTCTTGAGAGGATGTACATGAACATGAAATTGACAGCGGACGAAAGGGAGGCAGCTTCAATGGAAGGATTGCCGGAGGAGGAGGTTGGATTGGATCGAATCTTGGTGGCGAAGTTGTTCGCGCCACGACGCATACCACCTGAAATGATTCAATCAGTTTTTCAAGGGATTTGGGGTCTGCGCAATCTCCTAAAGTGCAACACTTTGCACGACAATGTGTATCAATTGGAGTTCTCGGACGCAGCGTCGAAGGCTAGGGTTTTTGGAAATCAACCTTGGTTGTTTGACGATAATTTGTTAGCACTGAAAGAACGTGTTTGATACAACACCATTCTAGGTCCATGTTCACAAGGTGCCAATGGAAAAGCTTAACGTTACCGCAGCGGAGAGGATTGGAGACGCGATTGGAGGGTTCTTGGACGTGGAGAAGAACTCCGATGGACGATTGGTGGGAAAATATCTTCGCATCAAGTGCGAAATCGACATCAAGAAGCCTTTTAAAAGGGTTCAAGTTGTTGATGATGTCCCCCACGACTTGTTGCTGATGTACGAGAAGATGCCGGCATTATGTGAATTTCGCGGTATGCTTGGACATAATAGAAGGGACTGTAGCGCTCGTTGGGCAGCTCCGGAGGACGACAGGGACGAAATCCATTACCCGAAGCAGATGAGAATGCCAACATACCAATCACCGTTTCCCAAACAATGGCAGGGACGATTCCAGCGTTATGGAGGAGCAGGCAATGCATGGAATCGGGATTTTCAGAATCAGGAAAGTGGGAATCTGAAGAATCCAAGGGGTGATGATCGATTGACGATTGAAAACAACCCTAAGGAGAATATGCCGAATGTTCTAACAGTTCAGGTGGAACAAAGAAGAGGGGCGACGAAGGAGGTGGAGACTATCATGGTGGTCGAGATGCCAAGGAAGGACAACTAGGCGATGAAAAAAGGGGTCGGCGGCGAGCAGCTCTCGGGCGCGTCGGAGCAGCTCCAGAACGGAAAGGAGAGAGGCGCGTTGGATGAGGAAGATGGCAAGGTGGAGGAGCAGGTTATGGTTTTTTCAGCAAAGGCAGCCGCGGAAATGCCACCGCACAAGGATAAGGCAGCAACGCCAATAATACCCCTTAGCCCGTTTTTGGTGCAGGTGCCGGTGAACCTGGATACTCCGGGGCGATTGCTTGGGGATAAATAAGCAAGAATAAGGAGGGTATGGTCAAGGGTGCAAGAGGAAAAGGTTGTAGCCGCGGGAGAGGCAAGGTCAGCGGTGGAAACCGGGATGGAATGACAGAAGGAGCTCCGGGAGGAGAGGGTCCATCCGGGCACGGTTCAGCAAAGAGGAAGTTGTATGTGTTGAATGAGACTGAGGAGGAGAGCGGAAGCTCGGGAAAAAAGAAGCTTAGGGCTAGGGAGATAAGCGCTTCCCTAGAGACTGAGGTTCCAATCATTTAGGCGGAGACTGGCGGTGAAGCCCAGTCCCGCCAAGATCCGTGAGTTGTACCAGCTGGAACCGTCTGGATGCCCTTAAAGCTCAGTGGAAAATTCTCCAGACGGCTCAGAAAAGGCGCACTCTCTTTTCTTATGTTTTGTTGTTTTTTATCATTCCACTATTTTGTTTTAGTACTAATAACTAGGGGTGGGCAAAAAAACCGAAAAATCGAAAACCGAACCGAAACTGAAAAATCCGAAATCGAATAACCCGAACCGAATTAAATATATAGTTTTCGGATATCCGAATTGATAAAACTGAATTTGTAAATATGGTTTTTGGTTTGGTTTCGGTTTGAATTAAATTAATTAAATTAATTATTAATAAATATATAAATTAAATAAATACTTATGAATATAAAAATAACAAAATTAGGGGACCATCTATAGGTTTTATTATCTATGAATAATAAAAATAACCGAATTATGTGATGCAGCCGAAATCCGTCCGTTCCTCCGGGGTTCACACTATCCGGGTCTCCTTGTTAATCAGCCCGCTACGATCCTGCAAAACAATCCCCGGGAGGCGTCCCGGGGAAGAAGCTCCGGCGTGATGATGAGATGGGGATATCGGAGAAGGAAACGTACGGAAGGAGCTCTCAATATAAAGTAGAGAGATATAAGTCACATACCTTGTTCACTGTTTGAGACTACTATTTATAGTTGAGGTTGCCTACTTTGGATAAGGTTCAGGACCACTTCTCCTTGTCTCCATCTGCCGTTCTTCTTGTCCGGACGTGCCTTTCCCGGGAAAGGCACTGCTTTCTTGATCCCGGGCCATGGGCCCCTTTCTTGGCCCAACAGGGCTTTGGGCCGGTATTATCACTAGCCCCCCAGACCAGTTTCCCGGGTTTTCGTTCCGCGGGGAATTGGTCTTTCGCACTTCCCTTCTTTCGCTACTAGTTCAGTAGGACCCATCCGTGTTGGAATAAATTTCTGACGCCGCCTCTCCCTATTCTGCATTTGATGCTGCCTCGTTCACCGTGTCATCATTGTTTTTCCTTCTTTTGAGGTGACGATTCCTATTCACTCGCCTATATAAGGGACCTAACCCCCCTTCTCATAAGTTTACTTTCTTCAAATTTTCTCCAGACGCTCTGCTTTCCTGCTCCTTCGTTTTTTTTTCAACCAAGTAAGCTCTAACTCCCTCTACTTCACTTCTTTCTTCATGGGTTCCCCTTCTCTTTCCACCTCTTCCTTGGGCACCGAGGAGATTCAAGATCAGTTTGAGGTCCAGTTTAGGGCCGCTGATAACCTGGTTTCCTCTCCTACTTCCTCCCCGGGTTCTCCTTCCGAGGCTTTCAGCACGCCCCGGGAGCCGAATATCCCGGGTGCGTCGACCTTGAATGGAGCGGGCTTGCACCCGGCTGAGCACCCTAGCCCATCCCGAGGAGACCAGGATGAAGAGTTACTTGATGAGGGAGTTGGTGACGACCTTCCCCGGGGGCCTACTCATGGAGTGCGTCCGATAGGTCTCAAATTTTTCGAGGTCCCCGGGGATTTTCCTTCTTTAGATAAGGACGTTTTAGATCTAGCCAAGCGTTCTTTTATTCCCTTCCCTTTGAATGCCTCTCTCTCCAATCTTCCCCCGGGAGCGTCCGAGCGAGAAGTTGCTTGCATCCCCCGAATCCATTTTCAATATGGGCTTAGCCTGCCCTTCCCCCCTCTTTTCCTTGAAATTTTTCAATTCTATAACATAGCCCCGGCCCAGCTACACCCCAATGGGGTGGTCCTCATCCTAGCCTTCTTGCTTAACTGCGCCAGGTGCGCCATTCCCGCTTCTCTCCTACTCTTCCGCTCCTTCTACGCCCTGCGGAAGGCACACGCGTCCTTCCCGGGCGTCTTTTCTTTTACCATTCGTACCGGCATAAAGGATTTCATCCTTTCTAAACCTAAATCCGCCAAAGGATATCCTTCAAAAGGCTTCTTCCAGTGTGATTCCCGGGTGTACCCTATGCCCGCCTGGAACAACTCTCTGGTTCCCGAAGATAAAAAACCTCTCTCTGATCTCCCGGCCATCATTGCCAGCGACCACAACCTCCTCTGTCTCTCTCCCTTAGATATGGACGCCTTCTATAAGAATGGGAATGCGGGTTATTTCTGGCCTCGCGGGATCTATCCCAGCGACCTCTTCACGCTCCCGCGCATCTCTGCGGTGTGGCCAGATGGAGGTGCCCGGGTTATTAAGGCTTTATTTTTATTTTTATTATTATATATATATATATTTTTTTGTTCTAAATGTGCTGTTTACTTGATTTCAGTTCAACCCTCCTTATACGCAGACGCTATGACGTTTACGGACAAACCTTCCGGGGGGAATGACCAACCAGCCTCGTCTACACAACAGGTGGCTCCTCAATCCGGGCCAGATTCTTCTGAGAATCCTGCCCCTATTCCTCAAATGGCCCGGGCGCCCCCGCGGCCTCGTCAGCAAAACCCTCCTGTGGTTACTACCCCTACCCCTGGATCGTCACCCTCTTCCGGGCGGCGATCTTTTGTTACTCATCCTACTTTCAGCGGCGGGGCCAGTTCCAGGTTTAAGCGTCCCTCTGCCACCGCTCTACCCGGGTCTCCCCCATCCTCCCGGCAAAGAACGGGTGATGCTCCTCGTTCCCCTCCTCCTGCTCGAACTCCTCCGCAGGCTGCTACTTCAGGGGCCATCCTTAAGGAGAAAGGAGAGGTAACTACATATATATTTTTGCCTGGGGCCTTATCTTTCCCCTAGGTTATCTGATTTCCCGGGTTTCCTTAATTTCTAACCCCTTGTTTTGCAGAGTGTCGCCTTCGAAGTTACTCTAAATACAACGCGGGGCTCTTTGTCAAGCTGGAGAAAGAGCTTCGGGAAACCAAGGAGAAGTTAGCCGGGCAAGGTGATCTTGCGGCCCAGCTGGAGGAGGCCAAGAAGAAGTTGGCCGATAAAGAGAAGAAGCTGGCTGACAAGGAGAAGAAACTGAGCGAAGTGGAAAAGAAGTACTCCTCTTTGAAGAAGGAGAGGAAAAGCTCCCAGCTCCCAGCTCGAAGCCTTCGATGCTGTGACCCAAAAGCTACTCCGCTCAGTGGAATTTGATCAGAGACTGGAGGGGATTGCCGCTGCCGCGAGCGCCGAAGCCTGTCACGAGATGTACCGCAGCCTGCGGGGTTGGCTTCCAGGACCCGCCCGTCTTGACGCCCAAGCGTCTTACTACCGGCCTAAGGCGGCTGCCGAGCTAAATCATCGCTGGAGATCCCTCCAAGAGTCGGATCTAAAGAGTCTGGTCCCTCAGCTGTGGCAGTCACTGGAGATGTCCTCCCGGGTTCCTTATGCTTCCGAAATCAAGAAGGTGAAGCTTCCTGAAATTGGCGAGGCCTCCTTCCCCGACCCTGGCCCGGAAGATTTCAACGCCTATGGGATAGTCCCGGAAACGCCCCACTGGGCGGAGAATTACTATGAGTACTGCGCGGTGCCTGATAACTTTGGGTACCACGCGGTCCATGACCAAGAGGGTAACTGCCGGGTAGGTCTAGGTGAGGGTCAAGACGACCTGTTGTACCAGTCCAGGAAGGCTACGCGGAGGGTAGGGTTTTCCGGGCGATCTGCCGATGAGCCCACAGTGGATGCCCCCGCTTATGCTGGCCCGGAGTGGACTACTGAGGATCTCGTGGAGTTGGAGAGGAGATTTGAAAGAGCTCATGCTACTCCAGAGGGAAATGGCTCCGCTGAAGACCATGTATAACCCTAGACTCTAGTCTTACCCTTTTCCTTGTAATCTTTTTTTTTTCTTTTTATATACTTTGTAACTCACCTCCCCGGGAGGCTTATGTAGAACTTGGCCTTAGCGCCATTTTGATTTAATATAAGCTTCTACTTCTTAATGGAGTTACTATCTTTTGTAGTCTGAGCGCCCTCTGGAGGAGATTCTCCCACGCGGGCCCATGCCCTATGTTTTTCCTCATCCCAACCATTCGTCCGACACCTATCTCTCTCTCCCCCGCGCTGGGTGCCTCCAATGTTCCTTTCTTCAAAGGAAGCTAGCGCATTGGAGGTTTGGAGGCAACCAGGCTAATCGGGCATTAGCTGAGGCGGGATTGGATTGCTTCCTTCAGGAGTTCGGGTCAATCCGGGTGTTCGTGTCGTTTCTGAAGGCGGTTGAGACCAAATTTGGATCATTGAACCAGTGCTTTGACCTTGCGTCCGACCATATGCGGGAAGCCCTGAACTCCCACCAGACCATCGCTGAGTTACAGGCCCTTCACGACGATTCTCAGCATCGCACCGCCAAGGAGTTGGGTATGGTGTGGGGCGAATTAGAGCGGGCGCAGGAAAAACTGAGGACATTGGAGACCCGCTCCGCTCAGAACCGGCTTCTCTGCAATTTTGAGAAGGAGAATCGGACCCTTACTCATAGGAATAGGGTCCTCCAGGATGCTATACTAATTACCCGGCTATCCTACCACCTTCTGGGTCTCAAGAATGGCTTAGTTGGGGTATCTCCTCTTACCGATATTCCAGTCGGGGTTCGCAGGACGATGGAACGCATGTAGGCCAACCCGAAGAGATTTGGTGAGGGAGCTCCTAATCATAAGGCCTATCTGGACGTCGTGGAGTGGCATAATAAAATAGCCGCGGGAGAAGCTGAGCCCTATCCCTCTAGCCTTCGCCGAGTCCCTGCCCGAGTGGAGGTGGATGTGGCGTATGAAAGATACGAAGACATGACTGTATCTATTGACCCGGAGGAGGTGGCACGTCAGATAAGACGCATCCGGGAGATTGCCGATTCTGGAGTCACCACAAAGGGGGTTAAGACCGCCGAGGGTACTCGTATTAGCCGGGAAGAGAAGGGTAAAAGTGCAGCAGTCATGTTTCCTAAGTACAGGTTTGTCACTTCTGCCGGGGTAAGAAGAATACGCCTGGCGGAGCCGCTTCCAGAGGGATCTGTGGTTGTGCCTATCCCTGAATTGAACGAAGAAGACGCCGCTCAATTGGAAGAGGAGCTTGCGTGGAATCAAGCCCCGGATGCCCGCTTTGCCGAAGATCTCCTGTCCTCACAATTCTTCGGAGGAGGTTTCCGCCCGGGTAACCCTGAGGGTGCTTCTGGGTCAGGTCCCAAATGGGTATAGTAGCAAATAGATAGGAACGCCTGTATGTAAAATGCTTATGTAATCGTCCTACAATGACTATGACCGCATGTTCATGCGTTTTGTAATTTAAAGAGGATTGAATAAAATTGTTTTTCGAAAAGGCCCTTTTCATTAACTCTTCCCTGTAATCATTACATTCTTTGATCCCCGGGCTTCATCCAAGCTCCGGGTCCATTCTAGCGGGGCACCCAAATGGGAGCTACCCATGGGTCCCTTTTTACAAATTTTCCTTTCTAAACCCGGGACGAGGCCAAACGTCGGGTTATTTCTCCGGGCATATTCATGCTTCCGGGCGGGGCATATCCATGCCTGGCATATCCATGCCTGGCATATCCATGCCTGGCATATCCATGCCTGGCATATCCATGCCTTAGTAGCTAAGGTACGATGCGGGGTACTCTACTTCCCGTAAAACCTTCTTAAATTAGCTACATTCCATCTTCTGGGGATCTCCTTTCCCTGCTTGTCCTCCAGCACATAACTCCCTCCCGGGTATGATTCCTTTACCTTGTATGGGCCTTCCCAGTTGGGTGCAAGTTTGCCCTCCGGGGTTTGGCGGCTCTTATCATTTCTCCTCATTACCCAGTCTCCTGGGACGAAAGCTTCTTTCCGTACCCTTCTGTCATAATACCTCTTTACTCGCTCCTTCACCTTGGCTTCCTGAAGTGCCGCATTCTCTCGCTTTTCTTCCAGGAGGTCTTAGTCAAGGCGCCGTCCATCGTCTTCTTCTTCCGAGCGCTGGTATTGAGTCCGGGGACTCGGGATCCCAATCTCTGCGGGTATCACTGCCTCCGACCCGTACACCAAACCATATGGAGATTCCCCGGTAGCCGAGCTTTCTGTAGTCCGGTGGGCCCAAAGAACACTGGGCAGCTCCCAAATCCAATTTCCCCGCGCGCCTTCCAAGCGAGTTTTTAATCCATTGATGATGGTACGGTTGGTAACTTCCACTTGCCCATTCGCCTGAGGGTGGTATACAGATGTCAACCTCTGCTCTATACCATACTTGACACACCATGATTTGAAAGGATCATTCTCAAACTGCGCCCCGTTGTCTGTGACCATAATTTCCGGGATGCCAAATCGACAAATGATGTTCTTCCAGCAAAACTTAACACAGGTTAGTCCCCGTATGTTGGTGAGCGGTTCTGCCTCCACCCATTTGCTGAAGTAATCGATTGCCACAATCAAGTACTTGGCACCTCCCGGGGCAGTCGGGAATGGTCCCACCAAGTCAATTCCCCACCTACTGAACGGCCAAGCTCCTATGACTCCGATTAACTCCTCCCGGGGAACATGGATTAGCGGGGCAAATGTCTGGCATGCCAAGCACTTCTGTACATGTTCTTCCGCATCTTTGAACAACGTCGGCCAGTAATACCCCAGTCTTAGGATCTTTTTGGCCAAGGTGCGAGCCCCTTGGTGGCTCCCATTAGATCCCTCGTGCACCTCCCGGATGAGGTGTCGGCCTTCCGACCTTTCTACACACTTTAGCAAAGGCTGGAGATACCCTCTTTTGTACAGCTCCCCTCCCTGGATCACATACTTAGGCGCCTTAACTCTTAGCTTCCGGGCTTGAGCCTTATCCTCCGGGGTGGTTCCTTCTTCCAGGTACGCCCGCATGGGCGTGATCCAGGATTCTTCCTCATTCACCAGCATCACTTGATCATTCTCATGGTAGCTCCTTCTTCCTAGTACCTCCAAATACAACTTTTGGTCGGGTTCAGGTTTCAATTCTGAGGAAGCCAACTTGCTCAAAACATCTGCTTTACTGTTCTTCTCCCGGGGAACTTGAACCAAGTTGAAGGTTTTAAACCTAGCTATCAGAGGCTTCACCACTTCCAAGTACTTCTGCAGGCTCCTTTCCCGGGCTTCATATTCTCCCTTTACCTGCTGCACCACAATCTGGGAGTCCCTGTGTACCTTGAGAGTTTTGATTTCCATCTCCTTTGCCAACCTTAATCCCGCGATCAGAGCTTCGTACTCAGCCTCATTGTTGGTTGTTTTGAAAGCGAATTGGACTGCATAGGGATACTCCTTTCCTTCCGGGCTGACTAACAGTACTCCCGCTCCGCTGCCCCCAGAGTGCGCCGAGCCGTCCACATATAACTTCCAGGCCGGGTCTGTCTCAGCCTTAGTCATGTTCTCCGGAGTGTTGAGCGTCTCATGTTCCTCGTTTATTCTTGCTTCTGATTCCAACAGGAAGTCCGCTAGGGCCTGGCCCTTGATAGCTCTCCTTGGCTCATACCGGATTTCATACTCTCCCAGCTCTATAGCCCATTTCATCATTCTCCCTGATGCCTCCGGCTTGAACATGACTTGTCTTAGCGGGTAATTGGTAAGGACCACTATGGGATGGCCCTGGAAGTAGGGTTTAAGCCTCCTCGAAGCATGCACCAGTGCCGGAACCAACTGCTCCAAGTCAGTATACCGAGTTTCTGCCCCCCGAAGTGCCCGGCTAACAAAATAGATTGGGTGCTGCTTTCCCTCCTCTTCTTTGATTAGCACGGCACTTACCGCTTCCCGGGACGTTGCTATGTACAGAAAAAGCTCCTCCCCCGGGAGTGGCTTCTTTAAAGTTGGCAACTACTGAAGGTGCTCTTTCAAATTTTGGAACGCCTTCTCGCATTCTCCGGACCACTCAAACGCCTTGGCCCTCCTGAGAACGTTGAAGAAAGGCAACTGCCTATCTGCCCCCTTTGATAGGAATCGACTGAGAGCTGCGAGAGACCCTGTCAACCGCTGTACCTCCTTTACCGACCTGGGGGAGGTCATCTTAGCTATGGCCTCTACTTTCTCCGGGTTAACATCGATGCCCCGACTTGACACCATGAAACCCAAGAACTTCCCCGTACCCACTCCAATGGTACTTTTGGAGGGGTTCAGCTTTAGATTGCTCCGTTCTAGCTTTTCGAACATCTCCTCCAGGTCATTCAGGAAAGCTTCGTAAGCCCTGCTTTTGACCACCATGTCATCGACATACACCTCCATGTTCCTTCCCACTTGGTCGTTGAAGAGTTTGTCCACCATTCTCTGATACGTAGCCCCCGCGTTCTTCAGCCCAAAGGGCATTTTCTTGTAGCAGAAGGTTCCGAAATCGGTGATGAAGGAGGTTTTCGCTTTGTCCGCCTTATCCATCTGCACCTGGTGATACCCTTTATGCGCATCGAAGAAGGCCAGCACCGAGTACCCCGCGATAGCCTCTGCCAGCCGGTCTAAATTTGGGAGAGGATAACTGTCTTTGGGGCAACATTTATTCAAATCTGTAAAGTCGATACACATGCGCCAGCTTCCATCATGCTTCTTTACTAAGACCGGGTTAGCTATCCATTCCGGGTAGATGATTTCCTCGACTACCCCGGCTTTCTCCAACTTCTTTACTTCATTCTTTATAAATTCCGCTCTTTCCGGGGCTACAGGTCTTTTCTTCTGCCTTATTGGTTTTGTTGCCGGGCTTATGTTCAGCTTGTGTACCCCCAACTCTGGCAACACTCCCACCATGTCCTCCGGGCTCCATGAGAATACTCCCTGATACCTGGCCAAGAGTTCCTTTAGTGCGCCTTTTACTTCATCCAGGAGGTCTTTTCCCACCGTGACCATCCCTTTGTCCGCCACCTGCATTTCCTCCAATTCTTGCCTGGGAACTTCTCCATGCACCGCCCCTACTGCTTTCTTTGCGTCCCGGACCGCCGTTATCATGCAACTTCTTGCTACTGCTTGACTTCCCCGCACGACCGCCACACCTTGCGCAGTGGGGAACTTCATTGTCAGCAGATACGGACAACTCGCTGCCCGGGCTTGGGTTAGCCATGGTCTTCCTATGATTACGTTATATGGTGAGGGTGCATCAATGACCGCAAAGTTGCACGTCACTGAGACCCTCTTGCTCCGATCCTTCTCATCCACCATACATACTGCGAGGGGAATAACTCCTAGAGGGATTTCAGGTTTGCCAGTGAATCCTGACAAGGGAGATGAAGGGGGTTTCAAGTTCTGTCTCCCAATTCCCAATTGATCGAAGCAGGAGGCGAACATGATCTCCACACTGCTCCGGTCATCTACGAACACCCTCTTGATCAGGAAACCTTCAATCTCCGCTGTTACCACCATCGGGTCAGAATGGGGTATTTAGGGCGGGACTGCATCCGCTTCAGAGAAAGTGAGAGCCTCCTCGGGGCAAAATCTTTTTCCCTGAATCTGCCCCGGGGGAACATATCGCGTCCGAGCCCGGATAGCGGAAACCGACTGGCACGCTTCTCCAATTTCTCCACTTATCACATTGATCATCCTGTTGGGTACTGGGGCGGGCTCCACTGCTTGGACTGGTGCGGCAGCTATTGCAGGCCTCCCCGGGGCCCTGTTGCCCTGGTTGCCTTGGTTTCTCCCATTTCCTCTCCCCGGGTTAGGCCTCCACCTCTTCCGGGGCTGCTCTTGAGGCTGGTCCCGGGGATTCTCCTTCTTTGCTTCCATCGCCACACAATCTCTCAGCTGTCCCCGCTCTATCAATTTTTCTATCTCGTTCCTCAGCATCCTACACCCCTCTGTCGAATGTCCATAAAACTTGTGATAGGCGCACCATTTGTCCGCATTTTCCCTAGACGGGGTCCCTTAGATAGGCAACGGATCCGGGAACAAATCCTTGTGGATAGCATGGATCTCCGTTCGGGATTTGCTGAGCGGGGTGAAACTGTCTGCTCTTGCCCGGTTTACCGGCGCGGGAGCAGGGTCCCTTCTACTTGGGTCAACCGTCCTCCTTCTTTCCATCTTATCCGGGAGGAATCCCCCAGATTCTTCTTTTCTCTTCCGCGTGGCATCATTAACCGCACAGTATAGTTGCACCGTCATCTGCAGGTTGTGGAAGGTCTCCGGGATGTTTTCCATCAACTTCTGGAACAACGCCATATCCCTCAGGCCATTTATAAACCCACTAATCACCGCCTTCTCCTGCTGCTGCCTGTCGACTACCTTCATGCTGTCGTCCATGTACCTTCGATAGTATTCCATTGACCCTTCCGTCGCCTTCTGCCGGGTGGCCAGAAGCTCGGTCAGCTGCTTTCCCTCCTTCTTTAACCCGGCGTATCTGAACAGTAAAGCCTTAGAGAAATCGTAATAATCTCTGAGGCTTTCTCGGGGCAAGGAATCGAACCACGAAAGACAGTTTCCTCTCAGGAAACAGCCCACCAACTTGCATCTCAATTCCTCCGGGAAGTCCCTTGACACCATTAGGTTCTGGTACGTCCTGACAAATTCTTCCGGGTCTGTCTCTCCATTGTATGTTGGGATTCCCTCCGGGGTCCGGAGGCCATGGGTACGCAAGCACTCGAGGGACCCAAGGGGAGGTAGGTTTAGCCCCATTTCTTCCCACCAGTTTGTCTAGTCGAGCCTCCAAAGAGTTGGGGTCCTGTTGCGCCACCTGATAGCCCCGCGTCCTATCGTCCTCCCGATAGTATCTCTCCGGGTAACCGTAGTTCATCCCCATTGATCCATGCATGGGCATGGAATACTGGATCGGGTTCCCCTGGGTTCCAGGGACCTGATAACCCAACGACTCCGTCGGCATGACTGGCAGGTCATACCCAATTTGTCCCGCCCCCCAGCTGGAACGCGGGTAATAGGGTGGAGCATGTGGAACCAAATTCGATTGTTGTCCCGTAGCCACTCCCCCTCCGACCCCGAAACTCGGAGGGAAAGAAGGTGGGACGGTGGAAGAGTTCACACGCCCCTGTATCCTTGGCGGCTGAACGACTCCATCCAAGTCAATAACCTCTCTTTGGTACCCCCGTGGAGGGCCTGCCGGGTTCCCCACAGGTTCCCTCCGCCTATGACTTTCTCGGGTAGAGAGTACCCACTTGCGGTACAACTCCTTGTTGGCTCTCATGAACTCCAACGCCGCCAATTCCTCCGCCTCGGCTAAGGATTGCCCCTCCTCACGGGCTTCAGGCCCCTGGGCCCGGGGACTGCCTCCCCCGGCGGTCCTTGGTCCTTGCTCCTCCTGGTACTCTCTTTCCGAGTCGGCTTCGTCAGAGGCAGTTTCCACGTGGCCATCCTGCGGTACCCCTAGCTCCCGCTGGTGTCTAGCCTCCTCCTGCAACTGCCTCAAGGTCACATCATCTCCCGGGGGTGGAAGAGAACCATCCCCTGAGGGTGCCGCGTTCTTCTTCGGGCGCCCGCGCCCTCTCCTTGGCGACTCCATCATGCGAAGGTGGAAAGGTCCCACTGGGCGTGCCAATTGATGCAGCCGAAATCCGTCCGTTCCTCCGGGGTTCACACTATCCGGGTCTCCTTGTTAATCAGCCCGCTACGATCCTGCAAAACAATCCCCGGGAGGCGTCCCGGGGAAGAAGCTCCGGCGTGATGATGAGATGGGGATATCGAAGAAGGAAACGTACGGAAGGAGCTCTCAATATAAAGTAGAGAGATATAAGTCACATACCTTGTTCACTGTTTGAAACTACTATTTATAGTTGAGGTTGCCTACTTTGGATAAGGTTCAGGACCACTTCTCCTTGTCCCCATCTGCCGTTCTTCTTGTCCGGACGTGCCTTTCCCGGGAAAGGCACTGCTTTCTTGATCCCGGGCCATGGGCCCCTTTCTTGACCCAACAGGGCTTTGGGCCGGTATTATCATTATGTTTATCTATAGGTTTCATTAGATTTTTGGCTTGAACCGTGATTGGATTTTTTTAGATTTTAAATTTTATTTAAATGGAATTCGGGTTATTTGGTTTGTTCGGGTTAAACCGAAAACCGAATTCTGAATTCGGTTCGGTTTGTTTGGTTCGGTTTCGGTTTTGAATTTTTTTTGAAAAAAACCGAACAAACCGAACCAAATAACCCGAAACCGAATAAACCGAACCGACGCCCACCCCTACTAATAACCGACGAGAAGCTACATCTCGTCGAGGAAGAAGCAGATGCCTGAGGGTCTTCCGGAGGCATGTCATGGGAGTAAGAGGATGAAGAATCCCATTGGAAGTCCTTCGATGTAAGAGAAGTTTGTCCGAAAATTGCGACAATGTCATTGGAGAAGTCCACATCTAAGTTAGGGAATAACACATTTATGGGGCCATGTTGGTCGCCTTGCACTTCAGTATTATGTTTAGCTCATTCTCTAACTTTACTCACAAGGTCGAGCACACTTTTAGTGGGACTCTTCTTAGCCATGTTCAACCGCTACTAGACGATTTCTACTGATTTACGAATGCAATAAATATTTATAAAATAAAGAAAAAGACTGAGATGTTTCATTCCACATTGCGGTTATTTAGAAAAATTAATTGGTAGATCTTGGATGGATAGCCCCGGCAAGTGGTGGACGACATCGCCGGAGGACCGCGCACACGCGCACGACGAATGCCGACATCAGACAGTCCTAAACTCCGTCCTCGCCCTAGCCGACATCGCCGGAAACGGGATCGGACCACACAGACGAGATCTATTTTTTGACCGGTCCTTTACCGGACCGGTCCGGTTCGGTTCCGTTCGGTCCGACCGGTTCAACCGGTCCGCCGGTTAGACTCACCAACACTCTCTGGTCTGGACACTCTAGGAGAGAGGTGGTTTTTCAATTTATTTTTATGTTTTAGGCTTTTTTATTTCAACTGGGATAAGTGCTTTATTGTTGTGTTTTTGCTAGATTACTAGACGAATGCAATCTGTCAAATTGAGTTTCCGACGGGTCCTTTTTAGTTCGGTAAACTTTATTATGACTTCTAATCTAGCTATTTAACGGGAGGAGAAATCCGAGTCAAAAGTAGTCTTTACTCACTTGTTGGCGACTCCGTTTTCACTAGATTAGTAGACCGTGTGGGCTGACTTGTCTGCTTATTGCGTGTTAGATAGCATTCATGCGTGCTTAATACTGTCATATAGCTTTTCGGAAATTCTCTTTTACCGTGAGATAACCGGAGAGTGAGAGTTTTGAGCTGATAGAGTCTGAACTGACCGGGGTTTCTTTTACCGTGAGACTTACCGGAAGGTGACGATAATATCTTTGCGTAGTCTGTTTTTCTGAATACTACTTGGGCATCCAACAGGTGAGACCAGCACTTGTCGGATTGTTGGTAGTATTGATTCTTTGTATCCCTGTTTCTTAGTTTATGGTCGTAGTCTAGTGTAATTTTAGATATGCTGTTACAGGCATTAGACACAGAGAAGTACTAGAATTGCTACACTGTTAGAAAACTTCTCTGGAGTAGTACTCATCGCCTCCACACGTGGAGTTACAGCAGCCTCCGGGCGAAAGCCTAGGAAATATCGCCTTCGGGCATCTGTATTTTATTTCTGTCTTGTTATTTACGGTATGGGGAAGCCAATATAATCCCCACCAACGGTGATTTCGATTAAAAAAATAAATAAATAAATAAATTTGTCAATGGTATTTCCTACTATTATAGAGCTGTTTATATTATAGTCATGCAAGTGCATGGCGTTATAAATTAAGATGCTTTCCTTTTCTACATTTAATTTTATATCAGGGGGCTAGGTGATTTATTAATAAATCGGACGTTACGTTTCATGTCGACTACAATTATAGCATGCTGTTTTTTAGGTTAATAATTTCAAATGTCTCTCTGATCAGTGTTTCTACTCCCTATGATAATATCTAACTACCTAGTCATACCCATTAAATGGCTCAAACCATCTAGTGGTATAAAAATGAATGTAGATGCTGCATGGAGTCATAATAGTCAAAAAGCTGGTCTAGGAATAATATTAAGGGATTCTACTGGTTCTCTCATACTTGCTAGATCCTTATATGTTAATTCCTTTTCTCCCCTTCAAGCAGAACTGCAGGTTATAAGCTTTGGCATTCTTGTTGCTCACTCTGCTAACCTGTTTGTTTTCTCCATGGAATCTGACTGCTTAAATGCAGTAACTATGATCAAAGACCATAATAAGGCTCCATGGAATATGTTTTCTCTTGTAGACTACATATCCTTAAACCTGTACCCTGCTGTGCTTAATCATATCCTTAGGCAAGGGAATTGTGTAGCTGATTTGTTAGCCAAACATGCTCTGAGAAGTAAACTAAATGATCAGTACAATTTTCACAGTCTTCCAGTCAGAGTTAGAGGGGCTTTAATTTTAGACAAAATGGAGCTCCCTTCTCTACGGATCCAGAACTAGATACTGCTAATTTTGCTGGTTTTTTTCAATACAGATGAAGTATCAAAGACACACCAGCAGAGACTATGCTCCACTCACAGGTCTTCACCAACTCAAGCTGCACCTGAACTGTCTCAAGGAATTTTGTCCCACACTGGTGCACCTCTCTTTGTCTGGGTGAAATAAAAAGGGTAAGCATCATCTATAGGCTGAATTGTGATTTTGTGTTTGCTCATGAAATCACTAACAAGCAAGTAGATTGAAGCTTCCTGTCAATTATTTCACCACCATTTTTTGTTGTATAGAAGGAGAAGCCATGCTTCTATTCTTTCTTTTTGAAGGCACCTACTTGTGCCTTGTGTAGTGATACTACACCATAGATGCCTTAGAGTAGGCCTCTATTTAGTTGCACTGTGCTATAGGCCTTACCTGTATGCAGCTTTGTAATCTCTTTTTTTCTTTTGGTCATTTAAAAGGCATGGGGAAGCCAATATAACTCCCCCCACCAACGGTGGTTATCTTTAAAAAAAAAAAAATACCTAGTCATATCCATGGGTTATACTGTTTTACTGTAAACTTATAATAATTTATTTGTTAGATTTATTGGTTTGTTTCACAGCTTTATTATTTGCCATAAACTTTGTTTATATGTATACATAAACTAAATGTGTAGAAAGAGAAAATCAATTTGTAGTATGGAAAATTAAATGCCTACACATTGATCAATGCATTCTTTCCTTTTTTAAACCCAAATTCTCCATACTTCCTCCAAAATCTACAAAATGTAGTATCTCTTGGACTTGCTCTAAGAGAAACTCATCTTCTATATGTGTAGAAAGAGAAAATCAATTTGTAGTATGAAAAATTTAATGGCTACACATTGATCAATGCATTCTTTCCTTTTTTAAACCCAAATTCCACTCTCTCCACTCATCTTCAATGCAAAATATCAAAAGTCCCAAAACAATGTATTGTTTAAAACAAAAAAGGTAGAAAATAAAATTAAAAAATATTTATAATATTAATGATAATCAATGCAAGAGCTACAAAATGTAGTAACTCTTGGAGATGACCAAAAAATTTCATACTACATTTTAACATTTCATACTACGGGTTCGTTTGGTATGCGTAGCAAACGCGTTAATAACAAAATACGAGGATTTGAACATTGGAGTTCTTGTTTGGTTGACGTAAATTAACCATGGGAAATATAAATTCCGCGTAATTTCAATTTCCCACATGACGAGGGAAATTTGTTACCGAAATCCCCTAGGTAGAATACAAATACGCGTTCATGTTGTACGACTTTACCAATTTATCCTATTATGTGGGCGCGTAATTTTCCACTTCTACGCGACAATTTTTTATTTCCTTCCATCTCATCCAACACCGCACCTCTATTCGTCGTCTGCGACTTCTATTTAGGTTGTACATTATATGTTTATTTTTGTTACTAGATTTCTAGAATATTTGGCAATTTTGGGTGGAATAGGTTACTTTCAATCTGTTTTAGATTTATTGTAAGACAATAATAAATTATTTTTAAAGATTCTAGTGAGATATTGTTTGAAAATTTACGAAGTGATATTTTGTTTGAATTAATTTGAATTTGTTTTTGAAACAAAATCCTTAGATTTTAAAGAATCACGTGAAGTCAACCAAACAACATGCAGTAAATAAAATCCCATCAATAACAAAATCTGCACGTGCAACCAAACATATTTTTCAAATTCTGAGCATTTTTGTAAAGGTATTAAATTCTGACTAATCACAAAATCCGTGGGAACTTAATTCCCACATGAACCAAACGACCCCTACATCTTGGAGATTTGTATGTAGTATCTGTTGGACCTGCTCTAACATCCCGACGAAACCCACATTTTACTGAACTTGTCTTACTTGGCATCTGGAAAAAAGGGTTTAAGAGTAGTGTAAGAGCAAGTTCAAGAGATACTAAATTTTATGCGGTTCCTGTAAAATTTGTTTCTTGTTTATGTCATTTAAAAGGTATGAGGAAGTCAATATACATCCCCACCAATGGTGGTTTCTACTAAACAAAAAGAGATACTATATTTTATAGTTTTTGGAGGACATTGGAGATTTTAACCTCCAAGAGATACTACAAAATGTAGAATTGAGATAGTAATTTAATGCAAAAGAGAAACTCATCATCTATATGTAGAGAGAAACAAAATTTGGAGGATTGAATTTTTTTTTTTTTTTGGAAAAGGTGCTTCTCATTCATTACGATAAATATTGTTCATTACAAGGTTGAATCGACTGCGCTAATACATGCGCGTCATTCACGAATTGCTTATCGGCTTTGACGATGAAACAAACTGGAAAGCCTATTGCTACAGTGCGGATTTGCCTGATTATTGGGTCAATATCTGGGGGAATAGCTGGGAAATTATTGATGTAGGTCCATGCATTACCACAGTCGGTTATGATGTTCACCTGGGTTGAATCTCTTCTTGTCGCATGCCTGAGCGCATAAAAGATTGCAGTCAATTCCGTCTGAGTTGCATGCATCGCATGTATCCTTGCCGATCCTTGCCATTGCGAGTAACTTGAGTTAGCTATCCACGCTGCCCTACCTTTCCCACTCATACGACAGTACGATGCATCCGTTAAGATTGTTGTACCTGGTAGGTGAAGGACATGTGGTCCGATTCCTTTCCTTAATCACACTAAATTTATGTCACCCGCTTTGGATTGTTCCACGACGTGTAGTGCTTGTTCCTCTTGATCATCGTTAGTATCCCCTTGCCTTCTGAGAATGGCTTCGTTTATTAGTAGATATTCCCTCCTCGATCGTTGGATGGCCCTGGACTCCAGGTTCACCATGTCATTGACTATGCTCAGAGCTCCCTGAATTGTTGGGTCTTTCTGTTCGATTGTAGCCGAGCACCTCACACACCAGATTGCCCATATGATGTTGCATGCTAAGGTCTTGTCCTCATTTTCTGGCGCAGCTTGAATCCAGTTTCCTAGCCATTTTGCAAATGTCGTTGGGGGGCAACCTTCCAGGTTGAGACCTAGTCGTGATGCACGCCAGACCCTCTTAGCGAAATCGCATTCAAACAACATATGTGGAATTGTTTCTGTAGTTTTGAAACAGATCCCACATTGCGATGAAACGTTCATCCCTCTCTTTCGTAGGTTTGGGTTGATCGGGCATGCACCTTGGATCATTCTCCATAGCAGAAACTTAATATTCTCTGGTATTCTACTAGACCATATATATCCCCAGATCTTCCTTTCCTGTGCGCAACGGATACCATTCCTCTCCGTTTTCGTTGATGACGTCGGGGCCTCCGAACATTTATTTTCCCAAGCCACGTGGTAGCCAGACCTAACTGAGTAATGTTCCATCATTTCCCGATCCCAAACCACGCGGTCCGAAGCACCCAATGATTGGGCTGGGATGTGAATTCTTCGAATTTGTGCAATTGACTGTTCAGGGAATATGGTTTTAAGAAGTGGGATTCTCCATTCCTGTTTACTGTTGATAAGGTCGCTAACTTTGTAGCCCAGTAGAGGTAAGATGCCTTGATCAAATCTGGTTGGGTTGGCCTGGTTTGGTATCCAGTTAGCCTGAACCGGGACTTGTTTACCCGTCACAATTTTCCACTTCAAGTGAGGTTTGAGTAGCTCTGCGCCCCATAGGATGCCTTTCCAACCCCATGAGTCACCCTGTTTTGGTTTTACCTCCAGGAAGTCTCTGTTGGTGCAATACTTTGCTAAGAAGAATCTAGAAAAGAACCAGTCCTTGTCTTCTACAAGTCGCCATGCTTGTTTTTCCAGCATGGCTTTGTTCATCTGAGATGTGGATCGCATACCCAGTCTTCCCTTATGTTTTGGTATACACAACTTGGGCCAAGCTTTCCAGTGAATTCCCCTTCCATCCGGGTCCCCTGCCCAAATGAATCTAGCCATTTGTTTATCCACCGCTTTTGCCACTGTTTCCGGGACCCGGAACGCACCCAGTGTGTATTGTGCCATTGATGTGAGAACATGTTTGCATAGTGATATCCTACCCATGATCGGAATGTCACTTTTCCTCCACATTGCCGTCTTAGCAACTATCTTCTGTTGTAGGCTATTGAATAGCCTCACCTTGGAACCTGTGAAGTCCATATTGTGGCCTAGGTACTTAGATTCTAATAGATTTGGTTTGATGTTGAAGGTAAGGGTTAGGAGGCTTGTGTCATTTTCGTCAGCGTTTGGGCTAACCAGGAAGGAGGATTTATCAAAATTTATCCTTTGGCCTGAATAAGCCGCAAACAGGTTGATGATAGATGCCAGTTTCCGGACTCCCGTCGGTGTGACCTCTAAGAACAGGATGCAATCATCTGCAAACATAAGGTGGGAGATCCTAGGCACTCCCCTCCCAATCCGTATACCTTTGCATGTTTCCTGGAATGTGCGGGACTCTAACATTGCAGAGAAGGTCTCTTGGCACAGGATGAAAAGAAAAGCGGAAAGGGGACACCCCTGTCTCAACCCCTGTATTGACTTGAATGAGTCCGAGAGGTCTCTGTTCACTCGAATAGCATAGGATACAGTGGTGACACATTCCATAATCCAAGTCACCCAAATAGCAGGAAATCCCATCCACTCCATTATTCTGCGTAGAAAACTCCATGAGACCCTGTCATAAGCCTTACTCATGTCTATCTTGATTGCTGCCGTGACTTTTCCCCCTACTTTCCTCTTCCTTATTCCCTCTATCATCTCATGCGCAATTAGAGAATTTTCCACTATGGATCTTCCGCTAACAAAAGCTGCTTGGTTACCCGAGATGAGGTATCCCATAATTGTTTTAAGCCTGTTTGCTAGAATCTTCGCAATAATCTTGTACGTGACATTGCATAAACTAATAGGCCTGAACTCAGAGGGAAGTTTGGGTACCTTAACTTTCGGGATGAGTACAATATTGGTGTTGTTCCATTCTGGTATGATTTTTCCTGATGCGAAGAATTCTTTTACCGCTGCTGTGAGATCGCCCCCAACTTCCTTCCAGTAGTGCTGGTAGAACCCCGGAGGAATACCATCCGGACCTGGGGCATTCCATTTCTCCATTTGAAATACAACCGCTTTCACTTCCGATTCTGTTATTGGTGCCGTTAATCTGGATTTCTGTTCTTCCGAAACCACCGGGTTTATCAGGCTTAGAACGTCTTCGATTTGACCGCCCCCAAAAGCATCCCTTGGCATGATTGATTATGTAACAAAAATAGAGCTGATGTGTTGTACCAGTAGTGTCTTGATCGCATTGTGTTCCGTGATCCAGATCCCATCCTCCCCTTTAAGTTGAAGAATCAAGTTCCTGTTTCTTCTTTTTTTAACCCAACTGTTGAAGAAAGCCGTGTTTCTGTTACCGTCCCTGTACCATTTCAGCTTTGCACGTTGTTTCCAGTATACGTCTTGCATAGCAAGAAGGTCATCCAGTTGGAGTGGACATTGGCGTGCACCTTGGTGTTCTCCTCTTTTCTGCTTCCAATCAATCTCTTGCCTCTTCTTTCTAATTTGTCTGTCAATTGGGCCTAAATTGTCTCTGTTCCATTTCCACAAACGCAGCATAGTTTTGCTCAGTCTCCCTTGTAACTTCTTCATCTTTCTTTCCCTAAGGTATCCATTATCCTGTTGCGTTGTGTTTCCTCCCCCAAGTCCCTCCTCGATGATCGATCTTACTTCCGGGATTGTTGTCCAAAAGGCTTCGAATTTGGGAGGCTCATGAACGTGTCTTCTGAGTTCAAACTGATGGGTTTCGAGCGTGATATGGCCATGGTCTGAGTGCATGATAGCATGATTTGTAAGCCTAAATTTCGGGAACAATCTCTTCCATGCCTCGTTCGCCATTCCCCTGTCGAGCCTTTTGAGGACTGTAGCTGGAGGTGCCTTTCCGTTGGACCATGTGAGCCATTGACCGTGATTTTCCAATTCCTGAATTTGGAGCGAACGCATGAATGCTCTAATGTCCTTTGTGTCCTCGTCGTTCACCAAGCATCCGCCACACTTGTCTTCATTACCCAGAACCTGGTTGAAATCCCCAACCAACACAATAGGCTTTGTTGTGTCCGGGATTGCCTGACGGAGGCATTCCCAGACTGAGCCTCTAGATGGTTTATCAGGATGACTAGAGTCCATTCCATCCCCGTAATCGAGGTAATTTTACACACAATGAAATTAAGGCAGCTCTTTACTACCTCGAGCTGAGTTTCTTGTGCCCAGGCTACACAGAGCCCTCCGCGAGAACCAACAGCGTCTACTACTTCTGACTTAGCAAAATAAGATTTATCTAACCAGCTATTAAGTTTGATACGATTACATTTGGTTTCCATAAGAAATAAAATACTTGGTTTATGAGAGTTAATAAGGGAATTCAGTGTGATTACTGTCAGAGGGTGTGACTGCCCTCTGCAGTTCCAGCTGAGTAGATTCATGTACCTCTTGGTGGTTGTTCTGGTCCAACCACCGAAGTACCATATTGTTGCTCTTCTTGTGCCTCTGCTGCACCTGTCACGATGCACACCAGCTCCTCCTGCCATCTTGCTAATCCCACCGCTTCATGACCTTGGCTCACCCCTTCTTGTTGATCAATTTCCGGGTAGTGTGCCACCACATTCCCCACCTCTGCCTCATCTTCTAGTATAGACCGTGGCTTTTTAGCAAAAATGCCCAAGTCCTCCTGTAACTCCCTCTTACTCTTCCGATCCAGTTGAGTAGAGCAAGGCATCTGTTCCTCTATCGCCCATGTGATAGCCACAAATTGGTTCTCCGTGAGCATCCTTGAATCCAAATTCGTCGCCGACGAGCTCGTACTGGCACCTGGGTCACCCTGTAGTAGTTCAACTCTGCTGGCCAACTTAAGGTTAGCCTCAATCAGTGCTCGAGTAGCTATGGTTGACTTCCTTGCTGTAGTCCGAACAATACATTTCCTGTTCCCATGGCTTTTCCCACGCACTGTGAGCAATCTCACCGGAATGGTTTGGATGTCATTAATCTGAATCTGGTTGATTTGGAGGGCTTGAATCTGCTGCTGTAATGGTGTGGGGAATTCAGTCCAAGGTTGACATATTGGGCTTTTGGTGGGTATTGGCCCAAACTGGGTTGTATGGGAACATAAGCCTGGGATTTCCACTTCATGATCTTCTTCAAGTATTTCCCGTTCTAATTCTTTGCCGAGGGTAATTCCAGCATAACACATCGATGGTTCTGCCCCCTTCATCAACATCTCCGATTCACCCATCGCCGAATTACCCATCTCCGATTCACCCAACTCAAAACCATGGTGTATCGGTAAAAACCCCGGTAAATCCCGGCGTCAGCGATCTTCCCGACCTCCCCCATCTCCACAAGAGGGACAGCGTTGGAGGTATCGTCCGACTCCATTGGATTGGCAACGCCGGCAACAACTCCCTCCGTTATGGCGAAGACCTCCTCCACCGCGGCGACGGGCTCCTCTACCGTTGGATTGGCCTCTTCCTCCGACAGCCCTACTGCTCCCGCCACCATACGCTCCACCTCTGAAGCTGCTGTTAACGCCGTAATGATGGTGCCAGAAGATGTACTCTCAAAGTTGTCCGCCATCGAGCCGCCGACTTCAGGAAGTAGCGATCCAACAACGTTAGACATCGGCCCTGATATGTTTCTCTTCATGGTTGCTGCATCTACCATTCTCAGGTTGGTCTCCTTCATAATTAGCTCTTTTTGTATTGGTTTTGGAGGTGGACAGTTATGTATGTTTGGGATGCTAGGGTTTAATGATTATGGTATTGAGGCTGTGGTTGAGTTAATGTTTTCTTCCTGTAGGAGTTGTCCTAGTGTGGTAATGTGTGGTCTGTTTTCTTGGTTTGGATTCAAGAGAGTTGGTAAGGTATTTGGGCCTGAATGAAAGCTAAGGGGATTGTTATGTTGTTGAGGATGAGCTGTTTGGGTTTAGACATGAGCTTCTGGACCAAAAACTTGGATGTTTTGATTTGCATGTGTAGGTGAGTTAGTGATTGGGCTGAAAGTTTGTAAGAGGTTTGGGGTATTTGTTTCAATGTAGAAAAGGCTGTCCAGAGACTGGGGTTGCTTCTGGAATACATTCAGCAAGATAAAACCCATACCTTGTGGATAAGACTGATGAGTCAATGAACCCAAGGGCTCCACTGCAACAGTTCTGATACTACTCTCCTGTCTCATTGACGAGCCAGCCTCCTCACCATAACTGTTTGTTTGACAAAAGGCTCTATAATCATCACCGTTTGACAGACTTCTACACCTTTTCCTCCCCTGATTTGATGTAGCCGCCTGGCGTTTTCCCTTTCTCTTAAGTTCCTGCATGCCTTCTTCCTCCTCCATTAATGCCAGCTGTAGGGTACTGGCCATAATTAACTCTGAGTTGACTACTTCTGTTCCCATTGAATGAGGCTGTTGGTTGTTGTGCGGTGGCGCTGTGGTGTCGCCGGCTATCACTGTAGTCTGCCTGAATAGTGAAATTCTCGCCTGAATTCTCTCCACAGCCTCTATATTTCTTTCCGCCGTTGTCATTAGCGGGATCCGGTCGGTGTGACGTGGGATTTTCTCACCATCTTCCGTTGTTGTTTCTTTGATGACCGCGGAAGCAACTTGTTCCGCCAGCTCATCGTCGTCACCGGGCTTCCAATTTTCATCAATCTTGAGTACGACATTTCCTGGCAGGTCTTCAAGTAGCCAATCCGGGGGTATCTCTGGGCCTGTTGATGGTTCCGATTCCGCCTGTGCTGCCTCCGCCTGAAATATGGCATAGGGATTTGATAATAGATTGCTTGGAGCGTTGTTTGTAATGTCAATTACATTGTCCTCATCAGAAATATCAGGAGAGGACGGTTCTGGGGTTGAAATAGCTCCGTCGAACATATCAAAATCAGGGCCATTCTCCGGAGATGAGGATTGGTAATTAGCCTCTTCTACTGCCGTTGCATCCAGATCATCCCATTGCTCCGGCACATCACTGTACTTTGCTAGCCTTTCATTCATGTTGATCAGAGGAGGATGGCTATTCATGGAACTTTCCCCGGCATATCTCCGTTGGAGCCGATTTGCAGCCATCTCCGATTCCCTGGAGAATTCTCTCAGGAATTGCTGAAACTCCGGTACGTATGGAGCTTCCATTCAACCCATCTCCTCTGGCCGTGAGGATGAAATTATGTGATATGAGAAGGTGTCAACTACCTCCCTGCTTGCGTACTGGAATCTCGACTCAGTTGTGTTGGAGTAGTAGTCTGGGACCCTTGTGGACCTCCGAACCGGCATATTCCGATGAACGCGGGTTTCGGGTGGGTAAAGCTCATAGCTAGGCTCCCTGGAGATGTGAACGCCGAGATCATGACAAATCTGATTAAACCTGTCCTCAATGTAGGTCTCCAACGCCAAATCATCTGTAATCTGGCAGTGAGCAAGAGTGTGCCCAATGCCGCCACACCGTCGGCAGAATTTGTGCACTCATTCATAACCAAAAGGGATCTATGCTGTTGTCCCATCTCTCCTGTGGAGTGCAAATCCAGGAATTAGAGGGACATTTATTGGGGTCTAGACCTTACTCTAACAAAGGCAGCATTTTCCAGTGGTTCTACTGGCTCCAAGTCGACTTCATGAGCGGTACCGATGATCGTTGTGTAATTTGGGATGATCTCCGGTCTTTGGTACTCCTCCGGTAGACCATAAACACGTACCCATAGTAAAACGTGAGTAACCCTAACATGAGCCAGAGGGAGTTCAGGTACCCATCTCACAAATGCTAAGAGACCGCCTGCAATCGAGATTGGGCCGTTGTGAAGAATGTTGAGCATCTGGGCGTGGCTGTCAAAAGAAAATGTGAAGAATTTCCCTGACTTTGATCGGACGCGGACGCCCACACTGGTTCCCCAGAACTGTCTTACAAGGTGCTCCATTCTCGGTCTGCAAAAATCTCGGTAATCGACAAAGAAGCCGATTAACGAATTTGCGTAGTTGTGGATGCCATCTCTGTAATCCTGGTCTTGTGCAGCGATGTGATGGGATTCCATTCCTTATTTAGTTATATTACTATTCCTTTCTTTATTCTAATTAGGTTATTTGTTATGGTAATTGTTATTAGATATTCCTATTTCCTTTTAGAATGTTATTTCCATAGAGATGCCTATAAAAGCACTGTCCGGCTCCTATGTTTTAAGGAATTATCAAATCAATAAACAAATATTCTTGGGTCTTCCGATTCAATTGGTTGTTAGGCTACAAATCAAACAAGCCATATCCCCCTGAGGTATCGAACCCCTACGGGAGGGTCTAAAAACACCACTGTTAAGTACCTGCCTTGGCGGGACATCTCGTTCGTCCTCCGAAAAATCCAAGCCATGGCGAGATTCGTCTGACCAGAGCTCCTCTCTGAATCTCTGGGGAATTTGTTTGTTTGGATGATTTTTGTTGTACAGATAGATATATATATATATGTATATATATATATATGTGGGTTAGGGGTAGGATTTTGTTTGTCTGTTTGGGAACTGACTTTGTTTTGGGGGATGAAAAGGTACTGGAATCTTTGAGTTTTCCTTTCCTGATTGGTTTGGGAATATCTTGGTGGATTTGGATAGTGATGTTTGAGTTTCTAGATTTGGTGTGAAGAAACTTTGCAGAAAGTTACTGTTTTGGGACTCTCCACAAGTTGGAGAGAGAATTGCACTGTAGAAGTGTGTGAATCGAGACTCTTTCACAAAATAATGTATTATTTAAGACAAAAAAGGTTGAAAATAAAATTTAATATATTAATAATATTAATGATATTCAATGCAAGAGCTACAAAATGTAGTAGCTCTTGGAGATGACCAAAACTTTTATGTAGATTTTAGCATTTTATATTACATCTTGAAGATTATTATGTAGTATCTGTTGGACTTGCTCTACAGTACGACTAGCTAGCTTTACTCCCAATAAGATATTACTAATTCCAATGTTTCCGGCCGATTTATACTGAATTAACAATATATATCAATAAATATATATAAATATTTATATATATATATAATAAAAATAGAAATAATGGCATGTGTGAGGAACACTGAATTCCAATCCTTCTCTATATAAGTATCGATGTATCCATATATGTTCATACCCACACATAATTAAGTATCACTTAAAAAAAACACAATCAATAGCAATGGCGCCTGCAGCATTTGATGTGATCGACTTCGCTGTTGCCCAAGGCCATGGAGCGAAAGGCCTAGCTGACATGGGGTTGGAGACTTTGCCTAAAGAGTACATTCATCCCTCTGAAGAACAGATCATCAACAACACCATCGTCTCCGGCGACTCCATCAAGGTGATCGACTTGTCCGACTGGACCAATCCCGAGGTGGCGAAGTCCATCTGCGACGCCGCTGAAAACTGGGGCTTCTTCCAAATCATCAACCATGGCATACCGAAGCAAGTTCTTGATGATGTCAAGGAGGCCACTCACAGGTTCTTCGCATTGCCTGCTGACGTCAAGAACAGGTATTCCAAGGAGAATTCACCCACCAACAACGTCAGATACGGCACCAGCTTCCTTCCTCACCTTGAGAAACCCATGGAGTGGAAGGATTCCCTGAGTCTCTTCTACGTCTCCGACGAGGAAACTTCTGCTTACTGGCCCCCTAATTGCAGGTAACAAAGTGAATTTCAATTTCGAGTAAAATGGGTCAGTTTATATGTGTTTAAGTTAGTGATTTCTTAATGCAGAAAAGAAGTTATAAAATTCAAGACGGAGTCCGAGTTTGTGGTTCGCAAGCTTCTGCAAGTTCTGATGAAAGGACTAGGCATCGTTGAAATGGACGAAGCAAAAGAAGCACTTGTGATGGGCTCAAGGAGGGTTATACTCAACTACTATCCCAAGTGCCCGGAGCCGGAGCTGACGGCCGGAGTTGTTCGTCACTCCGACGTGTCAACCCTAACCTTGCTTCTCCAAGACGAAGTCGGGGGGCTGTACGTGAAGAAATCCGACAAGGAGGAATGGATTCCGGTCACGCCGATCGACGGGGCCATCGTCGTCAACGTCGGTGACGCGCTGCAGATCTTAAGCAACGGAAAGTACAAGAGCATTGAGCACCGCGTGGTTGCTAACAACGAAAAGGATCGGATTTCGGTGCCGCTTTTCGTGAACCCAAGGCCTAGTGATATTATTGGTCCGTTGCCGGAAGTTGTCCAGAACGTCCAGAAAGCCATCTACAAGGATGTTCTGTATTCTGATTACGTCAGGCATTTCTACAGGAAAGCTCATGATGGAAAAGATACTCTGGGGCTTGTTCAGATCTGAATCTGAATCGCAGAATCTATCGACCGTTGGAATAATCAAGTTTGAGTTTCAAGATTTTACTGCTTTGCTTCTGGTTCTGATCATGACATTGTTATTCATGATCAGTAAGAATAAATATGGACAATTAACGTGCTTCTGGTTCTGATCATGACATTGTTATTCATGATCAGTAAGAATAAATATGGACAATTAACGTCCGTACGTGTGTGGTTAAGTCGATCGACATGTAATATGGATTACTTTGTTTGAGTGTTCTATTTATTACCTTTATAATTATTATAGTAAAGAATGTATAATGTTAATTTTAAAATTTTGCAGTTATAAAAATATTTCCGTTTTTATATATCAGTTATACATGCTATGTATGGTTGAAAAGATTCAGTGGAGCAGAAAGAGATAGCAGATCTCAAAGATAAGGATAGTAGATCACATCAAATGGTGGTGAAATTTCTTATGAATCATAGTAGCTGCAATTTTGTTACAAACTAATTGAGTACTTCAACCATTCACATTGAGCAAAATTGTGCTTTAATGCGTCAATTTATTATCCTGCTTTAATTTCTGGTGAAATATTATCTACGCTAAAATTAATTTTTGACTTGTCGATTTTCTAAATTGTCCTTGATAAACATTGAGTGAGTACAATCTCAAAGTTTAATTTTCATAGCTGCCAAAGCATTCTTACATTTAGCCTTATACAAATTTTGGGATTATTTTTTCGCCCAAATAAGGGCTCTTTATTATTTTTAATGCATCGATTTGATTGGATGAATCCATGATTTAGTTGTTCGTTGATGTTTTGTTACCGATCTGATTGGATAGGTCGTGGTTTGTGTTTTTTGTTTATAGTATTGATCTGGTTATATGGATCGTGTTTCCGTTCGTGATCTATGATTTTCAAAGTGTTTACAGTTTGAAGAACATACAACGTGTTTTGGATCTAGTGGTGTTGCAGTTGTAGCAGATCTCCGATTGGCGCAATTATTGAAGCGGGAGATGCTCCTCTCTTCTAAGCGGTTGTGGTGTTCGCGGTTCCAAGATAATACCCTTGAGGGCGGTATTACCGTTTTTTGTTGGATCTCTCAATTTGTAACAATACAGATCGGTATGAGTCAGGTTAGCCTATGATTTAGTTATCCTTGCAATAGTTCATTAGATGTAGATTCCACTTGATGATACAATATACGTCGTCGTCCAAGAAGGAGCACGATGACTCAGCTACTTAAGGAAATTATCGGGAAGATACATGGAGCATGTACGTGAGAAGATCTTAGCAAGATACACGAGGTATAGTATCACGTGATACAGACGTGAGGAGGAGAAAAAGGAATGATGAGTCAGCAGAAGAAAATGGGTTGAACCAGACGCTCAAGGACGCCTATAAATAGAGGCCACAATCAGCCATTCCAGGTAAGTTCTCTAACTCTTGAATACAGAGTTTAGCCATTCCAGGTAAGTTCTCTAACTCTTGAATACAGAGTTTATCTTTCCTTTCAATACAAGAAATCTCATCATCACACTGGAGCTGCTACTCTCGGGTGGCTCCGGGGGCTTGTTTTGCAGGCTTCAGACGAACTGATCCCTATCAAGTCTCTTCTGAGGCCTAGGAGCTCGGACATACAAGCATTATTAGCGTGCAATCTGCATACTTCATCGACCATCCACATCTCAAATCCCTCGGACATAACAGATTTCGGAGGCACCATTTACTAGTGCGGATTTACCCCACATCAGTTGGCACGCCCGGTGGGACCCGACTTGGAGGGTTCCTACTTTCATTCGTCATGACAGACACTACAAAGCGCCGACCCGGTCGGCCTCGCAAGTCCACTACCACCCCGGCTTCGACGGTGGCAAACACAGACGAGGTGATACAAAATGAGGAGGATCCTACGCTATTGCAGTTGCAAGCTGAAGGCCTGAGACAGAGGGGCACACCTGAAGGAATGCCCGAGGGAGTGCCAGTTACAGAAGGAGAAGAGGATGAGGAGGAGGCCGAGGATAATCCTTAGGAGGTACCAGGCATGGGGGCACTGCTTGGGGTAGAGCAAGCAGAGACCGTTCAAAACAATCTGAGGCAGGCGGAAATGGTTCAAAACAACTCAAGACCGCCCGTGACAACTCAGAACAATCCAAGACAGAGAGGAGAGGATTTTTCAGGATTAGATTTCATGGTGGCCCACAAGGAGTTATATCAGCAATGGATGATACAACATCAAAAAGAGCAGGAAGGAGGACCGGCTCTGCCCGTAAGACCGGTGATCGACCTAAAAGGTCTGGACAGGATGAGAGAGATAGAGAGAAGGACGTTGGTTAGCTCCAGCACGATACCCCCACCATTCCACCCCTAAGGACAGGGGCAGATGCAGGAAACTTACAGCCTAAACATCTGAATAGGAGCACGAGGCAAGGGAGGTGGGCATATCCTCCGGGTCCGATGTTGCCAGCAGTCTTGTTCGCAACTCCGTGGTACTTGGTGTCCACCTCAACGAGTTTACCCAACGATCAACTACCGGCAGGATACTATGATGTGGGTATTTTGGGAGGGTATCGGACAATAGGGGCGCAAGGCGAAAGTTATCCGATGACTTCGGCAGGTGCAGGGGATATCAAAGAGAATATCAAGGAGGAGCTAATGTGGACAGATAATATAGAGGCGAGGCTGCTTACCTCCCAGATCCAAATTCATTGGAGGCACACTTGGACAAGCTAATCGGAAGGAATGGGGCAAGGCCCTTTTCCCCTTGGATTCCGGAAATTTTGGCTGAACCTTGGCATCAAGGGTTGAGACCACCAGAGGGGATTCCTACCTACAACGGAGAAACAGATCCCGAGGAGTTTTTAGGAACTTACCAAAATTCAATGATATCTAGGGATATACCGCACAATTTGAGGTGCAAATTACTGGGGTGCTACCTTTGAGGCAACTGTCTTACATGGTTCGACGCTCTTCCGAGGGAAAGTTTGTGAAATTTTTATGATGTTAGCCGAGCCTTGCTATACAGTTATTCTCAATTGAAGAAGTCAGGAAAGCTGTTAGCCGAGTTATTGGCAACCAAGTAGAAAGCCTAGGAGGAACCAATGGAATACTATATAACATACATGGACGACATCATGCAAGTGTCGGACATGCAACAGCAAGAGAAGACAGTCATCAGCGGATTCATTAATGGCCTAAAGGATGAAGTGTTGTTTCAAAAGTTGATGGAGAATATTCCTAGCACTTTCCATGCACTCCATATTGCTGTACAGTTATATTGCGCTGTCAATGACGAAACCCGTAAGAGGAAGGAAGATAATGATGGCCTTCTTTCGGGAAAAGGCGATAAAAATAAAGCATTAGAAACAGTGAAGAGTGACTTAGGAGCCATGGTGACTGGGAAATCCAGGGTAGAGATATACACGCCTGATCAAGCCTCGTTCGGAGATATTGGCGGTATACAGGAACTTATTCGGAGACCCCCCACCGATTCAAGGGATCTCGTCAAAGGATAATGCAGAAAAGTGGTGTGCTTACCATAAATCTCATGGGCATACCACGGATGGCTGCCGCACCCTATGGAATGAAATAGAAAGGGGACAATTGCTAGGTTGCGTTGCTCCGGAGGCCAGGAAGGAAGGACAACAACAACACTTTTGAAAAAAGAAGTGGAGAGGGGCGAATCAATATGGCACAAACCAATATCCGATACAAAGAGGAGAGCAAGCCTATGGAAACAACGGAAACCAAGCTCCGAATCAGATTGTAGCGGTAGCTCAGGCTCCGGAGCCCATCCCGAATCAGATGATAAATGTCTTCAGCGGGATGGTAGGAGACAGTTGCCAATCGATATCGGCCTTGAAAGCCCTGACCCGGTACATTCCGCCAGGTAAACGTTTCCGACCCTGTGAAACCA
Source organism: Cruciata laevipes (assembly GCA_963678965.1). NCBI lineage: Eukaryota > Viridiplantae > Streptophyta > Magnoliopsida > Gentianales > Rubiaceae > Cruciata > Cruciata laevipes. The sequence goes on along the minus strand of OY787636.1, from coordinate 11,055,956 downwards.
TCACCTTTTCGAAAGAGGATGCAGTGCCTGCACAAGCCCTGCACTCAGATCCGATGGTAGTAACGACGGAGAAAGAGGGCTTTGCCATAAAGAGGGCTTTCATAGATGACGGCAGTAGTGTTTAGATCATGTTTGCAACCTGCTTTGACCAGCTAGGAATAGGAAGACAAAATATAAGACCACCGATGTCACCATTATCAGGATTCAATGGAAAGGCCGAGATGTTACTGTTAGGGTGACTATGGTAGATGACAGGGATAGTGCAACTTTGCAGTAATACATGTTTCCTCTCCATACTACGGCATTGTGCAACTTTGCATTAATACACACTTCCTCTCCATACAAAGCCATCCTCGGCAGGCCATGGTTGACACAAACGAGAGTGGTAAACTGACACTACCTATTAACGATGAAATTTCCGACAGAGTAGGGGGTAGCGTCTGTTCGAGGAAGCCAGTCCACAACAAGAAACTGCATGCTGACGGCAATTCTAGACGCGATAAGGGCCGTAGGGGCAGTCCATCAAGGATATGGAAGCAAAGAAAAAACAAAGGTAAAAGGGTCGCCCTTAGAAAAGGGGAAAGCAAAGGAAGGAAAGTACCAGACGATACTAGAAAAGGAGGGACTGAATGATACCTCGGATGCGGAGGAGGAGAACTCAGAAAAGGTACCATCAGGAAGGGGCGTAGAGGTAATCATGGAAACAAACTGAATCAGGTAAGTTCCCCCTAAGACTTATGAATTATGAGAAGGAAAGAAGGAAAACTTGGTGTGGATACACCTAAGTCATTAGCGTGGATACGTCTGCTGGCAGGTGGCATGGATACGTCAAAGATGATGCAAGGTATTGGATAATACTTTGCGGGAAAAGAAAGGGTGTGGATACGCCCTAGGAAGAAAAATTACTAAGTATTGGATAGTACTTTGTAATAGGAAGTTGGGACCTCGGGGTTGCTCCCACGATGGTTCCCCGCAAAAGAAGGATATTTTATGAAGTAAATTGGTTTGGTTATTCTAAGAATTTAAAGATTTCAAATCCTTGGATGGATGCCCTCATCAGAAAAGGACCATCCGATGAACGCATAGAAGAAATTTAGAGGTTTGAAGAATTTAAAGATTTCAAATCCTCGGATGGATGCCCTAATTAAAAGAGGACCATCCGATGAACGCATAGAAGAAATTTAAAGGTTTAAAGAATTTAAAGATTTCAAATCCTCGGATGGATGCCCTCATCAGAAGAGGACCATCCGATGAACGCATAGAAGAAATTTAAAGGTTTAAAGAATTTAAATATTTCAAATTCTCGGATGGATGCCCTCATCAGAAGAGGACCATCCGATGAACGCAAAAAAAAGGGGGGGGGGGAGAAAATAAAGAAAAGGAAAGGAAAATTTTAAGGGATTCAAAGTTCCACACTTTCAGGTACATCTGAATGATGCAGGATTTTAGGAGACAGGTCGACTACCCTCGCCAGAAGGGGGGATGCACTTCATGTTTCGGCTCGGTTAGTCGAACTTCAGAATTACGGATGATTAAAGGTATGTGCAGAAAAACCCATTAAACAATTGATATTACATAAAGTGATATTTAGAACATCAAATACCAAGTCTAGGATCTTGCATTCGATGCTTCTGAAGGGGGAGAATAAGGGGATAAATGATGCGTAGATAAACAATACATACAAGGTAAATATTGAGAATGGTGCATAAAAGGAGAGCAGAACAAAAGATTCTTTTTATAGATACTAGCAAGGCGACACCACGCGATGCGTGGTGAATTGGATAGTAAAAATTACTAAAACATTAAGTTGTTGTTTTTAATTCCTACTTAAGGTGTAAAAATTTTAATATTCCTACTAAAAACGTAAAATAAATATTATTAGAATTATAAATAAATTAAGAATAATATAACAGTTAATTTGATTGCATGATAATCACAGTAAATTCATGTTATATGATCTTAGGTGGCAGCTTGTGATTGGCCATCTGAATATCTCCAAATTAGGTGGCCCACTGGATGAATAGTTTTCTTATATTATTGTTAAAATAAGAGTGATTTTTTCTTTCATCAATAAGCTTTCAACTATTTTAGTTTTGGGCCACTTATCTCTTAAATTGTTTTCTGAGGTCACTATACTATTAAAGATATATTTTTTGCCACTTTGTTAAATGTTTAGTTAGTCAACTAACGGTCTAACATTTGACCAATTTGGAAGGGGTATTTTTGTCAATCGTTCTTAAAATTGAAATTCATTTTTGGTTTTAGTTCAATAATTTTGGTAGTGACTACTCTGCCCTTTAATAGAAAACTCCACTATTTTGTAGCAAAATTAAACCATGGAAAATAAATTTAGTAATATCCTTTTTTTTTTAATTTTAATTCTATGAATAAAGATTAACTAAATCTTTTTTTTTTGGCTCCAGAAGCATTAGGGATTGCTTCCAAAAAGAATAGGAGAGCAACAACCTGAAGAAGGTTTGCTCACAATGAATAGATATGTATATATATTATTTATAGACCTACAGTCTAATTAGCTCCAGCTGAAAAAACACAGAGCTCCAGGCTTGTACTACATATTCCAAGCTTATTTGCGAATCTTACCAAGTCATAAACCCAGCTCGAAACTCACTGCAGCCGAAAAAAGAGTACAAGAGGAGTAGACTGTGTTTGGCAGCTTGGAGAGGAGCACCATTTATAAGCTTTCGGGTGCAGCTCAGTATCCCTTCAGTTCAGTGATATCGCCAACTCTGCTGTCACCACCTCTGGAATATGGATTCCAAAGGGTCTTCCCCTGTAATAGAAATTAAAGCCCGCAGTTAAACTGTTTAAGATGACTTGATGAATCAAAAATCTCTCCTAAGGGAGGATCGAACATATGGCATCCCTTTGTTTCAAGGTTTAACAATCCTTTGAGGCTTTGGGGTGCATCATTCAAAGGCAAATTACCAGTCATATTAAGTTTAGATGCCATTTTTGCCAGAAAATCTGCAATTGCATTACTTTCCCTAAAAATATGACTGATTATACTAGCATGCTTTCCAAGTTCAAAACAGAGACTGAAAACTTTCCAGTTAGCTAAGTTGGGGTTTTTAATCCCACTTACTGCCAGGCTGCAGTCTGATTCTACAGAAAATGACATACCACTGTCAAGTCCTATTTGTACACCTAGTTGGATTGCAAGAAGTTCAGCATGCAAAGGGGAGGAAGCACTGGAGCATTTTAAAATCATAGAAATAACCTGTCCAGAGTTATCTCTAACAATCACCCCTAATCCAACTTTGTCCTGTGAAATGAAGGATCCATCTACATTGATCTTCAGACCAATGTCTGGTGGATGCCATTTGACTATCTTTATAAGTTTAGGTCTTTTCTTCTTGAGAAAATGAACTAGACCAATATTGATAAATTCTCGAGCTTTTACAGCATTACCAGACAGAGGGAAAACAGTAAAAATCATGGAAACCTGTTTTATTATAGAGCAGAAAAGTGTCGAACTATCAAAAATCTTTTTGTTTCTTCTGCTCCAAAGGTTCCATATAGATAGGATCATGGAGGTGACTATGACAGTGGTATGTATTTTAGATTTACCCTTATATGACAGATAGAAGGATAATCTATGTTTGGTAGACATAAAATGAGGGGTTGGCATAGACAGTAAGTTATGCAACATGGTATAAATCTCTAGATTAGGTGTGCATTCATTGAAAAAGTGATCAAGAGAGTCAATATGGTTGCACAGTGGACACTTTGAAGCAAGACTAATACCAAATTTCATAAGAATGTCATCAAAAGGGATTAGGCAATTGTATAGCCTCCAAATAAATACAGATATTTTACCTGGGAAATGTCTAGACCATATCTTTTCCACAATTGCCATTTGGGACTGTCTGCCCCTTAGTTCACTGTATGCAGACTTCACAGTGAATTTTCCATTTGAGGAGGGCTCCCAAATCAAAATGTCTGGGTGTAGATGAGTGATCTTAAGTTCCTGCACAAGAACAAGAGAATTGGTAGCCAAGAAAGGCTCCAGGAGAGATAAGTAGACAAATTTATTCTCTATAAATTGAGCAATTGTAATGTCTGGGAAAGGGTAATCATCATTATGCCACCGATAACAAAGCGCACCTTCCCCTGACCAGTTAGCATCCCAAAATGAGGATTGACCAGAACCAACTAGCACTCTAGATTTACTGTTAGCAAACTCAGTTACTAAACAGATTCTCTTCCATGTACTGGAGGTCTTATAGCTCTCTGGTAAGTTCCAAAGGAACTTCGTCCAGATTGTTTCGTTTTTCTGCAACTTCCACCATAGCTTGCATGAAAAGGCTCTGATCATGGCCCTGATATCTCTAAATCCCAAACCATTTTCAGATTTTGCTATAGCCATCTTGGACCACTTTCTCCAGATTTTTCTCTGTCCATAAGCATGCTCCCCCCAGAAAAATCTTGTTGCCATTTTCTCCATCTTCTTAATGACTGACATAGGTGGTTTTAGAACAACAATTATATGGATTGGGATAGATAGGATGACATAGTTAATCAAAACCATTCTTCCTGCGGCAGTGAGCCATTTAACTTTCCAATTGGTGATAGCTTTCTCCATTCTTTCGAGCATAGGTTGGTAATATTTGTTGAGGTTTCTGCCAGTGAAGATAGGAACTCCAAGGTATGTGAATGGTAAGCATCCCATTCTCATTCCAGTGGACCTCTTTACCAAGTTTATTTTTGCAGTTGCCACTTTTGGGTGAAGAAAAAATTCTGATTTGGAGTAGTTGATTTTTTGGCCTCAGCATTCTTCGTAAGCTTCCAGAAAATCAATCATTCTCCTCAGATTTTTCTTGGTGGCTTGAAGGAAAAGGGATGTGTCATCAGCATACATAAGGTGAGAAATTTGTTCCACACCCCTTGGTAATACAAAGCCTTGGATGAATTTTGAAGAGATAAGACTCTTGTAGGATCTGGAAAAGGCTTCTGTAACAAGGTTATAGAGGAAAGGTGAGAGTGGGTCACCCTTCTTTATGCCTCTACTGGATTTGAAGAAACCAGTAGTAACTCCATTGATGAGTACTGAAAACCAGGCAGAGGAGATATTCCCTAGTATAACTTTGACAATGGATCCATGAAAACCAAAACTCAGTAAAACTGAGTTTAAAAAGGACCAGGACACCCTATCAAAAGCTTTCTCCATATCCAATTTAACAATAATATTATTGTTTTTTGGATTTTTAGCTAGTAATCTGGTCATTTCCAGCATTTGTAGGGTGTTGTCAGCTATATCTCTACCATTTTGAAAAGCTGATTGCTCTTGTGATATCAGTTTTGGCATGATTGGTTTGATCCTTTCCATAATAATTTTGGAATAAATTTTATTCACAAAATTGGAAAGGCTAATTGGCCTGAAATCAGAGAAGGTAGAAGGGGTTGATTTTTTGGGAATAAGGGTCAGCCAGGTACTGGACATGGCTCTGGGAATGCTACTGCCTCCTAAAAACTCATTTGCAGAGTTAAGGAGGTCTTCCTTAATAAGATCCCAAAAATGTGTGAAGAAGTGCCCTGAGAAACCATCAGCTCCAGGTGCCCCATCTTTGTTCAAGCCAAACACTGCACTCTTCAGTTCTTCTATGGTAACTGGTTGGAGTAGACCTTCATTGTCTACATCAGTTACTAGCTTATGAATGACATCCATGAAATATCCAAGATAGAAACCTGAATTAGAGGATTCTTCATTTAGGAGTTTCTCAAAAAATTGAGAGGCTTCCTGTTGTATTTCAAGAGTAACAGAGGTCCAATTTCCATTGCTATCTTTAATCTTATTTATCTGAGATTTGCATCTTTTTTCCTTGACACCATTGTGGAAATATTTCGTATTAGCATCTCCTTCTCCCAACCACTTGAGATTTGCTTTCTGTTTCCAGAAAGCAGTGATCTCACTTTGTGATCTAGCTAAAATAGCTCTGTGTTTATTAAGTTCCACTAAGTCCTGATCTTCTCCAGTAACTTGGAAAACTTCTTCTAACTGAGCAACCTTGTTTTCAGCTTCAAGGATATTCTCATGGACATTTCCAAATTTATCCTTGTTCCAATTCGAATGACTGGTTTAAGCCTTTTGAGTTTGGCAACTACTCTTCGCATGCCAGATTCATCACACTGTAGGTTCCAGCTATCACTGACTACAGCTGTGAATTCTTCTCTCTTGAGCCACATTTGCTGAAACCTGAATGGTTTCGGCATTTGAAGTTCAGAGCTCTGGATGTTTAAAATAAGTGGGTTATGGTCAGACGTTGCCCTATTTAGCACTTGGATAGAGCAGTGGGGGAAATCTGAGAGAAAATCTGCATTTGCTAGACCTCTGTCTAGTTTTTGTAGTAGTCTCTCTGATTTTGTCCTATTATTGGTCAAGGTGAAGTGATTACCAACAGTTGGAATTTCTAGGAGTTCGAGCATATCAATGAATGCATTGAATTCCCTGATACTGCCTAGAGGGGGATTGTGACTACCCTTACGTTCAGACACAGAGGAGACTGTGTTGAAATCTCCAACAAAAATTGTTGGAGATTTAGGAAGAGCAATTAAATCCTTCCAGAGGTCCCTTCTAAGTGTCTTAAGGACTTTAGCATATACAAATGACACAAAGAAAGATGCTTGACTAGAAATTTCAGTGATATGAGTATGTATGTATTGATCAGACTGAGATTCCACAGAGAGTTGAAATTTATCATTCCAAAACAGCCATATTTTAGCATGTTGAGCAGGTATAGAATTTTGAAAATGTAGTTGAAAATGTAGATTAACAATATCACTATTATCATGCCAGGGTTCCTGAATGCATAAAATATCTATTTTATGGATTCTAATCAATGTTTTAAGCCTTTTGAGAGATGTACCATAACCCCTGATGTTCCAAATCATGATATTAGCTATATTCTTATGTAAAATCATTGAGAAACTTTTTTAATTTTCTATGATGACCTAAGCCATCCTTCTACTGTAAAACCATCTGTAAGAACATTCCTTTTTATTTTCTTTTTAGGTTCATCAGATGGAACATGAGTGATGGAAGAGATAGTACCTGAAGATGAGTCACCATTACCTTGTGTGAAAGTAACTGCATCTTTCCATTCTGAGCCATCATCTTCCAAGCTAATTTCTTCCAGCTCATCCTGCAGGACCTGAAAGCTATTGGAAATTTCCAGTGGGGGTTGGTAAGGAACTGATGATGCCAAAATCCGTCCGTCTCCCGGGGCTCGACGCTATCCGGGTCTCCTCCAGGATCAGCCCGCTTCAGTCCTGCAAAACAATCCCCGGGAGGTGTCCCGGGGAGAAGCTCCGGCGTGATGATGAGATGGGGATAGCGGAGAAGGAAAACGTACGGAAGGCGTTCTCAATATAAAGTAGAGAGATATAAGTCACATACATTGTTCACTGTTTGAGGCTAATATTTATAGCCGAACTCACCTTCTTGAGATAAGGTTCATGACCACTTCCCTTTGTCCCCGTCCGTCCTTCTTTCTTGTCCGGACGTGCCCCTTAGCGGGAAAAGCATCGCCCTTCTGTTGCTGGGCCGTGGACCCTCTTCCCAGCTCAGTAGGCCTTTGGGCCGGTAATATCACTAGACCCCCAGACCAGTCACCCGGGTTCTCGTAGCGCGGGGAACTGGTCTCATAAGCTCTCCCTTCTGACGCTATCTTTGGGTAGGGCCCATCCGTGTTAAAATTGGTTTCTGTCGACGCCGCCTTTTCCCCTTCTGCATTAATCAGTACCTCTTTTACCGTGTCATGATTACTTTCCCTTCTTTTGAGGTGGCGGTTCCTATTCACCTGCCTATATAAGGACCCAAGCTCCTTTTCTCTGAACTTCTCTTCTCAAAACTTCCCTGAAGCTCTGCTCTTTTGATCAAGTAAGCTCTCGCTCTCGCTCTCCTTCTCCTCCCATCATGAACTCTCCAATTCTTTCCAACTCTTCCTCAGACATCGAGGGAGCTCGAAATCAGTTTGAGGTCCAGTCCCGGGTTGCCGATAACCTTATCCTTTCCCCCGTCTCCTCTCCAGACACCTATTCCGAAGCTTTTAGCTCGCCCCGGGAACTACTCACCCCGGGTGCGTCGAACTTGGATGAGGCGGGTTTGCACCCGTCCGGGGATCCCGACTTCCCTCTAGATGATCAGGATGCGGACGTGTTTGGTGGGGAAATTGGTGATGGTATTCCCCGAGGGCCTACTCACGGAGTGCGCCCCTTGGGTCTCAAGTTTTTCGATGTTCCCGGGGATTCCCCTTCGTTAGATAGGGATGTTTTAGATTTGGCGAAGCGCTCTTTTATCCCTCTTCCTTTAAACGCCTGTCTTTCTAAACTTCCCCCGGGAGTCTCAGAACGAGGGGTTACGTGCATCCCGCGAATCCACTTTCAATACGGGCTTAGCCTGCCCTTCCCTCCTCTCTTTCTTGATATCCTCCAATTTTATAACGTGGCCCCGGCCCAACTACACCCTAACGGGGTCGTCCTTATTCTGGCTTTCTTACTTAACTGTGCCCGGTGCGCCGTTTCTCCTTCCCTTTTACTCTTCCGCTCCTTCTACGCTTTACGGAAGGCACACGCATCCTTTCCGGGTGTCTTCTCTTTCACTGTTCGATCTGGGATAAAGGACTTCATCCTGTCCAAACCCAAGTCCGCCAAAGGATACCCTTCAAAGGGTTTCTTCCTGTGCGATGCCCGGGCTTATCCTATGCCTACTTGGAATGACTCCCTCGTTCCAGAGGAGAAGAAGCCTCTTTCCAATCTCCCGGTGACCATTGACAGTGACCATAACTTCCTCCGCCTCACCCCCTTGATATGGATTCCTTCTATAAGAACGGGAACGCAGGCTATTTCTGGCCTCGCGGGATCTATCCCCGCGACCTCTTCACGCTCCCGCGCATCTCCGCGGTGTGGCCAGATGGAGGTGCCTATTATGGCTTTATGTTTTGTCAAGATTTTTTTTTTTTATCTCTTGGTCTAACTTCATTGCTTGTTTGGTTTCAGTACAACCTTCTTTGTACGCGGACGTCATGGCCCTTACCGATAAGTCTTCCGGGGGTGATGCTCAAGCGAGGGACGCTCACCCGGATCAACAGACTCCTACACCACAAGTGGCTTCCCAACCTGGGCCACCTCCCCCAGAGAATCCTGCTCTTGTCCCTCAGAAGCCCCGTGCGCCGCCCAAATCTCGCCAGCAGACATCCTCCGGGCCTTCTTCTGAGGCCCGTGCTACTCCCGGCTCGTCACCTACCCCCGGGCGTCGATCCTTTATCCAACACCCTACCTACAGTGGTGGGGCAAGCTAGAGGTTCAAACGGCCGCCTCCTGGCGAGCTATCCGGGTCGCCCCCTTCCTCTCGTCAGAGGACCCAGGACTTCCCTCCTCCTCCTCCTCCTCCGCGGGCTGCTGCTTCCGAAACTATCCCGGAGGAGAAAGAAGAGGTAACTACTATTCTAGATCTGTCTTTTATCTAAAATAATTCCTCCGGTTTCCTTACTTTCTTGCCTCTTCTTTGTTGTGTAGAGCATTGCTTTTGCCGACGCCGTCCTGGCGGACTCTCAGTTTGCCGAGGCACTGAACAGAACCTACTCCAAATACAGCGCGGGGCTGTTTGCCAAGATGGAGAAGGAACTTCGCGAGACCAGGGAGAAGCTGGCCGGGCAAGACGGCCTCGCGGCCCAGCTAGAAGAGGCAAAAAGAAAGCTGGCTGATAAGGAGAAGCGGCTCGTTGACAAAGAGAAAAAGTTGGCGGAGGTGGAAAAGAAGTACTCCGCCCTGAAGAAGGACAAGAAGAGTTCTCAACTCGAGGCCTTGAATGCCGTCACACAGAAGCTCCTTCGCTCGGAGGCGTTCGAGAAGAAGCTGGAAGGGATTGCCGCTGCGGCCAGCGCGGACGCCTGTCATGAGATGTATCGGAGTTTGCGGGGTTGGTTGCCCGGGCCCGCGCGTCTTGATGCACAGGCGTCCTACTATCGGCCCAAGGCCAACGACCTGTTAAACCATCGCTTCCGGGATCTTCAGGAAGCGAGTCTGGAAAGTTTGGTGCCCCAGCTGTGGCGATCACTAGAGATGTCCTCCCGGGCTTTTTCTGCTTCTGATATCAGGAAGATGAAGCTCCCTGCGATCGGTGAGGCCTCCTGCCCCGACCCTGGCTCCGAGGACTTCAATGTTTATGGGGTTGTCCCAGAGACACCCCATTGAGCAGAGAATTATCTCGAATACTGCGCGGTGCCTGACAATTTTAGGTACCAAGCAGTTCAAGTCCAAGGGGGGGACTACCGGGTTGGCCTTGCTGCGGGTCAAGACAATCTTCTTTACCAAACCCGGAAGGCTACGCGGAAGGTAGGGTACCCTGAACGGTCCGCTGATGAGCCCGCGGTGGACGCCCCTGCTTATGCCGGCCCTGAGTGGACCACTGAGGATCTGGTGGAGCTGGAGAGGAGGTTCGAAAGAGCTCACGCTGTTCCGGGAGAGGGGCACTCTACTGAAGACAATGTATAACTCTAGACTTTAGTCTGCCTTTTCCCTTGTAATCTCTTTTTTTTTTAAAAGTATTTTGTAGCTTTCCTTCCCCCGGGGAAGTGTATGTAGAACTTTGGCCTTGGTGCCTATTTTGATTAATGACAAGTTCTACCTTTTAATGATATTACCATTTTTTGTAGTCTGAGCGTCCCCTAGAGGAGATTCTCCCCCGCGGGCCCATGCCTTATGTTTTTCCTCATCCTAGTAGTTCTTCCGGCACCTACTTCTCTCTCCCCCGCGCTGGGTGCCTCCAATGCTCTTTCCTTCAAAGGAAGCTAGCCCATTGGCGGTTTGGAGGCGACCAGGCTAACCGGGCATTAGCTGAGGCGGGGTTGGAATGCTTCCTTCAAGAGTTTGGGTCGATCCGGGTGCTGGTGGCGTTTCTTAAGGCAGTTGATGCCAAGTTCGGGTCGTTGAACCAGTGCTTCGACCTTGCTTCTGATCATATGCGGGAGGCCCTGAATTCTCACCAGACCATAGCTGAGCTGCAAGCCCTTCACGACGACTCCCAGCATCGCACTACCAAGGAGCTAGGCATGGTTTGGGGTGAACTTGAGCGGGCGCAAGAGAAGCTTAAGAGTCTAGAGACCCGCACTGCTCAAAATAGACTGCTTGGTGACTTGGAGAAGGAGAATCGGTCCCTTACTCATAGGAACAGGGTCCTCCAGGATGCTCTACTAGTCACCCGGTTATCCTATCACCTTTTGGGTCTTAAGAATGGCTTAGTTGGGATGTCTCCCCTCACTGATATTCCAGCCGGGGTTCGTAGGACGATTGAACGCATGGAAGCTAACCCGAAGAAGTTTGGTGAGGGAGCTCCCAATCATAAAGCCTATCTGGACGTCGTGGAGTGGCATAACAAGATAGCCGCGGGGGAGGTTGAGCCCTATCCCTCTAGTCTCCGCCGAGTCCCTGCCCGAGTGGAGGTGGATGTGGCGTATGAAAGATACGAGGATATGTCCTTATCTATCGACCCGGAAGAAGTGGCACGCCGGATAAGACGTATCCAGGAGATCGCTGATTCCGGAGTTACCACGAAGGGTATCAAGACCGCTGAGGGCACCCGCATCAGTCGGGAGGAGAAGGGCAAAAGTGTAGCAGACTTGTTTCCTAAGTACAGGTTTGTTACATCAGCCGGGGTTAGGAGGATGCGCCTGGCAGAACCACTTCCCGAAGGATCCGTTGTGGTTCCTATCCCTGATTTGAATGAAGAGGATGCCGCGCAGTTGGAAGAGGAGCTTGCATGGAATCAAGCCCCGGATGCCCGCTTTGCCGAAGATCTCCTGTCCTCTCAGTTCTTCGGAGGGGGTTTCCGCCCGGGTAACCCCGAGGGTGCTTCCGGGTCAGGTCCCAAGAGGGTGTAATAGCAAATAGATAGGGATACTTGTATGTAAAATGCTTATGTAATCGTCCTACAACAAATATGACCGCATATTCATGCGATTAAAGGATTGAATAAAATTGTTTTTTTGAAAAGACCCTTTTCATTAACTCTTCCTCGTAACCATTACATTCTTTGATCCCCGGGTTTTATCCAAGCTTCGGGTCCACTCTAGCGGGGCACCCAAATGGGAGCTACCCATGGGTCCTTTTTTTTTTTTACAAATCTTCCTTTCTAAACCCGGGACGAGGCCAAACATCGGGTTATTTCTCCGGGCATATTCATGCTTCCGGGCGGGGCATATCCATGCCTGGCATATTCATGCCTTAGTAGCTAAGGTATGATGCGGGGTACTCTACTTCCCGTAAAACCTTCTTAAATTAGCTACATTCCACCTTCTAGGGATCTCCTTCCCCTGCTTGTCCTCCAGCACATAACTCCCTCCCGGGTATGCTTCCTTTACCTTGTATGGGCCTTCCCAGTTGGGTGCAAGTTTACCCTACGGGGCTTGGCGGCTCTTATCGTTCCTCCTCATCCCCAATCTCCGGGGATGAAAGCTTCTTTCCGTACCCTTCTGTCATAATACCTCTTTACTCGCTCCTTCACCTTGGCTTCCCGAAGTGCCGCATTCTCCCGCTTTTCTTCCAGGAGGTCCAAGTCAAGGCGCCTTCCATCGTCTTCTTCTTCCGGGCGCTGGTTTTGAGTCCGGGGGCTCGGGATCCCAATTTCTGCGGGTATCACCGCCTCCGACCCGTACACCAATCCATATGAAGATTCCCCGGTAGCCGAGCTTTCTGTAGTCCGGTGGGCCCAAAGAACACTGGGCAGCTCCCAAATCCAATTTCCCCGCGCGCATTCCAAGCGGGTTTTTAACCCTTTGATGATAGTGCGGTTGGTGACTTCCACTTGCCCGTTCGCCTGGGGGTGGTACACAGATGTCAACCTCTGCTCTATGCCATACTTGATACACCATGATTTGAAAGGATCATTCTCAAACTGCGCCCCATTGTCCGTGAGTACAATCTTTGGGATGCCGAATCGACAAATGATGTTCTTCCAGCAAAACTTAACACAGGTTAGTCCTCGTATGTTGGTGAGCGGTTCTGCCTCCACCCATTTGCTGAAGTAATCGATTGCCACAATCAAGTACTTGGCTCCTCCCGGGGCAGTCGGGAAGGGTCCCACCAAGTCAATTCCCCATCTACTGAACGGCCAAGCCCCTATGACTCTGATTAACTCCTCCCGGGTTCCCTCCGCCTACGATTTTCCCGGGTAGAGAGTACCCACGGGCGGTACAGCTCCTTGTTGGCTCTCATGAACTCCAACGCCGCCGATTCTTCCGCCTCGGCTAAGGATTGCCCCTCCTCCCGGGCTTCAGGCCCCTGGACCCGGGGACTGCCTCCCCCGGCGGGCCTTGGTCCTTGCTCCTCCTGGTACTCTCTTTCCGAGTCGGCTTCGTCAGAGGCAGTTTCCACGTAGCCATCCTGCGGTACCCCTAGCTCCCGCTGGTGTCTAGCCTCCTCCTGCAACTGCCTCAAGGTCACATCATCTCCCGGGGGTGGAAGAGAACCACCCAATGGGGGTGCCACGTTCTTCTTCGGGCGCCCGCGCCCTCTCCTTGGCGACTCTATCATGCGAAGGTGGAGATGTCCCACTGGGCGTGCCAATTGATGATGCCAAAATCCGTCCGTCTCCCGGGGCTCGACGCTATCCGGGTCTCCTCCAGGATCAGCCCGCTTCAGTCCTGCAAAACAATCCCCGGGAGGTGTCCCGGGGAGAAGCTCCGGCGTGATGATGAGATGGGGATAGCGGAGAAGGAAAACGTACGGAAGGCGTTCTCAATATAAAGTAGAGAGATATAAGTCACATACATTGTTCACTGTTTGAGGCTAATATTTATAGCCGAACTCACCTTCTTGAGATAAGGTTCAGGACCACTTCCCTTTGTCCCCGTCCGTCCTTCTTTCTTGTCCGGACGTGCCCCTTAGCGGGAAAAGCATCGCCCTTCTGTTGCTGGGCCGTGGACCCTCTTCCCAGCTCAGTAGGCCTTTGGGCCGGTAATATCACTAGGAACCATAGCCAAATTTGATTTTTTCTGATATTTTTTCCATTCTGAAATATTAGGAACTACTTTGTGAGAAGAGAGAAAAATATCATCATAAGAGTATAAGGATACAAGGGGGGGTATGCATCAATCCTTTGAGAAGATGACTAGCAGTTGGTTCATGCAGCTTTCCTTGAAACCCACTTTCAGAAATGTCATCTACGCTTTTATCACTCACAGATAGAGCATCAGTGAAGACTTCAGAAGCGGTACCATCTGTTGTGGCTGAGTGCTGAACCAAACAGCCCTGATGAGTTAAGATTTCGTCCTTCTCATTCTGCGTGAGTCCTGAAGAGTTTTGCTCCACTAGAATGGGTTGCCATACTTTAGTCATTTTCAATTTCTTCTGTCCCTTTGGTTGAGGAGCATTGGCAGTGTTGGTAGCAGGCATTTGAGGAGCTTTAGGATGTGGTTTTCGGGGTGGCTTCTTCAGCTCCGGATGGAGAACACCACAAGCTACATCCTCATGACCAATCCTACGGCAGTGAGTGCAGTACAGCGGGACATGATCATATTCAACATCGCATTCAACCGCATTTTCAGTATCACCAAGAACAATAGACTGAGTCCACTGTTCTAACAAGTCCAGCTCCACACAAATCTTAATAGCAGAAGGCCTAGATAGTGTGCTAGTTGCAAGATCCATCTTCAGAAACGACCCTATCCTATTCCCAAAATCCCTAATGGCCGAGAGGTTGTAGAATTAGATTGGTGCGTTGTGGATTGTAACCCAAATGGGGACAATCGAAGATTCTTTTTTGGTAGAGAAATCAGATGTCCATTTAAGGATCTTCATGGGAAATCCATTGATCGAAACTATAGATTTAAGCCATAGATTCTGGAAGTCTTCCAGATTTTGTAAACGAATCAAAACATGGCGATAGACAAGGGATCCGATTTGATGCTTACCCGAGAAGCCCATGAGATTGAAAGCTTTCTGAACCTCCTCCATATGGGGTCTCCCATTGATAAACTTCCCAACCAGAGTGTTTGAGTAGTGCGAGGCAAATTTCTGAACGTCCTCTTTTGAGTAAATACAGGCCACCTTACCATTCACCCTGGTCGCGATCGATTTGATTTCGGGATTGGATGGTAAAGATGTGAGCAGGGGTGGGTTTCTAGGTGCTAAAGCTCGAAGATAGGATTTTCCGGTGGCGGTTTCACCACGCCGAGGCAGTGGCTCCGCCATGGATTTGCCCGTTTCTAACCGTTATCAGTATGAACAGTTTTGTTTCAGAGTTGTCGGGTAAAAAGGTAATGAGAAAAGGGGGCGCGTGAAATCAGTCTTCTGGAGAGAAGGCAGAGGATTTACTTTTAGAGAGAGAAAATTGAAACATATACTCCCATTGCTGACGGCCATTAAATTGAAATTTAGTAATATCAGTTCATCTCCATTAAATTTACAAAAAACAAATAGTTCGGTTTCACTAATTCAATTAATTAAATTCTTCCAAATTTTATTTAGTGAAATTTTAATTACTAACACTTAATATCTCCTATGTCTTTTTAAAAGTTTATTTTATTCAATTTAGTTGCATTCGGTTCAATTCAATTCATCCAAATTTAAGACAATAATTTTTGGGGGTTACTCCATGCAGGTCCGTATTTTTACCATAATACCCCTAATATTGTTAAGGTAAAAAATGGGCTTGAAATCATAGGGTTCCATCAGGGGACATTATGGTAAAAATGTGGACCTGCAAGAGAAAAATGGACCTACATAGAGAAATTGCTTAATTTTTTTATTAATTTGTTTGGGAAAATTCCCATTAAGAGCGTACTAAAAATCTAAATTCCTACTTAAGGCGTAAACTTTCATAATTTCTATTAATGGTGTGGAATAAATATCATAATTAACCATTCTACCCTTTAATAGAAAATCATAATATAATAATTGGACTTATTTTGTACCAAAAATATATGGAATATATTTTAATTCAATTTAAATAAATTTAGTTCAGACTCATTCCAATTTTTTTAAAAAAACTTGTAGCTCAGTTTCATTAAGTTCACCTGAATTCAATTAATTTAGTTCGTATATATTTAAGTCAATCAAAATTTAATTACTTAAACTATATTTCTCTACATCTTATTTTGTTCAGTTCAATTCAATTTAGTTTAGTTCAGTTCAGTTTAGCTCAGTTAAGTTCATTTGTAGTTTAGTTCAATTTAATTCATTTCAAAAAAATTCAATCACAAATTGTTTCGTTCGCACTGAAATTAAACTTAATTATTATTCATTTCTCTTCTTTCTAACCAACTTAGTTCAATTCAGATTAGCAAAATTTAGTTTATTTTAGTTTAACTTAAAAAATGACCTTTAGTGAATGATGTTATAGAATTAAAAATCGTATAACTAAAATACTAAATAATGGTTGCAAGAACATTTAAAGGTTAAAGTAGTCATTTAACTATTTCTAAAACTGTAAATAGACTTCCATGCCTTTAGTAGGAATTATGAAAGTTTTACGCCCTAAGTAGGAATTTTACTTCTTATTACGCCCTTAATGGGAATTTCCCTTTTTTTAGACTATATTTTTCTACATCTTTTTATAATTTCAGTTCAGTTAATTTCAGTTCAGTTTCAATTATTTTCAAATCAATTCAACCACATTTGTTTTTTAGTTTAGTATAGTTCAACTAAAATGGCCTTGGTGAAGGAAGTTATAGAATAAAAATAGTAATCATCTAACTGACTATTATCCGATTAGGGTAAGAGGGCTCCACTATAGTTAAAACTTTTTCAGTTAAACTATGGTGGAAGTACCAACTTGCACAGGCTCCATGGACACATTTTTTAGCCTCACTTCCTGCCTCAGCTAAATCATCTCACACATGGAAAAGAATATGTGCAGTAGATGATTTTGCAACCTCTCATATTAGAGTCTTGATTGGAAAAGGAACTTGTGATTTTTGGAATTCAACATGGTTTGGGAACTCACCAATTAGTGATATTGTTGATCCAAATCATACAAACATTCCTGCATCATGCACAGTAGCTGAATTTGTTGTAAATAAAGATCTTTATCTTCCATCTATTGCCTTTGTTACCCAGAACCCTGATGTAATCTCTGTATTGCAGGACATGAAGCTCTTCCCACACCTGGAGGATAGAATCATCTGGAAACCAGAGCTCAAAGGTCATTTCACTTTTAAATCTGCCTACCAAGAACTCAGAGACAAAAGGAGAAAAATTCAAATCATGGACAAAATATGGTACTGCATTAAGGGTGATCTAGACTCTAAAGGAAGAAGGATGGAACCGAAATCTGAGCTGCACCAACCTCCACGGTGCCACAACTCTACTGCCATAATCCAGTGACTTGTTTTTGTAAATTAGACTTGCTCCATAGGATGATCTGTGTCTCAGTTGCCTTGCGCTCCTGATTCGCTAACAAGCAAGTGGAATCCAAGTCTCTTTTACTCAGCATCTCAACTCTTTGTGCCTTTCACTAACTAGAATGGGTAATTATTTAGGCTAACTCATTCATTTTGGAAGCTAGATTTAGCTTCGTGTAGAGTTTTTTTGGAACACTACACAAATGGAAACCTTAATTTAGGATTTCCATTAAAACCGCTAGAAACTTGATCCTTAGAAGCGGTTTATTGTAACCTTTTCTCTTTTGTTATTTAAAAGGCATGGGGAAGCCAATATAACTCCCTCCACCTATGGTGGTTTACCTTAAAAAAAAGAGATTAGGGTAAGAAGGAGCTGCCCGCAATGAAAATCCTGGCTCGTTCATAATTCGACTGATGAAAACATATCATGGGATATAAAATCATAGGATATACTCAAGGTTGATTTTATGATAGGATATATCATAGGATAAAATCGTTGAGTGCAGCAAATGATTTTATGGTCAATCCTATCATTCCTCAGGGTACCTCAAGTACTTGGATAACTATTATTCCAAAGAAAGAAGTACCAGTTTCTTTCAATGACTATAGACCCATCAGCCTCTCCAATGTCTCCAACAAGATTTTTTTAAAAAATATTAATGGAAAGATTAAAACCCCTCATGCCAAAATTAATATCCCATCATCAATCTGCATTTCTAGCTAATAGAGACATTTCTGACAATGTCCTATATCTAAGAGAAATGATGAGGTTTATTAATAATAAAGGTAGAGGAACAAATTGCATTCTTAAGCTTGATTTACAAAAAACTTTTGATAGAGTAAGTTGGGAGTTTTTAAGTTTTGTCTTATTCAAATTTGGTTTTAATGGTCATTTTGTACATGCTGTTTTGAAGAATTTCTCACATGCTTGCTTCTGTCCTTATAAATAGGAAACCAGTGGGGTTCTTCAAAGCAACAAGAGGCATCAAATAGGGAGATCCCATCTCACCCTTTTTATTCAATCTCTTCTTTAAAGCTTTCACTAGGTCACTTG
Organism: Cruciata laevipes; assembly: GCA_963678965.1. Classification (NCBI taxonomy): domain Eukaryota; kingdom Viridiplantae; phylum Streptophyta; class Magnoliopsida; order Gentianales; family Rubiaceae; genus Cruciata; species Cruciata laevipes. Next base: position 11,037,545 of record OY787636.1, on the reverse strand, counting down.
CATATGTTTATGAAATAGGAAAAATTGATTATTTTAAGATTCCTGTCAACTCCGTGCCTATTTCTCACCTTTCATATGCTGATGACACAATCATATTTTAAAATGCAAACAAAACCAACCTCACAATTTTGAAAGCCTTCCTAGTCGTGTTTGAAGAAACTTCTGGACAAAAAATTAATTTCCAGAAAAGTGAGGTTTTTTATAGCAAGCATGCATCTGTGCATTCTATGAACTTGATTAAATCTATTCTAGATATGAAGATAGGATCTTACCCTTTTAGATATTTAGGCTGTCCTATTTTCTCTGGTAAAATGCAAAAAGCTCATTTTCAACCCGTGCTTGAAGTTATTAACACTAGGCTTAACAGTTGGAAAAATAAGTTGCTGTCTGCAGAGGGTAAACTGACCTTAATAAAGTCATGTATTTATTCCATTCTACAACACATATGGGCAGTCTTTGATCCTCCAAAAGTGATTATAAACGCCCTGGAAAATACAATCTCTTGTTTTTCCGGGGTAAGCATAATCAGAAACAAAAGAAGAAGTGGAGGAAGTGGAAAGACTTGTGTTATCCTATTTATGAAAATGGAATAGGTGTTAGGAATATCTCCACCATAGTGGAAACTTTCTCAGTCAAACTATGGTGGAAATACCAACTTGCACAGGCCCCATGAACACTTTTCATAGCTTCCCTTCCAAACTCAGTAAAAACATCTCAGACTTGAAAAAGAATTTGTAAAGTAGATGGTTTTGCAACTTCCAATATCAGAGTTTTGATTGGGAATGGTAAATGTGATTTTTGGAACTCTATATGGTCAGGAAACTCTCCAATCAGTGACCATGTGGAACCAAATCAGACAAACATCCCTGCATCATGCACTGTTGCTGATTTCATTCTCAATAGAGAAATTTATCTCCCGTCTATTTCTCCATCAATTCAGAATCCTGATCTGTTATCTGCTTTACAGGAAACTAAACGTTTCCCACACTTGGAGGATAGGATCATCTGAAAACCAGAGCTTAAGGGGGATTTTACTTTTAAATCAGCATACCAAGAACTCGGGCCAAAAAGAAACAAAATCCCAGTTTTGTCAAAAATCTGGTCAGTAAGAACCCCCAAAAGAGTTTCAGTCTTTATGTGGAAGTTATTTAATACCATGATGCCTTTTGATGATGTGCTTATATGGTCAGGTTTTAATTTACCATCAAAATGTCCATTCTGTGATAATCTTGATAGTATTGATCACTTTTTTTAATAGCTGCATCATCTATGCTCAAGTTTGGAAAAACATTCATGGTTTTTTATGCATAGGAAATCCTATTTTTCCTTCTTTCTGGTCTAGATTAGCATGTTACTGGTCCTTTCAGGGTGTTACTGCAGTTCATATCCAACTAGTAAACATTGTCCCATCTTTTGTCTGTTTGTGGTTATGGAAATCTAGAAGTAAAAAATTATTTGATGAAATTTCACCATCACCCCAGCTTATTATAAAGGAAGTCAAAGAAATGATTTTCAACTCCTATGTTGTTAGACCTTTGTACTTGACTAAACCTCATGATATTGACATTGCAAGCTCTGGATTTTTGCCTAAATGGTTAAAACCTCCAAAGCCTAACATAGTTTAAATCAATTGGGCTAAGCCTTCTAGTGGTGTGAAAGTTAATGTAGATGTTGCATGGGATGCAAATGCTAGTCAAACTGGTATTGTTGTCATTTTTAGAAATAACAGGGGTGATCTTTTGTATGCTAGATGTTTTTTCACCTCTGCCCAATCACCATTGGAAGCAGAACTTCTTGCTATTAATTTTGGCATGTACTGTGCTCACTCACTTAATCTGTACACTTTCTGGTTAGAATCTGATTGCTTAAATGCAGTCAACATGGTTCTTGACCCATCCAAATCTCACTGGAAATTTTATCACTTAGCATACCATATTCATAGTTATCTTTTCCGTGCTATTGCCATACATTTACTTAGACAAGGAAATATTGTGGCTGATATCCTAGCCAAACATGCACTCGCTCACCAGCTCAATTGTGAAATGAAAAAGCTAGAGGAGCCCTATGTTTGGATAAACAAGGACTCCCATCCTTAAGAATTAGAGGCAGATGCTACTAACTCCTTCTTTCTGGTTACTTGCAGGTTGTCTCTAACAAAGAAAAGAGGACCTCATCTTCAACATGCTGAACATACTTTGAGCTGCACCAAATTGCTGAACTCTGGACACATCCAGAATACCATGGTGCTCCACAATGCTGCCACATAGAGAGATTCTTTGGAAATTAGACCTTATCCATAAGCTGCCTTGAGTCTCAGTTTTCTGATTCATTAACAAGCAAGTGGACTTAGGTCTCTTTTCTCAAAGCTTTCTCATCCTTTTGTTTGTAACTTAGAATGAGTGCATAGTTTAGGCTAACTCATTCTTTTTGGAGAATATACTTAGCTTCATGTTGAGTTTTCTCTTGGAATCCAACACATGTAGAAACCTTAATTAAGGATTTCTATCACAACCGCCATCCTTTTGAGCGGTTTTCTTGTAAACTTTTTATTTTTGTCATTTCAAAGGCACGGGGAAGCCAATATAACTCCCTCCACCAATGGTGGTTTAACCAAAAAAAAAAAAGACTAATGGAAACATATCGAAACTCAAAATGCTTTCTGATATTTAGAAGTGTAATGACATATTAGAATTTAAAATCTAAGTTTGTAATTTCATTTGCTTATGAGCAAAATTGAAAGTTTTACGCCCTTAGAAGGTATTTAACTTTTTATTTTTCCTTTAATGGGAATTTTCTCAAAGTTTATTTGTCATCATTGCCGACGAAGTAATTTAAATAATAGTTTAAAAGTTTTATCCAAAAATCACGATGCTGTGTAATTTTTTTATTTAGTTATACATTTCAAAAGTTTGTAACTAATATATAACTGAAGCTCGGAAAGTAAATAGAATAAATTGAATAAATCCATTATTTATTTTGTAATGTATATTGTTTCACAAATACATAATAATCTAATATATAGTAATTGAATAAAATAAAACCGGATCTTAGCTATTAAAGATTATTTTTTGTTGTTGTTTCCGTCACAATTATTGATGTTGTACTGTGTTTATCTTTATGTTCGTCATTGATCATCTCCATTTTCAATTTTTGATTCTGTTGTTTCTTCTTTATTGAGCTCCCAACAAGCAAACTTTAACATACCAAGTAACCAATTTTTATCCTACTATTGCCCAAAAAAAATAAAAAATCCTACAATGTCACTCTAAATAAAAATAAAACATCTCTAACTTGAGCTTAAATGCATCAATATATCCTGAGAATGATGCACTTGAAGCAGCCTCTAAATTTTAGAAATAAAATAAAAAAAAAGAAATGACTCAGGGCAATACTGGGAAAAAAGCAATTAAAGATCAAATAACTTCTTACTGGAGATATGATGAGCCCTATTTATACTTTAGTTTTAGCACATTTTAAAACTTGTTTTTGAGAAACTTTTGATATTAAATAGCTCATTGTATATTAGATTAGTAATTGCAAGATTCTATGATAATGTACATGTTTTGGAGTATTTGGATGGAAATCATTGAAGACCTTCTATGATCATACCATGGAGTCGAGACTCAAAGTTCAAAAGTTGAAGATTTGGTTATAGAAGTGGCGAGAAGACCACCTTGTTGAAGGTGGTAGAATCTGCCCAGAAAAGTGTCGCTCGTTCCCAGAAAGTGTCGCTGGAGTTTGAATGAAGTGTCACCGAAGATGAAGAAAGTGTCGCTGCTGCTCAGAAGCGTCACTAGTTGCCCAGAGGAAGTGTCACTGAATAACAGCTAAAGCTGCGGCCCACTTGCCCACTTGAGCTGAATTTTGAGGCTATAAATACCATTTATCCCCTTATTTCTTGGCCGAGCTCCCCAATCCAAAAACCCCATTTTCCCTAGTTTTTCTTCCTCTTCTTCCCTTTACTTCCATTTGATTTGATGAACATGTTAGTATTATTTAGGATTATTGTTGTAGGCTAAAAACCCATCTTTGGGGCATGTGATTAGACTTCTATTATGGGTTGAGAACTTGTTTGCATAGCTTATGAATGTATGATTTGCAAGTGAATGATTGTGTTGTATTTGGGTGTTTTGATGCATGATATGGTTAGGAACGATTTCCTAGCTATAGAAATGTGTTGAATCTTGCTAGAAACATGGTTGAAATGCTATCATTTCCTCTATTGTTGAGTAGTAGATTTATGAGTTAATTACATTATACTATCATTTGTATTTGCTCTTGAATCCATTCACTAGTGTTATATCTATGTTAATTTCGCTATCGAATATCATGGGTAATGTTTATTGAGTCTCTAATTGGTAATGCCATCGATGAATTGGTTTAAATGCTATCATTTAGGTCATTTGTCGATGAAAGAGTTGTGGTGATGCTTTCGTCATCCATAACTATAATAGTGAGATTGAGAAATATATCTCTATGATTAGAGGTAAATTCCTATGATAAACAATCATCATTTCTAAAGCAATATGACAAGCGATTTCCCCACGTCGTAAATGGGAATCCCACTCAATCAAAACACATTTATATTCACCTACGACTTCTAACTACTATAGAGTAGATAGTGGGAAGTAGGGATCGAACCACAAGGAGAAGGAGTCTTGTTTAGTGTTTTAGCAAAGATTATAAACACATACATATATACTATATAGAAAGCAAGGTAAACAAAGGGGGGTTTTGAAGTTGGTTTTTGTTACACTACGAAAGAAAGCAACTAAGATAGATTACACTACAATGCAAATACAAGGCCTTGGGAGGCAATTAACTTCAACTTCAACTATCGATTGATCATTGAGTGAACGCTTCACATCTAAGGTTTATGATCATAAGTCGTGGATGAAAAACATCCTATTCTCTCTATAATAGCTAGTGAGCATGAACACATCACTCAAGAGCCCTCATTATCAATCCACCTAGATGATAGCATCTAGATACATCGACAATGGAATTAACAATGGAGAATCAACAAACTCACCCATACTCATCGATAACGTGAGCGTTGGACAAGACATTTGATAACTATAAAGAACTAAGATGATGATAACATACAAATCTCAATTCATATTTGCTACTTTATGATATTGGGGTAAATGCTAACATCTACCCACAAATCTAGCAATTCGATGCATATAATCACACATTGGAAATGAATATCTCAACTCTACAATTACATATAACGAAGGATCAATGATCACATTAGGTTCCTACGAAGACATGCAACAATTCAAACTCATAAACAATTCATTCCCATGACTATAATTTACCATGTTTCATAACAACAATCACACAACCTCTCTAATTACCAATTACTCTACCAACTAGGTTAAACTACTCCATGACTAACAAACAAAAGGGTTTGTCACCACCCAATCACTTCTAATTAACCTAATCTCTAAATTAAACTAGAACTAGGGTTTAAACTACCATTACCCAAACTATGAGGCATGCAATTGATTTAAAACACAAAGCCCATGGCAAATATAGCAAGATTAACAACATTCATACACAATTCAACATCAAGAATTCAAATGATAATCTAACCCAAAATAGAAGCATAATGAAGTTCATGAAAATCTCAAGCAAAGAAGTCTACATCAATTGCTCCCAAGGAAGAAACTAAGTTAATACAATCATACTAATTAATACAAGTTTGTTCATCAAATTCAAGGAAAGAAAAGAGAAGAAAAGGAAGAAAAAGATGGAAAAATCTACTTTGGATGTGAGGGAACTCGTCCAAAATGAGGGGAAAAGGGGGGTATTTATAGCCTTAAAATTTCAGCTCAAGAGTGCAAGTGGGTTGAAGCTTTAGCGACGCTTTATTTGGTCGCTGTTCATCACAGCGACACTTCTGGGCAGCTGGTGACACTTCTGGGCAGCAGTGACACTTTCTTCATCTGGAGTGACACTTCCTTCAAACAAAAGCGACACTTTTCTGGGCATCTTCTACCACCTTTTGTAAAGTGGCCTTCTCGCCACTTCTATGACCAATTCTTCTAGTTCCGAGCATCAAATCATCAACTCTATAGCATAGTCATAGAAGGTCTTCAAGAATATCAATCAACAAGCTCCAAAATACACACATAAACATAGGATTTTACAAGTTCTAAACATAAAGAACCAATGATATAATTCACTCTAAAATCCTATACTTTGTTACAAAATTATCTTCAAAACAAGTCTAAAATGCACTAAAAACTAGAGTACAAATAGGGTATATCAAACTCCCCCACACTTAAACCTTTCTCGTCCTCGAGAAAGAACGATACAAGTCCAAGTTTCATACTTCTAAATATCAATTCAATGCACATTTAAGACTTCAAAACATGAGCTTTCAATTACTTTCATCAACAAGCAAAGTATGCCAATATAAGTTTCATCAATGCAATTTCTTTGGCACACAAAGCTAACAAAAGATTACAAAATTTCTCTCTTTTTGCCTAGGTTTTTACCTAGCCCCTCTTTCTTTCCACACACTCTCCTTTTGCCTAGGATTTTACCTAGCCCCTCATTTTTCCACACACCTCCTTTTGCCTAGAAGTTTATCTAGCCACTCATTTTTTATTTTTTTCAAGCCTCTCACTTTTACCTAGGCCTTTTTAATGTTTTGACCTATCCGGGCTTTTCACTCATTTTTCTTTCAACAAATTCTTCAAGAGAAGTGCACTTTTTACAATAAGAAGCTAAACCTAACTCCCCCACACCTAAACCAAACATTGGCCTCAATGTTTTAGAATAATAACAGCACTCTAGAGTGGGAGAAGTGACAAATTCAGCAACAATAAAGTTCTAGAGAAAAATTACCCTCTCTTTGAATAGAAAACCAAGCAAACAAACATTGAAAGATCAAGTTAAGCACAATGACTGTAAACTAGTGGCGGCAAGCCCATGGTAAGCATATCCAAGAACTAATGACATGGTAGTACCAATTCAGAACACAAACAGTGCACACTACCACACAAGGCATCATACAAATGGAAGAATTGTAACGAAAGTACCCCATTAGCCGTGAACAACCACAACCGCTGCTAGCGAAGTCGGAGATGATGAAGATGGAGGCCGACGGCGGTGGCGTAGATGGGAGGCGGCAGCGGCTGGTGGTTCTGGGCGGAGATGGCGGTGGAGGCGGTGTTGACGGGGGTGGTCGGGGATGGAGGTGGGGGTGGTGTTGACGGGGTGGTTCTGGGCGGGTGGTGATGTGGGGTGGCTCTGGGCGGTCGGGGATGGGGTGGTTCTGGGCGGGTGGTGGGAGGCGGGAGGTGGTGAGGGACGGGGTCTGGCGGGAAGATTCGGGGCGGGGTTTGGGCAGTCGGGGGTGTGGGAGGTTTGGTGTCTGGGCGGTGAGGGGTGGTGTTGGGCGGTGCGGTGAGGGGTGGTGTTGGGCGGTGCGGTGAGGGGTAGTGAAGAGAAAATTGTTGGGAGGTCGTGTCTGGGGGGAAGATTCGGGAGATTTCGGCGGGGGCGGTGAGGGGTATCTACAAGAAAATCTGGAAGGAGGGATATTAAACCTGTCCCGTTTTTTTTTTTTTTTTTTTCGCGGGCCGCGAGGCCCGATTCGCGGCCCGCGAGCCCGATTCGCGGCCCGCGAGCCCGATTCGCGGCCCGCGAGCCCGATTCGCGGCCCGCGAGCTTAATTCGCGGGCCGCGAAAAACGGCCAATTTGTGGCAGCGATTTTGGCCTAAAAATGGCCAATATTTCGCGGGCCGCGAGGCCCAATTCGCGGCCCGCGAGCCCGATTTTTTTTTTTTTTTTTTTTTTTAAATTCAAATAACACAACGGCGCCATTTTTGACAAGCGATTTCCCCACGTCGTAAATGGGAATCCCACTCAATCAAAACACATTTATATTTCACCTACAACTTCTAACTACTATAGAGTAGATAGTGGGAAGTAGGGATCGAACCACAAGGAGAAGGATCTTGTTTAGTGTTTTAGCAAAGATTATAAACACATACATATATATATATATATTATATAGAAAGCAAGGTAAATAAGGGGGGGTTTTGAGTTGGTTAATTACACTACGAAAGAAAGCAACTATCATTAACTAAGTTAAGAGGAAAACACTAATATTGTGAGACCTTGGGAGGCAAATGACTTCAATTTCCAACTATCAACTTATCACCGGGCAAATGCTATTACAAAGGAGTTTCGACCATTTGTCAAGGATGAAAACATCTCATTCTCCCAATTGTAGCTAGAGAAGATGATAACACATCTCAAAGCTCTTATTGTTGAGTCACCTAGACGATAGCATCTAGATAGCTCAACAATGGTGTTAAGAATGGAGAATTGACAAGCTTACTCACATACCCACGATAACGAGAGCATACAAACAAGACATTTGATAAATATAAAGAACTAAGACGATGATAACATACAAATCTCAATTCATACTTGCTACTTCATGATGTTGGAGAAAACGATCACGTTCTACCCACAAATCTAGTTATTTATTGCTAACAATCATACGTCAAAAAGGAATCTTCAACTCAAGTATACAATCACATATTAGGGGGACCAATGGTAGCATTACATCCTTACCTAAAAACATAATTGATTGATCATGCAAGTTCATAAGATTTCCAATTCTAACAACTCATATTTATCATGGCATTTCTCAATTACAATCACTTAACCAAGGGGAGAGTTTGTCATCACTCAACCCCTTTCCATAGTCACTAAACTAACTACTTGAGATAACATTACACTACAATCCATCACCATTCCAAATTACCCTAGAATTACTCTAAAACTAGATTATCTTAACCTTATGAACTAATCTATTCTAATTAGTGACTATGAGGCATACAATTGATATAAAACACAAAGCCCATAACAAATTAAGCAAGATTGAACAATATTCATGCATAAGAATTCAAGTTCATCAAATGATAATCAAAATCCAAAGTTCAAGCATACACACCCTCAAAGTCTCAATGGGAAGTGAATTCAAATGCTCCCAAGATTAAACTAAGCTAATACAATCATTCTAATACAACATTACATCAACATCAAATCTAGAAGAAGAAAAATGGAAGAAAAGATCAAGAACAAAGGGAAAATAGGTTTTGGATTGGGGAACTCGTCCAAATGATAAAGGGATAAGAGGGGTATTTATAGCCCTTCAAAAAATGCTTCTTTGGCCTTTTTTCTGCCAGAAATCCGCCCATTTTCGCGGCCCGCGAGGCCCATTTCGCGGCCCGCGAGATGCTCTGGCTGGTTGGCAGCAATCTTCTTTGCTTCGCCACGGATGAACCGTTGATCCGTTTTTGACGTTCTAGTAGTCCATTTTGTAGTACTCGAGAAGACGAAGCCAATGGTACCACTTATGCACTCCAATTTCTCTTGTAACATTTCCAAATTTCAGCTTCAAAACGTTAGTGCACAAGTCTTTCTTCAAAATGCAAGGTAAGAGAGATTTAGCCTTAATTCTTAACCCTTTGCACTAAATGCTACCCCAAATGAACTCTCAAATGTGCTAAAAGTAGAGTATATATATTGGCTACATCACAATACGTCATAGTTTGAGGAAGAACCCATGGTAGAAAGTCGAAATCACATGCACCCAAGACTTGCATTCTAGATAGTTAATCTTTAGTTAGATAATTGCATGATAATTTAGATTTTCATTTGCTTTGCATCGTAGTGTTTTCTACAAAACCACCTTCAAAACCCCCCTGTTTACCTTGCTTTCTATATATCTATAAGTATGTGTTTATAATCTTTGCTAAAACGCTAAACAAATTCCTTCTCCTTGTGGTTCGATCCCTACTTCCCACTATCTACTCTATATTAGTTAGAAGTCGTAGGTGAAATATAAATGTGTTTTGATTGAGCTGAGATTCCCATTTACGACGTGGGGAAAACGCTTGTCAAGATACAATAATACTCTGCAATAGAAAACTTTTGCATCAACATGTTCTTGATGGAACTCCATTCTTTCGATGTAACTTGCACACATGTATAACATTAGCACATCCATAATCCATAGAGCAGGCAAAATCAAAACCAAAGCACCAACAGAAACAGAAACAGAAACACATCACTACCAAGTGCAAAAAACACCACAAATTTATTCACGAAAGCTCCAAATTACTCGCAAAATTTAAAATTCAGAGCCAAGTCAATATTCATAGAATAACTGGAGAATTATCCCAACGGCCATATCATGTCATAGCTTCGACGATGTTTTTCAAAATCAGGCTCAAAGAAAGCTACAAAGTCTAATTATTTGGGAACTAAAATCGATTATTTATCAGCAAAAAAGGTTTTATTATAACATTGCTATGAATTACTAAAGATCTAGTACTCCAAAATCCTCAATACTAGTCACACTCCGCCCTCTATCTCCAGGTTCACTTCATGTGTATTGTTCTTTTTTGTTGGTACTTCCATCTAAATTTCTTTGAGCATACCATTATTAATGTTCTGTACATTATTACTACTGAGAGCTATGGACTATCTAGCACTATTGGTTATGAGTTTTTGTCACCCTTTTTTTTAAAATAAAATAAAACTAAACCATCACGATTGATGGAGGGAATTCAATTTGGCTTCCACAAGCCTACAATATAAAAATAATACAATCAGAGCTAAAAGAGATCAGTTCAAGTAACAAAAGAAAAAGAGAAACTAGACATCAAAGAAAGCCTAGTGTGCAACTCTAACTAAGACCTCCTTACATTTTAATGAGTCGTTTCCCAGGCGAACCACAAGATTGTCCAGAGGCTAGTAAAGCAGAAAAGTTACATATTAAAATGGAAAGATAGACATAGAGCTATTGCTAAAACATAGAAAAAATCTAGTCCAAAAATTTGCAGCAGAAGTGCTGGAAATGCAGCAGCTGTAGCAGCATTGCCCCGAGGGGTGATTCTCCAAGAAAAACCAACACCAGCATTTTGAAGTAGCACATCTGCAAGACAAGAGAGAGATCAGCAGAATCCCGTACTTGCAAAACAGAGAGGAAATCAGCAGTATTGATTAGGTGTATTTTTATGCATCTAAATTATGTGCTTTTATAATATTATTTTGCCATTTGATGTGCACGAAGGTGTGTTTTGTGCAGGTTTAATTGAAGAATTGGTGTGGGACAATCAAATGGTGAATTGGTGAAATCCCGACGAAAGATTCGGAATTAAAGACGACGAGGAGCTATACACTACACTCTTTTTTCCCACTTGGGTTTTTAATGAGGTAGTGTGCTCCAACGGATAATGGATCGACATTATTCCGGCCAACGAGGAGCCAGGTGAAAGGCCCAAAAAAGACAGGATTCCGATCTTATAAATCCTAATTGGGCTGAACGCTATTATAGCCCAAATAAAGTCTTTTCTTGGCCTTGGAAGAAAATATGCATGCTGGAAATTACTCTCAAGAAAGCTACGAAGTTGGAATTGGAAAAGGAATAAATCATTATTTCCTATTTGGAAAAGAATTCTACAAGCAATATTCTATGTATTTTATTCCAAAAATAGGGTAGCTTGAGTAGTATAAATATTAGGCCAAATTGTACACGACCGAGCCCTCTTCTCATTCTTTTTACACGCACGTACGTACCTAAATTAACTAGTTAGGTTTTTGAAGTTTTCCCAGTACTTTGGACGCATGCAGTATTCTTCCTGAATCAATTAATCACAAGCAGCCTGGTTCTTTCGTTTTATTTCGATTTCGTTTTCGTTTTCGTCTTTACTTGATTAATATGTTTAGTTCTTATTTTATTGTTTGTTTGTTTGATTTTAATATGAGTAGCTAAATTTATAGTTCGGCTTAGGGTTTTGAAGCATTAACTAGATTTATATGTGAGGCCTAAATGTGCTTGATAATCTTTTGTATGGATTCCTAATTATTATGTGTGTATATTTGATTTCTGAATTGTTTAAGGCCTGCGCAACCTTAGGTTCTTCATAATAGTGTCAATTAGATTCCACTATTTATTTGTATCTAGTGGGTAGATTTAATTAGTGGCAAAACCAACAGCAGATGGTGAGAATAATTGGTAGGTAATTTGTGACAATTTATTTGATTACATGTTATCTGAATTGGGTTTCTTTGGTTCTTAATGCTGTTAAGATATTAAATCTAGTCTAGGCAGTTCCAGCTAGGTTATATTTTAATTAGAGAAGTAGTCAGTTTATAGCTGATTCTTGCTGGCTATCGATAAACTAAGAAGAAATTGGACTGTGTCTTGTAGCTGATTCTCGACAGTCTATAACTGATTAGTTCATGCAAGTTGATTAATTACTGTGCCGAGGATCAGAAAAATAAATCATAAGTTAATGCGGATTTCCCTATTGCCGGATCTGTTTAATTAATTGATTAAGTGTTTGTTTGCCATTATATTTTCTTTGTTTATTTGAGTTCATTGTTATTTATAGTTTAGAATAATTAGTTGGTAGTTAATTACTAAAAACTTTCAAGATAAAGGTGGTTACTAACCAAAAATCTAATCTTTAGAATAAGAATTCGTCAAAACTGTTCTCAGTGGGATCGACCCTGCTTACCCTGTACTTGAATATAAACCTAGTTGTTTGCAGGTTTATTTGGTAGAAAAACGACCTATCAAGTATCTATTCTTTGAACTTCTTAGAGAAGGTGTGCTCATTTGGTCTAGCCTAATGAGTCTTTGCACCATAGATGGCAGAGAGTTGAAAGCTTGAAAAGTGAAACTACATTTGTCCTTAAGGGCCATTTTAGCAATAGAGTTTGCCACTTGATTGACCTCTCTAAAAACATGAAGTACTGTAGCATGTTTGGCCTTTAAATGCAATTCACCAGCTACTTGAAATAGTTTCCAGCGTGCTAGATCATTAGATGCAGACCAGGCTGCATCCACATTAAATTTCAAGCCCCTAGCGGGTTTAGTCCAAGAGATCCTTAAATTTTTTGGTTTGGGTGGTGTCTTGCTCAAAGGTAGGAAACTGTGATCAGCTATCTCAGCATCTATCTGGTTGGAAGTGTAAAAAGGTTTGGCACTGAACATGAAGAAAAGCCGATCTTTGATATTATGAAGAACAGTATGGACATGCATCTTCACATTATCATATAGCCATCTATTTCTATCTTTCCATAAATTCCAATAGACTATGGAAGGAGTTAGTCCGAGGATTTTATTATGTAGAGATGAAAGCCCTGGAAAAGTAAGGTAGAAAGACAGTCTTTCCCAGATAGAGTAAAATTGTATATCTAAAATGCCCATAAAGTGATGCATAATTTTCCAAACAGATAAGGAAAAAACACAAGAGTTGTAAAAATGATCCAGAGAGTCCTCATTTTGGCACATAGGGCATTTAGATGGGATGTTGAATTTCCATGTTTTAAGGATATTATCAAAAGGTTGTAAGGAATTAGTCAACCTCCACATAAAGACTGAGACCTTTTTTTCCAGTCTTGAGTCCCATAAATGATGAATAGAAGCAACAATACCTCTTTGTCCAGTGATGAGATCATAAGCAGATTTGAATGAGAAAAACCCAGTACTATGAGGCTTCCATATCAATCTATCTTCCCTATGATTGAAGATCCTGAAAACCTGCAAAAGAAGGATTACTTCAGTAGAGAGCAAAGGAAGTAACTGACTCAAATATGCATCTCTATGAGAATAGAATTTTGAGACTGTAATGTCGCTAAGGATGGAAGTGAGGGAAGTGTCACAATGATCACAAATAGGTCCAACATTAAGCATTAACAGAGTGGCTTTCACACCAAGCATTAACAGAGCAGATTCTTCTCCAATTTGGAGACTTCTTGTATGAAACAGGTAGTGAAGCCACGAAATGAGACCATAGAGTTTTGGCATTACGGTATTTCCACCACAGTTTGGCAGAACATGCATGAATGATGCAAGAAATTGATCTAAGACCCAAACCATTTTGGTTCAGAGGGAAACACAGTTCTTCCCATCTTTTCCAATATTTTTTGGGTTTTTCAAATCATTCTCTCCCCAGAAACAAATGCTCATTTTCCTTTCAATTTTCCTCATGACCTGCTTGGGGGGAGATATAATAGACCATACATGCTGAGGAATGGAAAAAATGCATGCCTTGATCAAATTAATTTTATCTCCAGTAGACAACCATTTATTTTTCCAATTATTAAGCCTTTTGTCAATTTGCTCAAATAAATGTTGAAAATAAATGTTTTGTGCTATACCCTTGTAAATAGAACAAATTTTACTATTTTTCCTTGGATCATGTTTAAGAGCTACCTATTTTACTTCCCAGTTTCAAGGAAATCTTTATCTGTGAAATCTTTATCTTTCATATCTGCAGTCAATATATTAATTTTTTTTAAACACTTTCCAAATAAACTAATGTCAGCTTTACATTTTACCACACACCGATGGAGGACCGACCACATACATCCCAAATAAACCAATTCCAGTTTTACTTTCTGTCACAAAATCAATAAAGGAGCAAATACATCCCAAAAAAGCAATGCCAGCTTTACAGTCTACTACAGACCAATGAAGGACCAAATACACCCCAAGTAATGCAATGTCCACTTTACATTCTACCACAGACTGTTGAAGGACCAAATACATCCCAACTAAACTATTGTCAATTTTACTCAATTTTACAATCTACCACAGATCGATGAAAGAGCAAACACATCCCAAATAAACCAATGTGACTTGTACATTCTACCATAGACCAATGAAGGACCAAATACATCCCAAAAAATTCAATGCCAGCTTAACGTTCTACCATAGATCAATGAAGGACTATATGCACCCAAAATAAACAAATGTCAGTATTCTTTGTTTTTAGTTTTAAGTGGCATCTTCGACATGCTTGGAGATTGGGCAGGACATATCAGTCGGCAACCATGGCTCACCTATCAAGCTACACAGAAGATACACTTCAAAAAAAAAAAAAAAACTACACAGAAGATGGCCTGTGGACACTGGTGTTCGCATACAGGAAGATTGGAGAAGGAGTGGAACCAAGTGTTTTGCAAACGCAAAGGCCATAGTTGGTGCAGCAAAGGATGGCTTACTGAAGGCTGCATCTAATATGATTGAGAAAGACATGCTTCTTCTTGGCGCAGTTGACAAGCTTCACGTTTTTAAATATATGGTTATAATTATTATTATAAACTAATAACGATCTAGGTCAGGGTTGTATTAAAAGAGAAGAAAAGAAGAATGATTTTTTAGAGTATAACAGTGCAGTCAAGAGCTCAAATTTAATATATGAATATAAACAACGTTAAGTTCGACTATGTACCTAAATTAAAATCGCTAATCAATGAGACTAATTCAAACATTTAAGCTACAACATTTTAAAAAAATTGACAGAACATCAAAGTTCAGAGAAGCTAACTACAATTTTGAGAAACTCTTGTTTCTCGTCGGAGTCAGAGAAGATGAGCTCAAATAGAATCATAGACACATAGACACATTTAGACAACATAAACATCAACTGAGAAGTGTTGTACATCAAGTTCGCAACCTGGAAAATAAGAGATACGGGAAAATCACACACTTTTATTGCTGAAACTGTAACTGCAAGCCTGAAACTACTTTGGAATAAGATTATCCAATAAAAAGTGCAACATCAAAATCCATAAAATCCCCCCAACAGCCAAAAACTAATATTAAATAAAAACGGAACAACACCAGCTCTGAGCATCCTTAAATTTTGCAGAACTTAGGAAGCATTGCAATATCAACTAAAAAATGAGCATCTGACACAAGAATCATTAACTCAAAAGCTTGCAACATCAAATAATAACTGAAAATCACCAGTTGTGGTTTTATTCAAGAAATAAAGCATCAATTAAATCTATACGTAACATCCTATAAGTAAATCGAAAGCTTTCAACGTTAAATATAAATTGAGCATAAAAAAACTGAAAGTCTAACCAAGACATAAATTTATAACGCTTGCAACATTAAATAAAAACTCAGCATCGAGAGCTGTGATCATAACGAGACATGAATCATCAATTCAAATCCTAAAATATCAACTTGAAAGCTTTAAACATCAAGCAAATTAATAAAACATACAAAAACCTTGCTTCCTTACAAACAATAGCCTAAATAATTAACACATAGGAAGCTCTGAATCGGTAGATTTCCGACCATAAACCCTATTTTAGGAGAACATCTTACCTTTGAACATGGTCAAAGTGAAAAAGAAATTTGGTAGATTACCTATGGAGATGGCTGAGCAGAGGAAGACGGACAAACGACAGCGGTCGGATTCTGGAATCTTCAGAAATAAAGGCACACCCAATTTTCAGACATTCAGGCTGTGATAGAAAATCGGAAAACGACGCTCGGGTGGCAGTGCCTTCTGTGAACAATCAGCCCTCTCGAAAATCGCATCAAATTTCCCCGTCAAAACCTTGGTTTTTTTTCTGAACATCCTGAAGATCAAACTGAGCCAACCGGGGTAAAAGTCGGACACGTTCAAAGTCCCCAAACACTTCGTAATGTCACACAACCTGCCTGAACTCAGCACCAAGACTCACCCGTTCGTCCCCGTTCACCGTGCTGGACGGGCCGTAGGGCTTTGAAAGTGCGATTCCTATCGATGAATCGTTGACACTCGGAAGAATTAGATAATGAATATTAGATACCCAAATCAAAATCGAATTCTGTGATGGCTAAATCAGAATCGAATTCGATGTTACGTGGTACGGCTGAAAAGAAAGACCTAAGAAATAATGCAGAAAGCCAGAGGGAGAAAGGAATATGTAGGAGGAAACGACGTCGTTTTAGCTGATGGAGTTTCAAATTACAAAAATACCCCGAGCGGATCCGGATACCAAAATTGGTTGACCATGAAACAAAAGAATTCTTATTATATAGTGGTCTAGGATTACACAGGGAAAGAGATATTACAAAATAGGCAAGAATACAAAGAAAAGGCAGGCGCAATTGATAATTAAGAGTCAGGAGGTCGGGTAGCAATGGGAAGCTGGGATCGAGGGTTTTTGCAGACTACCCTCGGTTGACCATCCCGAGAATCCACAGAGAATCCATATAAGGCAGAATGAGTGCTGTACTCAGTGTAGCCATCAGGAATAGGGGACTCAGGGCAAACTCCCTTACATTTCTTAACGTCCTTAGGAGGAGGAGAGCCAGGGGGAGACACAGGTCTTTTCGGAGCAGGCAGGGTTCGGAGAGAAGAAGCCGGAAGAGGAGGAGAATCGGAACAGAGAGCTTCCCAAATTTTGGGGGCCAATTGACTCAAGGTTTTGTTCAACAGACATCGGAACTTATAATGATAACTCTGCAGGGCACCGAGTTTATAGAATCTCTCTGGTATTGGAGCATGTGCCCCAAGGAATCCACCCTCGCATTTGTTTGCAGGTGGTCTGGTGGTTGTTTGACTCGGTCAAAACTTCCTCCACAACTTCCTCAAACTCAGGGGACCGGATGAGCTCTTCTGATAGGGCAATATTGTATTCACGGAGATTGGAACCATCTCTCTAAGGTTGTAACTCTAGCTCGAGTTCAGATAGACGATATTTTATCTCGGCCGAGTGGAGCTTCCTTTGTTCCAGCTCCTGAGCTAAGGCAGAAGACCGATGTTTTTCCTTGGCCAGATCATGGGAAAGAGAAGATAGATGACGCTGAGTATCAAGACATTGAAGGAAATCTCGGAGACAAGCCGAGCTGAGTAGTTCAGAGGAAATCTCGGATACCTGAAGTATTGAAGGTTAGGGATCGGCAATAAAATGCATTGAGAAACAAGACACAAAAGAGAAAGGAGAATTACCAAGGGATCGGAACAAGGAATCTGTAGTTGTGCATCCCTCGGAGGAGAAATGGACTGATGGATTAGAGCTTCAGTCCGAGGCCTTTTCCGGCTGCAACTCAGAGGATCATCGGCAAGGGCGCCAACTAGGTTAGGGAAAGGAACATAAATGGAAACCTCAGAAACGGTACTCTCGGGCAGAGTCTCACCCGGGAAGCTCGGGGCATCTAACTCTAGCAGGATGGTAGAGTCAGGAGCTGGGTGGTAGGATGGATAATCCTGGAGAGATCGGAGCACTAAAAGGGAGAGAGTAGATTAGTCCAAAAAAAAAAGGAAACACAAAGAAAATGAGGGATAAGTTATCAGGATAAAAGAGGGAGTTTGAGGGATAATCTTGATCGGGCTAGACTGCACGATAGTGAGGGAAGGAGAAAACTTCGGGAGGGTACACCTCGTAAGGCCAAGAAAACTCCCCGTTCTCAGGAATCCAGTATTGGGACAAGTGTACCAGACTGTTTAGCAGAGCTTCGTGATCCGAGCGCAGCTCATCAGGGAGCCAGGGCTCTCGGTCCTCGGAGGTAACGTTGCGATTCCACCAAGGGGCCGGATAGAGTGAATGATCAAAGGCATAATGACCATCCACAAGCCATGCTCTTGGATAATTGATGAAGTCCCGAATGAAGTGGGCATCGGGAACACGAGAGGCAAAGCCGAAAATACCAGGGATTTGGCCTGCGGCCACAGAAAGGCAGAAGAAAGATCGGAACAGGTCCACAGACTCGGAGATTCCGCATCAACGACAGTTGACCAGGAACGCCATAATGACCACAAACCCGTTAGGGTTGATTTGAGAAGGAGAAATATCATAGTAATGTAGGAGTTTAGAGTTCAAGAAAGGGAAAGGCAAACTCAGACCATAATGGAATAGGCGCTTCGGAATACATGGTCCATTGGTTTGATTTTCATCTGGGCATAGGGGAGTAAGAAGAGAATCCACTACCAAGGGGCAAAACATCTTGGAGCCTGCTTCAAAGATTTCTTCACTAACCAAATCCAGCGCTGGGTTAGCAGGGGGCCTTGAAATGTTGGAAACAACCCTCAATGGTTGAATGCGCGAGGATTCTTCTGGGATATCCCCAGTCCCGTCCGAAAGTTTGGTTGCTGAGAACTGGTGCCTCACCAAAAGGGACAATTTTAGGGCGAGTCATATCGCTGCAGGAAGACGAGGCGGTGGCACTATCAGAGGAGTCACAGGAAATTGGTGAAGTCATGCGTGAGCGGTTTAGAACAAGCGGACATGAATCTTCAAAAAAGGAGGAAGAATTGCAGGAAAGATAATCAGTCATACGAGTGGAATGAGGGAAAAAGGGGAAGAATTTATAGTACAGGCAAAAGGAGCAAGACGGTGGAAGATAAAGGGGAAAGGACAAGCCGTACCAAGGAAGAAGACAAAATGATTAAGTCACTCAAAAGAAGGGGAAAATCGGAAACTGCGCAGCCGTCAGGAGAAAAGTGCTAATCGAGGCCCACACATTAAAAAGAGGTTTCCCCAGAGATAACAAAATGGAAAAGCCCGCAAAGCTTCGGCTAGGAGAGCTTGGATAGGAAAGCAAGGGGATCGGATAAAGTCAAGACAAGCATTGCTTCCTTAGAAGCCAACGCTCGTCTTGGGGGGCTTGTGATGATACAAAATACGTCGTCATCCAAGAAGGAGCACGATGACTCAGATATTTAAGAAATTACCAGGAAGATACATGGAGCCCGTGAGAAGATCTCAGCAAGATACAGGAGGTACAGTATCACGTCATACAGACGTGAGGAGGAGGAAAAGGAATAATGAGTCAACAGAGGAAAAGGGGTTGAACCAGACACTCTAGGATGCCTATAAATAGAGGCCACAATCAGCCATTCCAAGTAAGTTCTCTAACTTTTGAATACAAAATTATCTTTCCTTTCAATACAAGAAATCTCATCATCACACCGGAGCTGCTACCCTCGGGTGGCTCCGGGGGCTTGTTTTGCAGGCTTCGGAGAAACATGTCCCTAGCAAGTCTCTTCTGAGGCCTAGGAGCTCGGACAGGAAAACATTATTAGCGTGCAATCTGCATACTTCATCGACCATCCACATCTCAAAACCCTCGGACATAACCAATTTCCGAGGCACCATTTACTAGTGTGGATTTACCCCACATCACCACTTGTAATCGTTATTGGGCATTTTCCTAGTACCATGAATGAATATTTAAAAAGTGTTTTTAATTTCAAATAAATTATCTTCCTTTAGTAGTAGATTTTAATAAAATTGGTAAAATTTCAATGTTTTCCGAGCACATATGAATGATGTCGCAACAATTTGAAATTTCTACAATCATTAATACTCCCATCGTTCATTTTATATTGGCACACATGATAAAAATGAAAATTCACTATATATTGGCACCTTCCATTTTAGGTAAAACTTTGGGAGAATCGCAAACTTTCATTTCTTTTTTTCTTGTTTAGATTGAATGTGAGCCATTTAATTTGCACTTTCTTAATCTTTACACCCAAAAGTGGGTGTCAATAGGTAATGAACAAAGGGATTATATGCTTTCTCGAATACGGAACATTGCAATGACCTTCAATGGCCCTGTTTACCAGAGCTTATCTGTAGATCAGTTCAGTTCAGTTCAGTGAAAATGCAATTTGATGAAATTCAGGTTAATTCAGTCATGCTGATTCCATTTTTCAATACATCAATTTTCAGTTCAGTTCAGTTCAGTTCAGTTCAATTCAGTTCAGTTCAGTTCAGTTCAGTTCAGTTCAGTTCAGTTCAGTTCAGTTCAGTTCAGTTCAGTTCAGTTCAGTTCAGTACATCAAGAAATAAGCTCTAGTAAACAGGGCCAATGAGTGATTGGACTTTCTATTGCAACTAAATTAAAGAACTGCAACCAACCTAAGAAAATAAATTATGACAAATTCTCAATTGAAATTTAATAGATTAAAGATTAGTCTTGATTCTTGAAAGTAAAATGGACAAATATTAAAAAAATATGTTTTCTCCTCAAACCTCTCTGCTAGGGTTTAAGCACTTCAACCTTTTAAATTGACCAAGGCCGCTGGTGCTTTCACCGGCCGGCGGCCTTCCACCCCTCTCCATTGTTAAATCTATACCGCACGCCCTTCTCAATCTCAAACACAAACTGTAGTTACCGCCGTTGACCAATTACAATCTATGTGAAGCCGCCGCTCACAAGCCATCATTGCATATGGCCAGAGCTCGCTGCGGATTGCTACCGCCGCTGAGCCACTAGACAGATCGCCACCGAATCTCCGCCATCATTACAGAGAGTCGGGATCCACAACCGCCCCTGCATCGCTGACCATTCAGATGTTGCTGCCGTTTTGTAGCCGTGGGAGGTCGTCGCCGTACCTCTCAAATATACAATTTATATCCACTTACTACCTCTACACACAACTAAGCATATAATGGCAAGTAAGGTTCGTTCCACAGAGAAAAGGGTAATTCTACGTGTATCTTGTAGTATACATTTAAATATACATATATAAAACCAATGTAAACAGGGGGGGGGGTTTGAGTTGAGTTTGTGTAAGAAACACTACTATGTAAATTAACTAGAACTCTAAAGTTACAACTAGTTTAGCATTTAAGGATTCAACTAAAGGATTAACTAATGAGAATACTAAACTTGGACATATGAGATTGGTGACTTCTTATTATGAAATTTTCCTCAAACTTTATCATGTTGCTTTGAGAATGGTGATTGTTTGTAATGAGAAACTATCTATAACCATAGCTATGAAAGATGAAAGCATCTTCACAACTTCCATTGACAATTATTTACTAGATGATAACAACTAGTTCAATTGATCAATATCACTTCAAATTAGATGTTTCTCAAACTTACCCATGCAATTTGATAACAAACTTGACATAGATACAATGCTAATGAATGATCTTAAGAACAAATACAATTGATAACAACATGCATTCGATTCCTAATTTACTACTCCTGCATAGAAAGAATGATAACATTCCAACCATGGAAAAGTAATATCTAACACATATCCAACACATATCTATCACTAGGAAATCATTCCTAATCATTTCAAGCATCAAATACACATATAAATTATGATCATTCAATAGCAAATCACCATTCCTAAGCTTCATAAATCATGTTCTCAATCCATAACAAGAAGTCCAATCTCATATACCCAAGGTGGGTTTTAGCCTATAATCATAATTAGATAATCACAAACATAATCCATACAAGAAATCATGATGAATTCAAAGATTCAAATGGAAAGGAAATGAAGAAAATGAGTTTTTTCTCTGTAAAATCGATCCTCTAACAGATGAGGATGATTTTCCTTTTATACTCAAAAAAATAATAAAATAAAATAAAAACAAAATGCCACTTGCAGAATCTTCGCGGACCGCGAGAAATCCTTCGCGGCTCGCGAGATTGGATTCGCGGCCCGCTCGTCTCTGGCTTCCGCGGTACGTGACCGAGGTTTCACGGACCGCGCGTCTCTGGCTCACGCGGCACGCGATCGAGCTTTCGCGGTCCGCGCGAGATTGTCCTCGCGGCTCGCGACCGTGGTTTCGCGGCCCGCGCGACATGGCATCTTCCAAAACAGCAACACACACCCTCACGGCTCGCGAGAGATGTTTCGCGGCCCGCGAGAGTGTTCCTTCACGTCACTTCTACGACCGGTTCTTCATTGTATGTAACTCCTTCAGGACGGTCATAGAAGGTCTTCAAATCATCCAAATCCATCGCAAGTGCAATTCAAGGTCGAAATGCACGTCTTCAAATTCAAACCACTATGAATGATTTGGTTCAAAATTCTAATATAAAAGTACAAAATACTATCTAAAACAGTTCTCAAATGCTGCAAAATAAGAATATATTTAGGACCTATCAAAATCCCCACACTTGAACCTTTCTCGGCCTCGAGAAAGAACGATTGAAATCCAAGTGCATACTCTGAATAATTAAGCATATAACATTTGAGAGCTTTACAAAAGATATCTATTAACAAGAGAAAAGAAAAATAACAATTTTTTTTTGCCTCTCATTTTTGCCTGATTCTCTAGTATTTTTGGAACCATTCGGGTGTTTTTTTTTTTATTAAATACAGTAGCAAAATATAGCAGCAAAAACAACAGCAAAAACAGAATTACAGTCCTACATTTCTCCCCCACACTTACTCTAAACATTGCCCTCAATGTTTAAATATATCAATGAAAATCATGGTGAAATGCAAGGGTATAGGACATACTCACTGTGAGGGGCCGGAACCGTCGCGACGGCGCTGAGCTCGCGACCTGCGATGACCCTCATAGTCAAATGCTGCTGGTCCCTGTGGATGCATGGATGCCATCATGGCGAACATCACTGCCATATCATCCTCGTACCTCTCAGTAAATGTCTGAAACTGCTGCTGAGTGACATACTGAGCCTCATGATGTGGAGGAGCGTACTGATCTCCATGCTCCGGAGGTGCCTCTAGCCTGGCAAGGGCGATGGTAGGTGCAGGGACTGTGATCTGGGTGGGCAAGGTGAGCTCCTCCATGCGGGTGCGCCCAATCAGCTGAACTGCCTCTAGATTCGGAAGATACATGTGCTGATTCTTGGCCACTAGCCAGATGAATCTAGGAGGAGGGAATCTGTGCATGGCCAAGACATTAGTGGACTCCAAAGAAGCGATGGAGTAGAATTGGTGAGCTCTCTCGGCCGTCTTGCCTATTGCCTGAATGTCTGGAGGTAGATGGATGTTCAGATAAGCTACCAGAAGAGAAATCATACCCCCTGCGGTATCTTCCCTGAGCTCTTCGGGGAGGTCTCCAGACACTTCTGCACAAAGAGGTCTACCCAACACGGGTGCTCCGGCCTCCAAAACATGCTCCAAAGGCATTGGACCTGCTCCTTATTGATGTGCGTCAACTCTCCTTGGCAAAAGATCGTCATCACTAGGAGCTTGTGCACCATACGAACAGCTGGATGTATGATGTGGTTGTTCTTCGTAGCGCCCGTGATGTTGGGAAATCCAGACAAGCAATTCCAAAAGAAAGCTAGATCAAATCCGTCCAGGGCATTATCTTTCGGATTCTTGTAGCCCTTCGCATATTCGAACCCAAAAGCATTTTGGATTTCATCATAGGTCATCCGGCGGTTCACATCATTTAATCTGAATGTGATGTACTGGACGTCATGCTCCTCATCATAGTGCTTGGCTAGAGTGGATAGGAACTCAAGTGTATAGCGGATGTAGGTCGGTGCTGACCGATCAATGAATCCTCTCATGCCAACGCGATCCAATAAAAATGGCACAGGCTGCTGCAAACCTAGCTCCTGAAGTAGCTCAGAGGAGAGGAACTTCGTCTCCATGATCGTTCGCCTCCCATTCCCAATCAACTTTCTCCACCATTGTTGGGCATCGTCATCCAAACCTTGCAATCCCATAAGGTCAATAGGAGGCAGGTTTTCTGCAGGGAGAGGGCGAGGTTGGCGAGGGGGGATTCGGGGATCACGGGCTCATGTGAACTAGAGGCTTCCCCTCGGCGAGATCTTTTCCTCGGTTCCATTATCAAAATCTACTCAACAACAGTCCAGCACAACTAAACTAGCTAAAAGGCGGCAAGCCCTATTCAACAAGCAAATTGCAACTAGTGGCGGCAAGCCCAATCAAAATCAACAAGAAAACTAGAGGCGGCAAGCCCTAATTACTCAAAAATTTCAATGTAGTATTCCAAATAAACAATTAAATGCAATTAGATCGCTAATTTGATCAAAACACCACCAAATCAAAGAATCCAAAAATTAGTGATGGGGAAAAGGTTAAGGTTGGTGGAGGGAAGGTTTTTGTGTAGTTGGGTTGGGGAAAAAGTCGCCGGAGTCCGGCGAATCGGAGTGGAGAAGTTTCGGTTGGAATTTGGGCAATGTAGGTGAAAGAGGATGAAATGGTGTGAATTTGTTGGTGGGGTTTGTAGAGGAGGAGTGGGGGAGTGATTTGGGTGGAAGGAATTGATGAAAATGTCGTCAGAATGGCGAATCGGAGATGGTGGCCGGAGGGGAGAACTATTCGGGTGGGAGAGGTTTGGGAAGAAGAAGAAAATGGGAAGAAGTAGGGGCCCGTTCCCTCACGGATCGCGAGCACCCCGTCGCGGGTCGCGAGCATCATTCGCGGGCCGCGTGCCATCTTCGCGGGCCGCAAAACTTGGCCATTTCGTCCCAGGAATTGCCGAAAAATCCCTGGTTTTCGCGGGTCGCGTGGTCTCCTTCGCGGGCTACGAGGCAAAATTTCTCGCGGCGGAAATTTTCTCCGCGCGCGCACTGTGTCGCGGTCCGCGTGGTGAATTCGCGGGTCGCGACGCAAAACTCTCGCGGCTCGCGCGATGAATTCGCGGGCCGCGCGCACAGTGCCGCGGTCCGCGCGATCAAGTCGCGGGCCGCGAAACTCGGCATTTTTTTGGCAGGGATTTCCGAGAAATCATGCTTTTCTCGCGAGCCGCGAGAGACGGTCGCGGCTCGCGCGTTCCCGGTCGCAGTCCGCGAAACCCTCGGTCGCGGTCCGCGCGATGAATTCGCGGGCCTCGAAGAAATGGCTCCTCTAGCCTTTTTGTTTTGCTCTATTTCACATCTTTTTCTACAAAAATAACAAATCAAAAATTCGCGTTATATCTGAATTACAAGTTTAATAAAATGTACATAAACAATATGAAGAAATAGAGTAATGTTTCAAATGTTGAAATTGTTCGACGAAATGCTTTTAAAGATCAAAACTCGTTTATTTAACATCGTCGGCACGATGTACCTCCATGGTAAAGATCAATCGTAGGTCGGGTTGCCTAGAGACATGTCCTCTAGGATCTCAGATTTGAAACCCTCGTAATACGGTTTCAACCTTTGGCCGTTGACCTTGATAACTTTGGCATCCTCGTCGCTTTGGATCTCCACCGCACCATGAGGGAAAACTCTCACAACTACAAATGGTCAAGTCCACCGAGAACGCAATTTACCTGGAAACAAACGGAGGCGTGATTGAAATAGGAGAACCTTTTGACCTACCTCAAATGTTTTCCTAATTATCATCTTGTCATGCCATGCCTTCGTTTTGTCTTTGTAAATGGCGGCGTTCTCATAGGACTCATTCCGGATTTCCTCAAGCTCTTGCAATTGAAGCTTCCTTTCATTCCCGGCTTCGTCCAAGTTCAAGTTGAACCTTGTGATTGCCCAATATGCTTTGTGTGCCAACTCCACCGGTAAATGACACGGCTTTCCAAAGACTAATCGGTATGGAGACATACCAATTGGAGTCTTATAAGCCGTCCTATATGCCCACAATCCATCATCCAACCGAGTACTCCAATCCTTGCGAGTCGGCCTAACCATTTTCTCAAGGATGGACTTGATTTCCCTATTGGAAACTTCGGCTTGTCCATTTGTTTGTGGGTGATAGGCGGTAGAAGTTTTGTGATTTACCCCATATTTCTTCAACAATGCGGCAATGGTTCTATTGCAAAAGTGAGTGCCTCGATCACTGATTAGAGCTCGGGGTACCCCGAACCTAGAGAAGATGTGAGATTTGATGAACTCTGCAACCACTTTAGAATCATCAGTACAAGTGGGGATTGCTTCTACCCACTTAGAAACATAGTCAACCGCAAGCAAGATATATTTAAAACCAAAGGAATTAGGGAAAGGTCCCATAAAATCGATTCCCCAAACATCAAAGAGTTCACAATATAGAGGGTAATGTTGGGGCATTTCATTCCTAGAATAGATATTCCCTACTCTTTGGCATTTATCACAAGATTTGCAAAAGGTGTATACATCCTTATTCAAACTAGGCCAATAAAAACCACAATCTAGCACTTTCCTAGCAGTTCGCCTAGCACCAAAATGACCATCACATGCATATGAATGACAAAAAGCAAGGATTGATTTGGTTTCATTATTGGGAATGCATATCCTAATCACTTGGTCGGAACAATGTTTCCACACATAAGGATCATCCCACACATAAAACCTAGCATCACATCCTTTTGTGCTTTTGTGAAATGAGAAGGGCACTTACTTGTGACAAGGAAATTCACGATTTTGGCATACCATGGAAGAGAAACACTAAGAGCAAATAATTGCTCGTCGGGAAACTCTTCGTGAAGGTGGTCCTTCAATGCTTTGGTCCCAAACTCCTCATTGGGCACCAAACGGCTCAAATGGTCGGCCACTAGATTCTCAGCTCCTTTCTTGTCCTTGACCTCCAAGTCGAACTCACTCAAAAGTAAGATCCATCGGAGCAACCTAGGCTTTGCTTCTTTCTTCGTCATCAAGTAACGAAGTGCTGCATGGTCAGTGAAAACAATAATCTTTGTACCAAGCAAATATGGCCTAAATTTTTCCAATGAAAAGACTACCGCTAGCAATTCTTTCTCGGTAGTGGTATAGTTCCTTTGAGCATCATTGAGAGTCATGGATGCATAATAGATGGCATGGGGAATTTTCCCCACCCTTTGACCTAACACCGCACCAACGGCGTAGTCACTTGCATCACACATGATCTCAAATGGAAGGGACCAATTTGGAGGTTGTATAATAGGGGCCGACACTAGCATAGACTTCAAACAATCAAATGCCCTCTTACAACCTTCATCTACCACAAATTCCACATCCTTTTGTAACAATCTACACAAAGGGGAAGAAATGTTCGAGAAATCTTTTATAAAACGGCGGTAGAAACCCGCGTGGCCAAGAAAATATCTCACATCACGCACATAAGTAGGGTAAGGAAGAGATTGTATGGTATCAATTTTTTCCTTATCTACCTCCATACCCTTAGATGACACTTCATGACCTAACACAATGCCTTTTTCAACCATAAAATGACATTTTTCATAATTAAGCACAAGATTCTTATCAATGCAAGTTTTTAGGACTAATGACAAATGAAGTAAGCAATTGTCAAAAGAGTTTCCATGAACAGTAAAGTCGTCCATAAAAACCTCTACAAACTTTTCAAGATATTCTGAAAATATGCTAACCATACACCTTTGGAATGTGGCCGGTGCATTGCAAAGGCCAAAAGGCATGCGTCGATATGCAAATGTGCCAAAGGGACATGTGAAAGTGGTCTTCTCTTGATCCTCTGGTGCAATGGCAACCTGAAAGTATCCTGAATAGCCATCAAGAAAACAATAGAAAGAGTGGCCTGCGAGCCGGTTAAGCATTTGATCAATAAATGGTAAAGGGAAATGGTCTTTCCTTGTTACCGCATTTAGCCTTCGGTAATCAATGCAAACACGCCATCCATTTTGAACACGAGTGGGGATCAACTCGCCATGGCTATTCTCCACCACGGTCACTCCGGTCTTCTTTGGTACCACTTGCGTTGGGCTTACCCATTTACTATCGGAGATTGGATAGATCATTCCCACATCCAACAATTTAAGTACCTCGGCTTTTACTACCTCCATCATAGGAGGGTTCAATCGCCTTTGAGGTTGTCTGATGGGTTTAGCATCATCCTCCAATAGAATACGGTGCATGCAAGTACTTGGACTCATACCTTTGATGTCTGATGTACCCTATTTATACTCTAGTTTTTAGTGTATTTGAGACTTGTTTTGAAGACCATTTTGTAACAAAGCATAGGATTTTAGAGTGAATTGTATCATTAGAGCTTTATGTTTAGAGCTTGTAAATTCCTATGTTTATGTGTGTATTTTGGAACTTCTTGATGTGAATTCTTGAAGACCTTCTATGACTATGCTATGGAGTTGATGATTTGATGCTCGGAACTAGAAGAATTGGTCATAGAAGTGGAGAGAAGGCCACTTTACAAAAGGTGGTAGAAGCTGCCCAGAAAAGTGTCACTCGTGCCCAGAAAAGTGTCGCTTTTGTTTGAAGGAAGTGTCACTCCAGATGAAGAAAGTGTCGCTGCTGTCCAGAAGTGTCACCAGCTGCCCAGAAGTGTCGCTGTGATGAACAACGACCAAATAAAGCGTCGCTAAAGCTTCAACCCACTCGCTGAAATTTTGAGGCTATAAATACCTCCTTATCCTCTTCTTTTTGGACGAGTTCCCCAATCCAAAACCTCAATTTTTCTCTTTGTTCTTCCTTTTTCTTCCCTTTGATTCTATGTTCATGTAATGTTTGATTAGAATGATTGTATTAGCTTAGTTTCTTCCTTGGGAGCAATTGATGTAGACTTCTTTGCTTGAAATCTTCATTAACTTCATTATGCTTTTATTTTGGATTAGATTATCATTTGAATTCTTGATGTTGAATTGTGTATGAATGTTGTTAATCTTGCTAAATTTTCCATGGGCTATGTGTTTTAAATCAATTGCATGTCTCATAGTTTGGGTAATTGTAGTTTAAACCCTAGTTCTAGTTTAATTTAGAGATTAGGTTAATTAGAAGTAATTGGGTGGTGACAACCCCTTTGCTTGTTAGTCGTAGAGAGGTTGTGTGATTGTTGTTATGAAACATGGTAAAGTATAGTCATGGAAATGAATTGCTTATGAGTTTGAATTGTTGCATGTCTTCGTAGGAATCTAATGTGATCATTGATCCTTCGTTGTATGTAATTGTAGAGTTGAGATATTCATTTCCAATGTGTGATTATATACATCGAATTGCTAGATTCGTGGGTAAATGCTATTGTTTACCCCAATATCATAAAGTAGCAAATATGAATTAAGATTTGTATGTTATCATCATCTTAGTTCTTTATAGTTTTCAAATGTCTTGTCCAATGCTCACGTTATCGACGAGTATGGATGAGTTTGTCGATTCTCTATTTTAATTCCATTGTCGATGTATCTAGATGCTATCATCTAGGTGGATTGATAATGAGGGCTCTTGAGTGATGTGTTCATGCTCACTAACTATTATCGAGAGAATATGATGTTTTTCATCCACGACTTATGATCATAAACCCTATATATGAAGCGTTCACTCAATGATTAATCGATAGTTGAAGTTGAAGTCAATTGCCTCCCAAGGCCTTGTATTTGCATTGTAGTGTAGTTTATCTTAGTTGCTTTCTTTCGTAGTGTAATCAACCAACTCAAAACCCCCCTTGTTTACCTTGCTTTCTATATAATATATATGTATGTGTTTATAATCTTCGCTAAAACACTAAACAAAACTCCTTCTCATTGTGGTTCGATCCCTACTTCCCACTATCTACTCTATAGTAGTTAGAAGTTGTAGGTGAAATATAAATGTGTTTTGATTGAGTGGGATTCCCATTTACGACGTGGGGAAATCGCTTGTCAATGTCGGCAATAGTCCATCCAATGACCTCCTTATGATCTTGTAGCACTTTCATCAACCTTTCCTCTTGTTCCTTGGTGAGTTTGTTTGAGATGATCACCGGTAATTTTTCACCATCACCAAGGAATGCATATTTTAGATTCTCGGGTATTGGTTTCAATTCCACCACCTGAGGTTTATTGAGAGATGGTCGGTTGCCCGAGCCTTTCAATACCTCGAGGTCTAAAAGTGGTGCATCAAGAGAAAGTTCCTCAAAAGTATCTAGCTCAAAAATGCTTTCCTTCAAGTTAGCACTCAAAGCATATGTATGAACATTACTTGTGTGTAAACTATTGGCTAAAGCTTTTAACAAAGGATCATCACCATCATTTTCATAAAATTTTTGCACAAAAAATTCAATCACATCAATAGCATTGCAAGAAGTTTCATCCTCATTGTATTTCATTGCACCATAAATGTTGAACTCTATTTTATCCCCATCAAATTCCATGGTAAGCCTACCACTATGCACATCGATTATAATTCTTGAAGTTTTCAAAAATGGACGCCCTAACAAGACAGGGGTAGCAAATTTATCATGTTCCATGTCAAGAACGTAAAAATCGGCCGGGAACACCAACTTGTCGACTTTCACCAAGACATCTTCAACAATACCCTTAGGGTATGCATTAGAGCGGTCGGCAAGTTGGATCACTACACCGGTTTTATGCAAAGTGCCAAGATTTAATGATTCATACAATGTATATGTGATGACATTTATGGATGCACCTAAATCTAGCATGGCTCTAGGAAAATAAGTGTTCCCTAAAATGCAAGGAATTGTAAACATGTTGGGGTCACCACACTTAGTAGGCATTTTGTCTTGAAACAAAGCCGACACGTGTTCATTGACTCTTTCATTTTTAACATGCTTAAACCTTTCTTGACGATGGTTCACACATAATTCTTTCAATAACTTAGAATGTCTAGGAACTTGATCAATAGCATCAAGCAAAGGAATGTTTACCTCACACTTTCGAAGGACCTCGAAAGCTTCCTTGTCCATCTCCTTCTTGCGAGTATTCTTCAAAGCCTCGGGAAATGGTGCTTCCACATCAAAGGTAGCGTCTACCCTAGTTTTCTTGTGAAGAAGTGAGAATGGAGGTTACATTGGTTCAACATGAGTGGTTGTGTCTACATGTTCCTCATCAATTAGTTCTTTCTTCTTCTCAACCTCGGCATCACCTTTTTCTTTGGCTAGTTCCTCAAGAATTACTTCTTCGTCGGCCAAGGTTACCTCAACTTCGTCATTGGTCAAGCTCTTCTTCACAAGGCCTCTCTTGGGTGCCTTTTTCACAACCACTTCGGGTTCAATAGCTTGTTTACCACTCCTCCAAGGTCATGTCACTCGCATGAGGCCTTGGATTTAACTCCGGTTGTGCGGGTAGTTTCCCGGAGTTTTGTGCTTCCAATTTCCCCAAAACCGTGGCCATTTGACTCATTTGCACCTCAATGCTTTTGAATCGAGCGTCTTGTGGGAATTGGCCCGAGCTTTCACCTTGATCACGAGATTTATCTTCCAACCTCGGGTAAGCATTTTGAGGGGCACGATTATTGAAACGGCCTTGACCTTGGTTTCTTGGGTATTGTTGGGGTTGAGGATGATATTGAGGGTTTTGATGATCTTGGTACCCTTGATAGCCAAAATCTTGGTACCCTTGGTTTTGGTAACCTTGGTACCTTTGATTTTGGTTGCTTTGGTCTCCTCCGTAGCCTTGGTCATTTTGCCCCCTCGACCTATCAAAAGATTGACCACTTTGACCTTGGTATCCTCCTTGTTGGCTTTGTTGGCCCATTGGTTCATCTCTCCACCGAAAGTTGGGGTGATCTCTAGTCCCGGGGCTGTAGTGTTGGGCAAAAGGATCATACTTCCTTTGGTTACCTCTATCACCACCTTGACCTTGTCCACTTTGGAAACCCCTACCACCTTGGTAACCTCGTCCTCCTTGAAATCCTTGGCCACCTCTAAAACCTTGGTTTCCACCATAGACTCCCATGGCATTAACCTCTTCGCTATAGTCCTCGTTTGCTTGAGGACAAGATTCAGTGAGATGGTTTGAAGCACAAATCCCACACGTCATAACTTGTTGCCTTGGTTGATTCCCCGAGTTCCCTCCGGAGCTATTTCCCATCATGAAACCTTTCATCAATGTCGTAAGCTCCTTGATATCTTAACGAGTTCCATCATTGTTCCCTCGGCTAATTGCTCAAATAGCATCATGGCATCGGAAGAACCAAGGTTAGCAATGGATCCATAACAAGACCGATTTATCAACTCGGTTTCCCTATCATTCAAACCATTGTAATAGAAACACACCAATTGAGGTTCGGTGAAGCTATGGTACGGGCAACTTGAGAGGAGAGTTTGGAATATTTCCCAATACTCATACAAAGTCTCATCATCATCTTGAGTGATGTTGCTAATGACTTGTATCAAGACCGAGGATTTAGAGGGGGGAAAGTACTTGTCAAGGAACTTTTTCTTCAATTGTGGCCATGTAGTGATTGATGATGAAGGCAAACGGCTTAACCATTTGGCGGCCTTGTCCTTCACGGTAAAGGTGAATGTTTTCAACTTAAACTCATCCACACTCATCTCGGAAGGTTTCAAACTACTACAAACTCGGTGAAAAGCCTCAAGGAAGTCATTGGGATCATCCACTTCTTGACCATGGAAAGTTGGAAGAAAATTTATCCCTCCCGTCTTGATTTCATATTGAGAGTTTGGGTAAACAATGCTCGATTGTTGTTGCTCATAGTTGGGGGACATGTACTCTCTCATAGAAATGTTGGTAGGAGAAGTGTCAGGGTTTTGGAAAGGGTTGTAAAATTGGTTTCGGGGGAGGTTTTGGCCGGTCTCCTCTTCTCGATCCTCCTCCGCCATGGTGGAAGGTGGTACTTCACTATCAAGGGAAAATGGATTGGCGGCTAGTGTCTCTTGCACTTGTCGCTTGAGTTGACGAAGACTCTTAACTAATTCGGAATCGTATTGCAAAGGTTCTTGGTTCGAGGTTCTTGTATGAACCATGCACCAAGAGCTAGAGCAATAGGGTTCCAAACCAAAAATAAGATGAAAAACAAAGATAGGGTGTTAATACAACTACAATAAACACACAGAAATATGCCTATTCCCCGGCAACAGCGCCAAACTTTGGGAGGTCGTCGCCGTACCTCCCAAATATACAATTTATATCCACTTACTACCTCTACACACAACTAAGCATATAATGGCAAGTAAGGTTCGTTCCACAGAGAAAAGGGCAATTCTACGTGTATCTTGTAGTATACATATACATATACATATATAAAAGCAATGTAAACAAGGGGGGGTTTTGAGTTGAGTTTGTGTAAGAAACACTACTATGTAAATTAACTAGAACTCTAAAGTTACAACTAGTTTAGCATTTAAGGATTCAACTAAAGGATTAACTAATGAGAATACTAAACTTGGACATATGAGATTGGTGACTTCTTATTATGAAATTTTCCTCAAACTTTATCATGTTGCTTTGAGAATGGTGATTGTTTGTAATGAGAAACTATCTATAACCATAGCTATGAAAGATGAAAGCATCTTCACAACTTCCATTGACAATTATTTACTAGATGATAACAACTAGTTCAATTGATCAATATCACTTCAAATTAGATGTTTCTCAAACTTACCCATGCAATTTGATAACAAACTTGACATAGATACAATGCTAATGAATGATCTTAAGAACAAATACAATTGATAACAACATGCATTCGATTCCTAATTTACTACTCCTACATAGAAAGAATGATAACATTCCAACCATGGAAAAGTAATATCTAACACATATCCAACACATATCTATCACTAGGAAATCATTCCTAATCATTTCAAGCATCAAATACACATATAAATTATGATCATTCAATAGCAAATCACCATTCCTAAGCTTCATAAATCATGTTCTCAATCCATAACAAGAAGTCCAATCTCATATACCCAAGGTGGGTTTTAGCCTATAATCATAATTAAATAATCACAAACATAATCCATACAAGAAATCATGATGAATTCAAAGATTCAAATGGAAAGGAAATGAAGAAAATGAGTTTTTTCTCTGTAAAATCGATCCTCTAACAGATGAGGATGATTTTCCTTTTATACTCAAAAAAATAATAAAATAAAATAAAAACAAAATGCCACTTGCAGAATCTTCGCGGACCGCGAGAAATCCTTCGCGGCTCGCGAGACTGGATTCGCGGCCCGCGCGTCTCTGGCTTCCGCGGTACGTGACCGAGGTTTCGCGGACCGCGCGTCTCTGGCTCACGCGGCACGCGATCGAGCTTTCGCGGTCCGCGCGAGATTGTCCTCGCGGCTCGCGACCGTGGTTTCGCGGCCCGCGCGACATGGCATCTTCCAAAACAGCAACACACACCCTCGCGGCTCGCGAGAGATGTTTCGCGGCCCGTGAGATTGTGCCTTCACGCCACTTCTACGACCGGTTCTTCAATGTATGTAACTCCTTCAGGACGGTCATAGAAGGTCTTCAAATCATCCAAATCCATCGCAAATGCAATTCAAGGTCGAAATGCACGTCTTCAAATTCAAACCACTATGAATGATTTGGTTCAAAATTCTAATATAAAAGTACAAAATACTATCTAAAACAGTTCTCAAATGCTACAAAATAAGAGTACATTTTGGACCTATCAAGCCGCCACCATCGCAAGACACCCGCTGGTTTGTCGCCACAGAGTTTTTATCTTTAAAAGCACGAAATCTCATCATCACACCGGAGCTACCACCCCCGGGGTAGCGTCGGGGGGGCTTGTTTTGCAGGCCTCGGAGAACAGGTTCCAAGCGAGTCCAGTTCGAAGTCTAGGAGTTCGGATGGTCAAGAACAGTTAGCGAGCAACATTCATACTTCACCAGCTATCAGCGCCCAAAAGCCCTCGGATACGTCAGCTATCCGTGGCCCCGATTACTAGTGCGGATTTTCCCCGCATCAGTTGGCACGCCCGATGGGACCCCGACCTAAAGGGTTCTCACCCCTTTTTCCGAAGAAGAGTCATCTGACCACCTAATGAAGGAATCCCGCCCCTTGAACTTTGTGTTCAAAACGATCAAATGGTACCCGACCAAGTGGAGGTTGAGATGGACATATCTTGGGAAGTGCAAATGAGATATGTGCCGCCAGGAGAGGAACAGGCTAAGAGGGTTCGCCTCAGAGGCATGCTAGAGTTCTCAACAATTGAAAAAGGTTCGATGCAGGTAACACATTCCGACCATTTGCTAGTTACTTCCGAGGTTGGGCGGTTTAAGGTTAGGAAGGTATTGATAAACGAGGATAGCGGAGTAGATGTAATGTTTATATCATGTCTCGATCAAATGAAAATTGAGCGAGAAAGTCTGGGTCCTCCAGAACGGACATTGGTGGAATTTTTGGGGGAGTCAGGGAGGACCATCGGGGAAGTGTCCCTTAGATTGGTGGTAAGGGATTATATCGATGCCACCCGAAGGGTTTCCACATTCAACACGTTCATCGTGATAGACGCGGAGCCTCCATAATATGTAGTCCTCGGAAGACCCTGGCTAAACCAGTTCTGAGCGGCAAGTTGTTCTCATCTCTTAATGTTGAGGTTTCCAACCAATCAATTAATAGCAATAATTAGAGGAACCCATTTAGAAGCCCGAGTTTGCTCACAGGTAGCGGCGGCAAAGGCCAAAAAGGAGATGGGAGCGGTACCAGGTCCTACTCTCAACCAAGAATTGGAGGATGTGCCTGTCGGAAACCGAGGAGTGGTGAAAGTTGGGAAAGATCTTCCTGATGACATTAAAGGAAAATTGATGAAGTTGCTAGCCAGGTATGCCGAGGTCTTTTCGTGGAATTCAGAAGATGTAGTTGGAATTCCCCCAGCTATTGCGGCACATCAACTTAAGGTTGACCTGTCGGTAAAGCTAATTCGACAGAAGAAAAGGCCAATGGCTCCAAAATGAGCCGAGTTCATTAGAGTTGAGGTGGAGAAACTTCGGAAGGCCAGAGTAATAGAAGAAATCACACACCCAAAGTGGGTAGCCAATCTGGCATTAGTGAAGAAACGTGACGGAAGTTGGCGGATGTGCATAGATTTCACGGATCTCAACAAATGCTGCCCAAAGGATAGCTATCCACTGCCTTCATTGGACCAACTAGCCGAGGCTATTACCGGATATCCGGTATTAGCCTTCTTCGATGCACACAAGGCTACCACCAGATACCCATGGCCGAAGAAGATAAGGAAAAAACGTCTTTTATCACAACGAAGAGACTTACTGCTACAAGATGATGTCATTTGGGTTGAAAAATGTAGGAAGTTTGCATTGAGCCGCTTCTTGTCCAAAGGAGCGGAGAGGCAATTACCCTTTTTCAATGTTCTGAAAAGGGCGAAGGATTTCCAGTGGACGGATAAGTGTGAAAAGGCTTTTCAGGACTTGAAGCAGCATTTGCTAAAGCTGCCCACTCTGAAGAAACCAATCTCAAGAGAAACTTTTTTTCTGTACGTAGCATCCTCAGCCGAGGCAATAAGTGCAGTATTAATCAAAGAAGAGCATGTGGTCCAACACCCCATATATTTTGTAAGCTGAGCGTTAAGAGGGCCAGAAACGAGGTATACAGAGTTAGAGCAATTGGTGTTGGCATTAATACACGTGTTAAGGAGGCTGAAAGCGCTGTAAGGGATTGTGCTGTAGCGATCATCCCGCACGATCAAGCCCGCTCCACCTCGTTGCCAGCCTGACCTGGCCTGTGGCCACATGCTCGGCATCGACAGATGGGCCCAGACCCATTGAGTATATAAACCTCACACAGCAGGAGAGAGAAGAAAAGTTTACTTCCTTCACCACGTCAATACGATAATAGCTCTGCATCAGTCCCATACCAATTAGGGCGTCGGAGCGGGTACCGGTATCACGCCGCCCCGCCTAACCCTTGCCACCTTGTGCAGACGACCGGAGAAGTGACGTAGAGGAAGTATACCTAAAGGGCAAATCCTTGCTCTGACATTGGCGCCGTCTGTGGGGATCTACCATCAAAGGTTTAACGATTTTCACAGCTCACGCACTCCGTAGATCATGGACGGAGAAGGCACGGGCCAGGTCACGCCTCATGCGACCGCTGGCCCTATTATTGGAAATCCACGCCACGACGATAATCTGGTAACCATTGAAGATGTCGAGGACGAAGCAAACCTCGGCAGCCCGTTAACGGAGGCGAAGATCAGGAACGCCCGTTTCGGCCGGTCGGGCCAGAGGGCAGTCCTCAACGCCTTCAGGCCCCTACAGACTAACGCCTCCAGAGCGGCTACTCCTGCCACTAGTCGGACTGTAACCCCCAGGCTATGGCACGCCAGACAATGAGACCCGGCATACGAAGGAATTTGATAACTCCGTGCTATTGCACCAGGTACTCACATGTCAGGCGGAGATGTCCTGAAAACTGCGCGATCTCCAGCTCCAGCAAGCGCACCGATCTATTGCGGGAAAGGCCACGGTGGCCCACCGAGTCGTCCCGACACGTTTGTTCCCCAGCCTAGAGAAGGCTGCAACTGAAACTCAGGAAGAGCCCGAGCTCTGGGCAGAAAAGCAGAAAGAGACGTAGGCGGCATCTAGCCAAAGTCGTAGTCGCCCCCGGGGGCATATCACTCGGGGTGATGAAGCGGATTCCCGAGGCGGTTACTCCCGGGAAAGGGGCATCTCGGCTTGATAGGATGAAGATTAGGACCGGGCTTATGTGCATGTGCCCAGGGTAAAACCTCGTGTGGCAGCCCGGAACAGGTTGTCGGTACCTTACGATGAAAGGGAGCAGGACGCCAGAGGCTCGCCTTTCACAGAAAGGGTGTAGTAGTTCGCAGCAGACCCTAAGTTGTGGGTTCCACTCAACCTGGGAATGTATGACGGGACCACGGACCTGGTGGATCATCTATAAACCTTCAACACGAACATGTCGACATTTTCGCCACCACAGGCCATCTGGTGCAAAGTGTTTGCGTCCACACTGACCAAGGCAGCCCGCCTATGGTTCACCAATCTGCCCCGCAATAGCATCAATGAATTCCGGCAGCTGGAAGATGTATTCCTGTCCCATTTCATGCAGAAGAAGAAGTTCATGATGACTAGGGACAACCTGTTACAGTTACAAACCTTACCGGGGGGATTTGCATGAATATTGGGAGCATTTCAATGATCTTTCCAATCAGGTGAAACACAAGGGCAACGTCCGGTTCTTGTTGGATGCATTCTGATGTAGCCAATATATACTCTACTTTTAGCACATTTGAGAGTTCATTTGGGGTAGCATTTAGTGCAAAGGGTTAAGAATTAAGGCTAAATTTCTCTTACCTTGCATTTTGAAGAAAGACTTGTGCACTAACGTTTTGAACCTGAAATTTAGAAATGTTACAAGAGGAATTGGAGTGCATAAGTGGTACCATTGGCTTCCTCTTCTCGAGTACTACAAAATGGACTACTAGAACGTCAAAAACGGATCAACGGTTCATCCGTGGCGAAGCAAAGAAGATTGCTGCCAACCAGCCACAAGCATCTCGCGGGCCGCGAAATTGGCCTCGCGGGCCGCGAAAATGGGCGGATTTTTGGCTGAATGAAGGCCAGAAAAGCAAATTTTGAAGGGCTATAAATACCCCTCTTATCCCTTATGAGAAAGACGAGTTCCCTCACATCCAAAACCCATTTTTCCCTTGTTCTTGATCTTTTCTTCTATTTTTCTTCTTCTAGATTTGATGTTTATGTAATGTTGTATTAGAATGATTGTATTAACTTAGTTTAATCTTGGGAGCATTTGAATTCACTTTCCCTTGAGACTTTGAGGGTGTGTATGTTTAAACTTTGGATTTTGATTATCATTTGATGAACTTGAATTCTTATGCATGAATATTGTTCAATCTTGCTTAATTTGTTATGGGCTTTGTGTTTTATATCAATTGTATGCCTCATAGTCACTAATTAGAATAAATTAGTTCTTAAGGTTAAGGTAATATAGTTTTAGAGTAATTCTAGTGTAATTTGGGATGATGATGGATTGTAGTGTAATGGTATCTCTAGTAGTTAGTTTAGTGACTATGGAAAGGGGTTGAGTGATGACAAACTCTCCCCTTGGTTATGTGATTGTAGTTGAGAAATGCCATGATAAATATGAGTTGTCAGAATTGGAAATCTTATGAACTTGCATGATCAATCAATTATGTTTTTAGGTAAGGATGTAATGCTACCATTGGTCCCCCTAATATGTGATTGTATACTTGAGTTGAAGATTCCTTTTTGACTTATGATTGTTAGCAATAAATAACTAGATTTGTGGGTAGAACGTGATCGTTTTCTCCAATATCATGAAGTAGCAAGTATGAATTGAGATTTGTATGTTATCATCGTCTTAGTTCTTTATATTTATCAAATGTCTTGTTTGTATGCTCTCGTTATCGTGGGTATGTGAGTAACCTTGTCAATTCTCCATTCTTAACACCATTGTTGAGCTATTTAGATGCTATCGTCTAGGTGACTCGACAATAAGAGCTTTGAGAGGTGTTATCATCTTCTCTAGCTACAATTGGGAGAATGAGATGCTTTCATCCTTGACAAATGGTCGAAACTCCTTTGTAATAGCATTTGCCCGGTGATAAGTTGATAGTTGGAAATTGAAGTCATTTGCCTCCCAAGGCCTCATAATATTAGTGTTTACCTTTTAACTTAGTTAATGATAGTTACTTTATTTCATAGTGTAATCAACCAACTCAAAACCCCCCCTTGTTTACCTTGCTTTCTATATAATATACATGTATGTGTTTATAATCTTCGCTAAAACACTAAACAATATCCTTCTCCTTGTGGTTCGATCCCTACTTCCCACTATCTACTCTATAGTAGTTAGAAGTCGTAGGTGAAATATAAATGTGTTTTGATTGAGTGGGATTCCCATTTACGACGTGGGGAAATCGCTTGTCAAAAATGAGAATCGTTTAATAGAAGTGTTATTTCCAAACGATCAAAATCGATTTATTTAACGTCGTCGACACGACCCAAATGTTATTCATAGAACAAAAGTTTGGAATCCTTCACTTTTGAAAGAAAAGTGAAGGGTGGTAGAGAAGGTGTTGGAGGAGGGATGAATGGTTGTGGTCTTAAAGGAGGGAGGATGATAGGATGTGTAAACAAGTAACAAGATTTCCTAAGCTCCTTTAAGATTTCCGGAAGTAGTGGAATTTGTTGAATAGGTGGAGGTGAGGGTATCAATGGTGATTGTAAAGGTTCAAAAACACTCACATCCCTTTCTACTTCATAATCCTCAACAAAAATTTCCTCATCACTTTCGAACTCTTCCTCATGCATTGTGGTGATATCACTCACCATAGCAATAGGATTATGTCCGGTTCTTGTTGGATGCATTCAGAAGGGGATGCGTCCACCGAGCCCTGCTTACCGACCTTGAGCTGAACCTCGTGTATACCATGGATGAGCTAATGATGAGGGTGGATATTTTTCACAGAATAGACATCCTCAACAAGCGAATAGATGCCAGGCTGTCAGCGCACCCGGGCTAGTCAACACAGCCACCGCCCAAGCAGGCGAACCCTACTGCGGATGACAGGAAGCAGGGCAACCGGGGGCGGCGTGAGAAAAAAGGAAAGCCTGACCGGGCGGAAACCTTCACCCAGCTGACCAAGACGCCGAAGGATATTTTCGCCATTGTGGGGCCTAAGGGCATCCTAAAGCCCCCAAGGACGATGAAGACCCCGGTGCACCTACGGGATTCCAAGTTGTTTTGTTAGTACCACAATTCACTAGCGATATCGTAGCGATTCACTGCTCTTCCTAGCTCTTCCTAAAGCACTGCTCTTCCTAGCGATTCACTATTCGATATCGTAGGAACATACTAAATTCCTACGATATCGAATGAGGTTACTCAAGCGATATCGTATAGCGATTCTTATCTCTTCCGACTTCGAAGGTACAGTCGACTGTTACAGAACACAACATTAAAACAACACCATTCCGTGGAATAGACCAATTCATTTAAATCATGCCTCATAATCTGTGCTGGGAATAAAGGGAAATCACATATGAATTGATAACTTGAAACAAGAATTCATAAAATCATTCAATTTCAAATCCTAATATTACATATAAAATTCAGTGGGACTCAAACTATGTAAAATTCAGAAAATCAAATTATAATGTTTTTCATCACATCTTCATCATCATCATCAACGCCCTGATTTGTTTCATGGCCTGACTGATCATCTTGGTTCCCAGCCTCGTTAACGACAATGGCATCTGAAGGTAAGGGCTCCACATTGTCAGATTCTTTCTCTGCTTTAAGCTTCTGTTCTGTGGGGACATTTTGCTCAACCTCATGCTCTGCCTCAACCTCATGCTCAGCAGGGACATCTTTCTCAACTTCATGCTCATCATTGACATTTTCCTTATCCAGCTCGGCCTCAGCAATTATAGGTTCTTTCTCAAGCTCATGATCGGCATTGACAGCTTCTCTTCCTTGATTGGGATAAGCATTAACATCATCTATCTCCTGCTGTGGCTCAACGATGTCATTGGAAGACCGGGGCTCGGCATTGGCTTGTTGTCCATGAGAGGGCGAA
Source organism: Cruciata laevipes (assembly GCA_963678965.1). Taxonomy (NCBI): domain Eukaryota; kingdom Viridiplantae; phylum Streptophyta; class Magnoliopsida; order Gentianales; family Rubiaceae; genus Cruciata; species Cruciata laevipes. The sequence goes on along the minus strand of OY787636.1, from coordinate 10,995,831 downwards.
GGATGATCTTGTAGGACACTCATTAGCATTCTCATTCTTTTCCTGTCATACCATACTGCTGTTGCCCCTTCATTATAGCTTTTCTTACCCTTAACATTTTGCCTTGGACCCTCTTGAAAAATGCATCGCCGCCCTCTGCAACAAAATCATTAGCTCAGTTAAATATCATACCAATAACAGAAGAATGAGTATAATTAGTACAAAGCGTTTAAATTACCTTCTTCCCGTTGTTCGTTATTTGGGGGTGCATTTTTAACCCAAGTCCCTTCAACAAGACTCCAATTCTTCTTTGTAAAATATCTCTCCTCATAGAATTTACAAGGTTTTGGAGCAGAGGTGGAAGAAAATTGGAAATTTTCATCCGTTTTCAAAAGGCGGGCGATGAGATTACCATAAGGCAAGTATGTAACTAGCTTTCCTTTCCTAGCCACGATATCCATGTGACTCATGATGGTATGGCCGACATTAAATGGTTTCTTCTCCATGATGTAAAAATACGTCAACAAGCTGCTATAAGTGGCCTCCGTTTCCTTACCTCCCTTTGGTACCACATGCTTAGAGACCATATCAAAAACTATTCGCTCAAAAGGGGGTAGGTCAGCTATCTTATAATCGCTAGCTTTCTTGGCATCGTTTAGAGGCATACCAAAATACTTATGAGTCATTTCCTTATGGTTGAGCCTATTGGGTCCTCCGTTCGTCGGCCATCTACCACTAGCATAAACCCTAGCTGGTATTTCACCTTTATACCGAACTTCAAGAAGCTTATGGAACAAAGATGGTGTTACATGATAATCAATCCTATTAACCTTAGTTGTAAACCCACTATCCTCATGGTCAGTCCAATTAGCATAAAATTGACAAGTTTCATCAAAATAGGAATCTTCATTCAAAGTAAACAACTCAGTTAGTTGCTGGTTATTAAATAGTTTCATGATCTCAGTCAATCCTAAATGTTGCATCTTATTGAAATCAAGAACATATCATGTCATCAAATTAAAACCCTTAATCAAACTCCTATACTTTACAAAGGCTGCTTGACTTACAAATTTCTTCTTCTCGAACCTTTGATAGGGTGCCCTGCTTGCTGCCCACTTCCTTTTCGTACCCCCACCGGCCATACTTGAAAATATATGAAGTTCGTAGAAGAAAATTTGGGGGAGAATTTGAGCGGAAGTTTAAAGTTCTTCGCAATTTGGGGGTTTTAGTTCTTCCCCCCATTTTTTTTAATTTATATGCAAACTTCTTTCGAACTCGTAGCCAATCAATACATAGGTTTTGATATCGTATCGGGAAACCCTATACAAAAACGCTGCCGTTTAAGAAGACGAAGTAAGTTCTCGAGTTCGAACTTGTACTTGGAGTATTTCATAGAAAAATTCAAATAAAGTGACGTGTCCCCACTTTTATCGAAATACATACAATTTGTGAATAGTGTGTCGAAATCGTTAAGACTACAAACCATTGATGCGACATCGTAAGTTATATCGATACAATCATGTGGCTGTCAAATTAAGACGTTGTCATTTTGATAAACGAACTACAGTTTCAAAATCGAGAAGGTACTTAGTGAATTTAAACAAGGTTTTCCTTGGGTGACGTACCGACTTATGTTACGATATCGTAGGAATGTTCCTTCATCCATACGAATTCGTGTCTTGGATCGTCTTTATCTCTGTGCCTAAGACGATTACCCCTGCGATATCGTGTACATTTAACATACTTGATGCAGTATCGTTTTATTGTTCGCGTAGCTTCGTGCGATATCATATATTGTTAAATTAAACGTTACGATAGCGAATATAAAATCGGTGACATTTTTTTATTTGCTAGTCACATCCATACGCAGTCGTGTCTTGGATCGTCTTTATTTCTGTTCCTAAGACGATTACCCCTGCGATATCGTAAGGAGCACTCCTCAAACTCTTACGATATCAGATTGTTGTTCGCTTATGTTGATTCGATATCGTAAGGATTAAGCTTCTCTGTTACGAATTCGACAGGAAGATCGGTAACAGTTTTTTATATGCTAGTGTTTACCATTATACAAAACTTTTTCAAAGACAAATCATATGCTAGAATTTATCAACAAGTAGAAGAGCAAATTGTAACTGAAAGCACTAGTCATACATAAGTAGAAATGATATTAAATGACAATAAACTTGGATCCATTTCCAAAAACTAAAACCATAGTTTCAAACTATAACAAAATACAATAGTCTAACATTATCCAAGATGCATAAATAACACAAATAAAAAGTTACAGAACTTCATTTGGGGGCTAGGTCTCCAATCTCGAGGAGGACACTCTCATCTAAATTTTCATTGATTTCATCCTGATTGATTGTTGGTCTTGATTGAGGTTGATTTTGTCCATCATCATCGTCAGAGCTGCTGCCGAATTCAGAGGTTTCATAAGAATCATCTTCTACCCGTGGGCGCTTATTCTTTACAAGCTCGCCATCTGAGTCTTCTTCCTCAACCACTTCTTCAGGCTGATCATCTTCGTCGCCCTCGCCCTCAAAGTTGTTACCTTATGAAGTCTCCTCCTCATCATACTCGCTTGAGTCGGATTCATCCGTACAAGCATCAACATCAAAATCCTCATCAATGTTATAAGTAGCTGCTTCTTCATCGGTCTCCTTAAGGGGCAAACCAAGCATATCGGCCAGCTTGGTGAAGTCTTCACGGTGATACTTCAATTCATTATTGTACAACTCAACCCCCTCCTCTATTTTAACTAGAGTATCGTCCAAGTGTGAATGCCACTTCTGAATTTGCCCTACACATATATTATAAACTAAATAAAGTACAGTTTATGAAAATAAATAACAGAAATTCAAAATGATGAAATATGCATTACTTACTAGGAGTCAACCGCCGCTTCTTGGGGTCCTTATGTCCATATTTACCATCTTCTTGGATGACCAGCCCTTTCTTGATCAACCATGCACTGTCGTAGTACTCGGACACCTCTAAACGATCTTCAGGTACAACCCCTTCCTTGCGGATCAATGCAGTGATCAAACGACCATAAGGGTATGACTTCCCCGTTGAGTTTTCAGCCTTTACCATGTAGTGGAGGATGGCATAACCAGGGTTTATCTTATGCCCCTCCATGATGAAGTAGAAGAGCATGATGTTATGAACCGTGGCTTCACAAGCATGACCACCGGATGGGAAAACATTCAGAGCTATGAACTCGTAAACAAGTCTCTACTCTAGACTGAGTTCAAGAATGGAGTAGTCGGTCTTAGGTTTTCCTAAATCAGGGGCTGTTACTCGGAAATACTTCTTTGCCACTTTCCGAAGATCAAAAGGTAGCTTAATGTCAATATTTCTTTTAAAGCTTTGTTGGATGAACATGTCATAGGGACCATTCGGATCAGTTCCTCTCAGAAAACTAGAATCAATATAAGGACATCCTATAGCAGCATTGATAGTAAATTGATCAACCAATATGTCCTTACCTCTAACCCTAGTTAAATAGCTATTAGCATCCTTTCTCCAGTTTGAATAAAATTGGAGAACTTCTTCATGATAAACATCCTCCTCTAAAGTCAATAAACCATCCAAGTAATGGGGCTTAAACCAATTCAACACATAATCAAATTTAACCTCATCTTCTAGTTGAGATTTTTTGAATACCTTGGTGGAGAGGGTTTTCCTATCAGCCCATTCTTGGTAGCGAAGGGCAGCATCGTCATCGATGAATGTGGGCTTCAACTCAAGATCTACATCCTCTTCCGAGATTGAGTTTTCAGTTTCCGGTTGTGGCTGTGGAGGGTTCACCAGTGCCTCTCCACCACCAACATTTTCTCCCCGACCCCGACCTCTACCATGCCGAGTACCATGGCTCTCAACCGCATGTGCAGCCTCATTAATTAATCCAGAGCGGGGAGCTCTTGCACGGCCACCACCCCGGCTGCTCTCCGCCTCATTGGCGGCGGACTCAGTCCGACCACCACGCCCTTGCTTTCGAATTGCAGGCCTTTCACTTCCTCCTCTTGATCGTACCATGTCCGCCAGCTTGTTAGATGATTTAGGGATTTTGGGGGTTTTTTAAAATTAGGGATTTGAAGAAATTTGGGGGAAAATTTTTATATTCCTAATACCCGTCTTTTTTTTAAAATATAGTTATGTCTTTCGAAGTCGAGTCCAATTTCGCCTGGCTTTCACGGTCAGTTTCGATTACAGCCACGATATATTAACCTAAACTTTAACACTGTCGATATCTAAACCTTGAAAGTGTCCTTTCGAACTCGTAAGCCTATATATTGTGATACATGAGTATGTTCTTTCATATTAATCTTGCAAGTAAAATAAATATGACATTATTATAAATTAATTAACGGATTATATATCAACTTTATATAGTTGAATAAACATATAAAGTTAATAAACATGAGTAATTGAATTATTTATTAAAACTAATATAAATTAGTACAAAGTTATTTGTCTAAAAAATAATCTATATACATGTATGGAACTATAGAATGGTATACAATAGTACAAAAGATTCTAATTTTGAATACCTTAAGTCATAAAATTACATGTGTTTAATACAACCTATGGCTTGACAATATTATCTATATATATATATATATGTATACATATATATATATGTATACATATGAATAGACAACATAGTACTTTGATACCAATGCATTGTATTTACAAAAAACATTGTGAACAATATATATGACATATTACTTGACTAATTGGATCATGGTTTACTTACAAGCATTAGTTATTTGCAATTCAATCTAGTCATTTACTACATAGCCTGTACATATATACATGAATAGACAACACAAAACATTAATACTCATCCAATGTATTTCTAACAAATCCAGTCCAAAAGAACAAATTTGACTAATTAAATTGCAATTATTAATAAACTAAGTATACCCCCAATTGATTGGAAACAAATTAGTCACGATTAGCCAATTACTCGTAATTATAAACATCAATGGTGAACACATTTCTGACCTAATTAATTACTAATCTAACAAATACTACAATTATATAATATAAATCAAGGATCAATGCAAAACAGATTAACTTTTGACTTGTTAAAAAATACACAAAACCTCAATCATTAGTCATACATATCATAAATGTATACTTAAAAATTATACTACTTTCGATATCGCATGTAGTTCTTATAGTAGTTACGATATCGTGTCTATCAACCTAACCACGTCTCGAATTCGACACTATGCAATATAAGGCTTACGAATTCGTATCCGGTAGTCCACGCGTTATACTTAAAACCCTAAACCGCGTAATACCCGATGGATACCCACGGCGACCAGGACTGGAGATTAAACCCTAAACCCTTATAATGGGTCATACGTACTCGAAATATGGAAATTCCAAACGAAAGTTAGTTACGATATCGCAAGGTATTTCGACAACCGCATTTAATGCGAGTCAACCGGCGCTAGTGCGGGTCAAAACCCCAAAAAACACCACAAACTCCAAAACCTCTCATTCTTTTTCGCATTTATTACTCTCCAAACACCAAATTCTCCCTCCTCTTTTGGTTTTTCCCACCAATTTCTATCTCTAATCCATTCATTTCAATCAAACCAACAAGTTTGTGTTCTTCCTTAGCATATCTTATAGATTTGTTGTTCAACTATATAAAGACCCATATTCTCATCTATTTCTACACATCCATCATCATATATGCATTGTTAGGACCTCAAGGGTTTGTTTAAGTGTATGGGCTTTGATTAATAGTTATGTTTGGAACACTACAACCACTCTTTTATTGAAATGGATGATTTATAAATTTGTTGCATTTTTCACCTAGGGTTTCCATCTTTTGTTAATATGTTTATGCATTTATTGATATGTTGTGCTATTTAGTGATTGTATTGTGCATGTTTATACTTTATTCATATCCATATAGCATTAATGAGTTTCTATTAACTTTGTTTCATTCTCATTTTTCATGCCTTTGTGAATTGACCTAACTTAGGTACTTGTTTATGCTCTTGTGTTAGTAGGACTTTGTCATGGGTAAAACAATACGCCAAAGTGATGCTAGTGGGGACAAGAGGCCTAAGAAAACAAAGAAGATAGCAAATGGTGGAGACAAGAGTTCACAAAAAAAGGTTTCGGCAAAACAAAAAGCTAAGGAGTATTGTCGCATTGTACAAAGGCGTTGGGATAACGAGGTAAAGACACCAATGAAATTTGATGCGAAAGGCATTGCTATTTCTAAGGAGCGGCCATTGTGGTCGAGTTGGTGTGGAAAAGTCGGGAGAACAAGAGTCGACATTGCAACAAAGACTTGGAAGGAGATTATTCCAACACAAAGAACGGATTTTTTCAACGACTGTAAGGTACATCGTCTCCATTACATTGAGTTCATTATTTAAAGTATGAATTTGTATTGTATTTTTTTTCATATTTTCATATGCAATAGGCACCCTTTGAAATTGATGCAATGGATGAAGAAGCCGTGAAGAAGAAGGCTTTGAACATTGTCTCCAAAGCTAGTCGTGAATTCAAGTTTAGATTGGCGAAAGACTATATATACGAGGGAGGGAAAAGAGTTGGTCAACATCCTCTAATAAAACACAATTATATCCTCCTATCGAGTTGGGAAACATTCAAGCAAAGGTCTCTCGATCATGAAGCCGATGTAAGACATAATTTATTTGTTTTCATTGTCATTCAATCAATGTATTGCTTTTAATATTATTAATGACATAATCTTTATGGAAGGGAACCCGAGAAATGAAGATAAAATGTGCCAAAGCAAATAAACTCTATCACACAATGAGTAGGGCGGGATACTTGGGTCTTGGAGACAAGATTGATGGTGAGAGCCAAGAGAAGCAATTTACCAAGAACCTCGAGGATGGGATGACCATAGAAGAGGCACGGGAGAAGGTTGTACCGTTGAAGATTAAAGACATTCCCCAACATGATATGTTTGTTAGAGGTAGAATGAAGAGCGATAAAACATACACAACTACCGAAGTTCAAGAAGTCGCAAAGAAAGTGGTAAGGCATCATTTTCCCAATTATGATATTGATAATAATCGAAACAAGTGTTATAAATCTATTTTGAAAATTGTATATAGGATGAGATACTTGTTCAAGAGAAGGAAGACCTTTTTACACCCGTGGGGAAGATGGATGTATTGGCTAAAGCGGTTGGGAAGGATCATCCTGGGAGGGCAAGGGGGGTTGGTCGTTATTTGACTCAACGAGAGGCTTTTGGGATAACGAGAAGTAACGGAAAAGAGAAGCCTTCGGAACTATACGTGGCTAAGTGGACGATAGAAAGGCAAAAAGAAACAATACTTTCCCAAAATTTGGTGTATGCTTCATTAAGGAAGCAAGTTGATGCCATGGCCCAACAAATGGGGTACGTTCATCCACCCGAGGAGAATATTGTAGTTGGTGAGCGTCGTCCCTCGTCTAGAGGATCGCAATCATATTCCGGTCAATGAAGAGCCTATTGTGGAGGTAAACATTGGACATGTTGAACAAGAGCCAATTCGACCATTGCAACATCAACCCATAGATATTACATCCAAACCTTCCACAATAAAGGTAATTTTTAACCTACTATGTTAATATTCCAAATAAATATTTATTTTATGTTATTATTAACTTTGACATTATATTGTTATTAAAGTTTGACGTATAAGCTTTTCATTGATTGTGGTCCCAACGAGCCCCCTAAACATGTGGCAAATGGAACCTTTGAGGAAAAGATGCGCACACACCATCTCCAAGCTATTCCCATGGGATTTGGTAGAGTTGCCATAGGTAGGGCAATAGAGCCAACGGCCCTTTTGCCAATGCCCGAAGGGGAAAAAACTAGGGTTGGGGATATGGTTGGAGGGTATGTTATTTGGCCACGATGGTTGATAGTTGATGGAGGTTCTAATGACATACCCATGAGGAAAAAGGTAGACGAGGTGAAGAAACAAATAATTGCCAATAAATACCCCACCACTTTTGATCCCAAGGAATTGTTAAAATTTTTGAACGAACTACCTTATTGGGTAAGGAAGTTACATGAATTCTTAGATCACCAAAACATCAAATTGTTCTATAGGTTCTCCGGTAATGAGAGTGTGTTTGGATTTCGAGCGGATTTGATTATTCCTTTGGGTTTCAAAGACATTTGGAATATGGGGGATTTAGACTCAAATATCCTAACACTCCATCAATTGTAAGTTTCCTTATTTTTACCTTTTCATTAAATATCGCGGGTTCATATTTAATCCAAATTGTTTACATTTACTCTACAAGGAGCATGTATTCCAAGTCTTGTAAAAATGGAAAAGATTGGATTGGTTATCTATGTCCCGAAAGCATGCGCATGGTTGAAGGTTGTGCCCCTACTGCTCAACTTAGTTATCTAACCGCCACACTTCAATTGGAAAACAAGAAAATATTCATAGGGCCCTACAACGGAGGGTACTCATCTTCCTCTATACTTGATATTAAAACTAAAATTTTCGTCTTGACATAATATTATGTTTTCAATTTTTCGATAGGGGTCATTGGAGTTTTGTTGCTATGGTACCGGGGCAAAAGAGAGTGTATTGGATTGATTCTCTAAATAATCCTCCACCCAAAGCTTTCGCCGATCTTCTTGAGGTGGCTATGCATGATGTTAATCAAAACACTCTTCATTCTTTTGAGCTCATACAAATAACGGTAAACAATCACATCATTTTATCACCAATTATTATATTTTGTTAAGTTTTCGTTGCATAACTAGCATTCTTGATTTTTGCCCACAACAAAGTACAAGAGGCAACGACGTAATTGGGAGTCCGGCTACTATACCTTCGTATTTGCCAACAAGTGTGTTGAAAATCTAACGTTGGACAAACTTGATCTTCGTCAAGTAAGTTCAATGTATTCATCACCATATTTTTCATTTCATGATGACTATGAAATCTAACTTGACTTGGAAACTACCTTATTCCTAATCAGGTTTTTGAAGATGACCAAACTCCCTACACCATCGCCGACTTAAATGATGCAAGAGATAAGTTAGCTCGCTACCTTGTTTTGACTCGTAGTAAAGTCATATCCACACCGCTCTTACATAAGAAAAATGTAGTATAGATTTGTGTACTGTTAGAATGAAGGTTGTGTTGTGGTGTTGTTAAAATTGTAGATTTGAGTAGAGATTTTTGGAATATGGTTACTGGAAAGATTTTTCTTTCGAACTCGTGTCGAGCATTCGGTTCAGTACGATAATGCATTCGATCTCGTGTCAATGTCGTATATACATTCGATATCGAATCATTTCTCACCCTGAATTTAGCAGAAATTGTTTTCGAGTTCGTGCATTTTCTGATTCCAGTGTCGATATCGTACCATTTATCGGTCTTGAAACAGGGATGGCAGCGGAATAATCTTGCGAGAGCGCCTACTGAATAGTGCCATTCATAAATATAAAAGAGTTCGTATAGCCTTAATGCATGTATCGAACTAATAACCAACTTTTCAAGAAAACCGATATCGCACAGGTCACAAAGATCACAAACTGGACACGAAGTCGCAAAAGATATTTACAACGAATCGAATTCGTAACATTGAATTTGAAATTAATACTTTCCTAAACCACCTACGATATCGCATAATAAGAACCTCTTTAATCGATTTCGTTTCATTATTAGGGTTTGACCACTCTCTACGATATCGTGTTTAGTTAAAGTCGACAATGTCGTATCCGAGTTCGTATTTGTGTTCAGTCTACGTTCGAACTCGTATCCGTGTAGATGGAATCCCGGAGTTTCTTAACCAAGTTCGATTTCGAGTCACTACCAACACCCGATGCGACTTCTCTAATATGGTTATATCATTCGATATCGGAACGTGTATTAAATCTATACGATATCGAAATAATGACATTATCGAGTCCACCGGAATTGCATACGAACTCGTCAATATGAGTACCGGGAATGCCATATATAAATACATAGTTACGATTTCGATTCAACTTTCGCTTTGATTGGATTACGATATCGTAACACCATTAAACTACGTAAGATTTACCTTCGATTTTGTTTGGAACTGGAGAAACAACGTATGGAATGCACACCTGCGATATCGTAAGACCTTGTGCCGAATTTGACTTACGATATCGAAGGATCTGTAAATAACACGGCGGTTCTGGGAACCGCCGTAACCAGTTGCGCCATTTACGGCACAGCCAGTAACGGCGGTTCCCAAGTGCCTTCGTTGGTACGATGGAACCGCCGTAAAAACATGGTTTCTGCACTAATGTGACTTAGGGAGAAGGAAGTAAGATAGAAGGTCTCTAGTTTCAGAACCCAGAAACCTCTGTCTGGGGGCTTGTGATGATAGGAAAACAGGGAGGTGACTCGTGGAACATTATTATTTTTTAATTTAACTAATCTACACTAACTATATGGGAATTTTATTCAGGTTATAATATAATAATTTATTGTGGTTTATGATATTTATTTGCATTTTTATAACTATTGCTTCAATATATCCTAGGGCAATCTATAATGAGTATTCTCTGAAAAATTCATCGCCTATCTTCCACTAATTCCCGAGGAGGGCAGTTTCGTAATTTGCACCCCAATGATTAAACGACGTCGTTTTAATTATTAGTTTTTGTATATTTTGTTCTCTTTTCTTCTTCTTCTCCGATACCTTCTTCCAGATAATCAACCGTACCCACACCGGCCATCAATTTTTGTGGCCGTCAACTCATGAAAATATTGCATAATCCATGTTGGTGAAGATGGCGTCGGATTCCACCCACCAGATCCACTCCGCCTCCGGATGAGCGGGATTTTGGCCCAGCACCTCATTCTGGGGTTCAAGAATGCATTGCTGTAGAAGATTTCATAGCCATAGATTCTAGCATAATCCACTTTGTTCTTGAATCATCTTAGCATGAGATTATTGCTGGCCGGATTCTTGCACGGCAGCGGGCAGTGATCCGGCGAGGATGAGCACTCGGTTTTTCGCGTCGGTGATGAAGGTGGGGTGTAGCTTTAGCCATTCCATTCTCTAATCATCCCAATTCTTGACAGGGTTTTCTAAGGTGAAGGTTTTTTCTTCAGGGTCGGTTTCTCGGGATGTTTTGCTGAGCAATCTCCAAGGTTTGAGAATGTGGAAAAAGGTTTGTTTCTGTTAGACCTATATATTATTTTAGGCAGAAATGTAAATATTAAAAGTTACAGGGACTAAATTGCAAAATAAATAAATACAGTAAATAATATATATTTATTCAAAACTGAATATATTACATGAAATTTAAGCATAAATTTGAAAATATCAACATGGACGGAGTAGTGCGTGCACTGCCCTTGAAACGAATAGGCCCCGCTATACGGGTCTTTCGCCCCCTAGGATAAAACCATCATGGCTCTAGTCAACCTGTGACTAAAGCCCGTATTGGCGCACAGCCCGAAGTCATCTATCACATAATCAACGACTAATCTGAGATTTTGACGAACTCGATGAACGAACTTAGAGCCGACAGAGACAAATTTAGGAGAGAGAATATAAGAGGTGCTTAAGGCTTTTAATGAGATTGTTAATGAGATTGTTAATAAGATGGTTTTTCTAACTGACTCTATGACTCTATTTATAATAGTTCTACTCAGGTTTACTTTGGCAGAAAGAAAGTTCTGATTGATTTCAAAATCAGAGAAAATATTCATCTGATTTGATTTGATGATTCATCTTAACAAAAATAGCTGATTCACACAGTTGGAAATATTTGATCTCATCTTTTTACATGCTTGAAATATTTGATCTTATATCTTTTCATGCATGTCAGCTAGGGCTGGAATTTTGTACCAAAATACCGTACCAACCGTACCATTACCGAACAATACCAATTAAATTGGTTACCGACATTGTTGGTACGGTATTACCGTATCATGACTTAATATTGGAACGGTACTGGTATTAAATTTTAAATACCACGGTATTACCGTACCGTACCAACTTATTAAATAATATTTAAATGATTTAATTACACCATAATTTTAGTTGTCATTGATTTATTTTCCATTTTCAAGTTTCCTAGTATTCTTCTTCAAATTATTTTCTTTAAATATGACAACTAAGTTTCTATTTTTAAGACTAATCACCCATTATTCTTCTTCTTCATACTACTAATTAATCTCTAGATATTCATCATCATTCTATGAGTTCAAAATCAAAAACTCATTATATACTACTTGCATAAATCCTATTTTGATTTTCAATACGAACTGTATCTTTAAAACTGAACTGGTTGGAAGCAACCAAATTGCATATTTGAGGTTGAAATTGTAAGATTTAAGCAATAAATTTTTTTAGTTTGGGATTCATTTCCACATATTTAAAGATTTCTTACCATTTTATAATTTTGGTACGGTAACGGTTTATACCGAGTACCAACCGAACTTGTTGGTTACCAACATATTGGTATACCGACATATTTGGTTGGTATTGGTTTTCAAAATACGTGTACCAACATACTAAGTACGGTACATGATATTGAGAAAAAAACATGGTATCCGTACCGATTCCAGCCCTAATGTCAGCTGATCCTACGAATTTAGACAGCTTTCTGAAACATCTGGAAACTTCTAGAAGATTCAGAAAATACAGTCGGACCCGGTGCAAAATTGGACGCTAGTCCGGACACTAGAGGCATAGCAAGGCTAAGCCCATCAAGTGTTTGATCACTTGAACTCTTAAGAAATATTGGGACTTATAGAGTGAACAATTTCTCTCTACGTTTCCAATGTGAGATTTGTACAAAATTCCCATTTCAAGAGAACATCTTTGAGTATCCATAACTCGGTCATTCTTGATCTGATTTGAGTGTTCGAATAGCCGATTTTGTAGGTCTCGCGGAGGAGAATCCAACGGTACCACAATCTCGAGCTAATTCAACTTTTAACTATCTCAAATTCGTGGCCAAAGTTTCGAATAATTACAATATTTCCCTCAAATTTCCAACAGTTTCTTGTTACAGAGGATGTTGGTTTGCTGTTATCTCTATTTTTGGAGGATGTTTTTGGAGCCTGGACAATTCCTGGATGTTGGTTGTGTAGTCGTCTGTTTTACGGTGCAGTTCAGATCACTGGGTTTGAGTATATCCATTTTTCGTCGATTGTTTGGGTAAATATATTTTGATTTTCTAGGTTTATAGTTAGAGTTTGATGATGTTATGCTTCTATTCATGACTCGGATTTGCTCTTGCATATTTGGAATTGATTGTGAAAGATACCGCTTGATTTCTTCAACTAAATCCCAGTGAGATAAGAATTGGCTCAAGTGGTTACATCACTATATGTATATGTTTATTTATTGGTGAATCTTTTTTCTCTCTCTAATCTTTGTATTTCCTGTAAACTGAATAGTATTATGTGTTTTTCAATCGATGAGTCTCTCTGTGTAATTGAACAACTTCAATGTTCTGCACAAGTATTTAGGAAAACTTTTGCACAAGCACTCTTCTAGATTTTGTTCAGAGGTGCTCTTAATTCTGGGTTTGTGTGTATCAATTTTTGTGCCCGAGTTGAAAACATGTTTAGTTACGGTGGAGCATTTTTTATGGTGTGACATTCTTTTGCCAAGAGATTATGAATTTATGAAGCTATATACTGAGAGAAGTATGTTAATTGTATCCCTCAGGTTCAAGTAAAGAAAGGGAAAAGAAGCGCCAATTTGACTTTGGAGGAACTGCCACAGATACCCGCGGACACAAATACATACAGATCAATAGGTTGGATACTATGATATCCTCGATTTCAAGTTCTTGTGATAATCCTCTTGAGACTCACAGTTTTTCGCTTTTGCCAAGAAGACTGCAGATGGGGAGGCTTCCAGTGGTTTAATTTGCTGCAGGAGGATTGCAATGCCGGCTGATCCTGCTCTGATGATGCAACTGGGATGTGATGGTGTGATGCTGGAGTATGATGTCTTCACAACTTCTGCAGATTCTTTGAAGAAAATCCGCTTTATCGTCCAGGCGGTGAGGAAATATAGGAGTTGTATATGTCTTTTTGAAGCAAGAGGCAGTGTATGAAACTTGTAGCTGATTTACAGCTTATTTTGCTCTTGAGTTGTGTAATGGCTTACATAGTTTCCCATGTTCTTCCTGTTTTTTGTTTGTATTTTGTGATGGAAGAAAGAATAATGGCTAAAATATGATGTTTTGATTGTAAATGTTGTCTTTCTTATCATTACAGAAGGATTGTTTATGCGAAGGAGCTACAAGTGGTGGTTCGAAGATGGACGGGAAGGGCAGTGGTAGCTGGATTTGGGCGGCAGCTCAACTTCTATGGTCCTATTACTGTGAGTTTTTTCTCTCTTTCTGACGGGGTTGGTTATTTGCTTGATTGTTAATTATCATGTATTTATCATGTCTCATGCACACTCTGTTCACTCTGGTTTTGCACTTTTTTTTTACTTATGTGTTGTACACTCTGCTTCCTTTTTAACAGACCTATGTCAACAGGTTCTTTATTTTGTTATGAGAATGATGAAATACCCATTTTAAAGTGCAGTTGTTGGATATGCTGATGAACAACATTGGAGATCCAGTCCATAAGCAGGTTGTGATTTTGCGGCATGAGAAAAAGATCCTACTTGATCTGCTTACCAGGCTTTCTTCCTCGGATATCCATGATCAGAACATGGCTGCAAAGGAGACTAGACTGCGCGCAGCAGCAGTTCTGAGATTATCAGGTCTCTTTTTGGAAAAATTACTGAAGCCATTCCCAAGATGATTAAGGCACTTTCAACTAACAACGATCTCGATGTGGAGGAGGACTCCATCACTGCACTGTTGTACATCTCCATACTTGAAGGAAATAAGAAGCTGCTTGCTAAAGCCATTCCTGTGATCATCAAGTCTCTCAAATCTGAAAATGCTCAGACAAGAAGCAGTGCTGCTGTAACTCTCTCTTCTTTGGCAGCTCTCGGGCCTAACAAGCGTAAAATTGGTGGATCTGGTGCTCTGAAGCCGCTGATCGAGCTTGTGGATGAAGCGCATGCTGCAGTGATGATGGGTGCAGCTGCAGCCATTTTCAGCCTATGCACTTTACCGTTTTCAGATTATACCATTTTAAACTTGTGATTTCTCTACTGATAACCAATTATGCCATTCAAAACTTTCATGCATATAGGGGTTATTACCTCGGTTCTACTTTAGTTTGTGTGAATTTCAAGCTATAATCACGTGAATTCTTTTAGATGTGTTGTTTTTCCAATAATCACACTTGGTCAAATCTGAAATATCAAACAAGGAAGTTCGAAATAAGGACTAAAATGATGCCACCCAACTGCTTTGTGTTTGTCGAGCATAGATATATGATTATCAATACAATAATGATGCTTCTTTCATGCCTTATTTGTTTCTCCCAGCTTCGCCATCTAACAGTGACGTAAAGCAATACTGCGTTGCTCAGAAGGAAGATGTCCAGGGGGAATCTCGATATCTGATTTGTGGTCGGTATTCAAATTTTAGTAAGATGTAAAAGGCATGTTTTTTTCTTAAGCACGTAACGTAAAAGGCACTAGTGCAAATCATGTGATTTACGGCAGGTAATTACGGCGGTTCCGCAAAACACCCAGGAACCGCCGTAACTGTGTACATCTTTCGAGTTTGAAAGTCAAATTCGGTCGTTTTTATTGCCCTAGTTTTCTGGGTACTAATTAACGGCGGTTCCTTCCATATTTCACGGCGATCGGTAATAACCGCCGTACTTTGAAACTACATACGATATCGTAGGTTTGTTAATATGTATCTACGATATCGCAAACAAATATGTTGATTCGTACGATTTCGTAACTAGTTTGTTTTTACTAAAGTTGGATGAAACGAATCTTGAGTCGAGTTCGAAAAACATTGACCTGGCCAAATTGTATATTAATATAACAGCTACGATATCGTAACACAAACATTATGTGTTGATATCGAAAATGTACTTGCCCAGAGCGCCGTGTCAATAGACTAACGGGCATACGATATCGTATCGTATCGTATGTACTATACACGTTCGATATCGAAAGTCCTGTGTCAGTAGACGAACGGACTAAAAATATCTTCTGTCTAACTTGTTGTTTTCTCCGTCCAACTAATGACATGGGGACCACAACTTGTTGTTTTCTTCGTCCAATTAAACACATATGTGATCACAACCATCATTTTCAGTTAAACCTTTTGTTTTCTTCCTTCTTCCTCCTCTCCTTGGTTTTTATTTTCATATTATGGCGGGCAGTAGCAATTTATCCCCTGCTGAACAAAGAAGGATCTCAATGGAAGCAAGAATTGCAAAGTTGAGGACTGATAGGATGACAGGTATCAATTAATACTCAACATTGTGCTGGATCTTCAATGATTTTACATTTTTTGGTTACACATTTCATTATTACTAATTTGAATCTTGTATGCAATATATAGAGTGGGAAGACGTTGTTGAACCTGAGCAACGCCGCAAACTGGACTTCTTGAAGAATCAATTTCAATATCTTTTTCCTCGGTTTGGGGCAGCACGAATTCCGTGGGATGATTCGTACATAATCTTAGAATCTCAAAAGGAGTTTGACAAGGAATACACTCGTGGTGTAGTAAGTTATTCCCTCAATTATTCTTTTATGAAATTGACTTCAATATTAATAATATATACAGTTGTAAAGATCAAATTATGGGGATGTTGTTTTACTTATTGCTAAAATTTATGAATAACAGAAAAAAATTGAGTATATGCGTCGTGCGGTTGAGAAAGGGCTGATTAGGGCGGAGAAAGAAATTAGGGAGACCCATGAAGCTAAGGAAGAAATTATCAGACTAGGCAGACAACATTTCATTGGAGTTACTGTGGATCCATCAGAACCAGAGTACACTATGGAAAGTTTTTTGTACTGGGACATTTCTGCAGAATCCTGTTCAAGTTCAACAGGTGAAGGATGGTCTTCAGAAGCCGAAGAAGATTGAATTTGAATGCTTTATCTATTCATCACATTTGATCATGTAATAGTTATGTGCACGAAAGACAGTTTCGAATTCGCTTCGTTTATAAAATATTGTTTCGATATCGCACTTATTACTAGTGCTGTTTGCGATGTCGTAACGAGTTGGTTTTTAATAAAGTTTCATGAAACGAAATTTCACTGCTAATTTGGTCATACAAGACTAACCTTACGATATCGAAAGAGTACCAGGAAATGTTGTCGAAGTCGAAAGAGTGCGTGGTCTTGAATCAGCAAGCATACCCTATACGTAGTTCATTTGTTTGATGGATAGTTTTTTAAGTTACTGCATGCTGGATAGATAAATATCGTAATTTTTTGCATGAAAATCTTCCAGAAAACATATTTGAATTCATGAACCATTGATAATTCATGAAAAGTGAAAAGAACAAGGACAATGTCAATACTTAGAATAAAACAAGAGTAGTGACAATCTCGTAAGATAAAGAAAACAAGAGTTGAATTGTAGAAATAGCCTAGAGGCGGGACAATGTCAACTAAGACAATGAACATCTAAGGTTTGGGGAAAAAATCATCCTCGTTTGCCGGTTCAAGATAAACAAAGTTTTCTTCATCATCAATGGTGTCGCCATCTCTAATCCAACCATAGCAAGGTTTTCGTATCTTCTTAATCGGTACTGATGGTTGTGGTTGTACAAGAACACCATCATCATGCTCACCATCATCCTCATCACTGTTGTCTGCATCATCTTCTGTTAAACATAGTGATAGCAAGGTAGAAGAGGTTTCACCAATACCGTCTCCATCTGTGATTGGTTGCATCGGCTCAACACTCTGTCAAAACAAGTTCACATATGCCCAATAACAAGGAGATTCAGAATTTATATCATAACAAATCCTAAACCATCAATGTGCTTATAAGTTGAATTTACAACATGTGAAAGTAATATTCAAGCCCAAAAAATATTGTAAGTTTCCTCATCAACTATCAATCTCATAACATTAATATGGATTCCATAAGCCAAGGGTTACAAAAGATCTAATCAAATATTGACTCCATAAGCTATAATCAAAAGTTTACCTCTTTCGATATTGAATCTTCATCCGGCTCGTTGAACTTGGGGGTAACAACAACCTCTTCGTTGGCAGTGATAGGGACAATGTCAGCATGATTACTATCCATGGTCGAATTGATGATGTTCTTGGAGATTACCAGAAATTTTCTTGTTATTTCCGCTTTGGGGTTTATGAGATTCGGTGGCTGGGTGAATTTTTTTTTGGGCCGTTATGTTTCTATATATAGATTTTTGTCTTTCGATATCGTAACGGAATTCGGCCAAAATACAGGATTGTAGGCGATATGAGATACGATATCGCAGGAAGCATTTTACATATATTCGAGTTCGAATCAGTCATCGCTAGTTCTTTAAAATATATACGAATTTGAATTCGAAATCGAATAGGTATATTAAGTTCCCTACGAGTTCGTATGACCTACGGGATCTTCCTTAAAAACCACACTTTTTCTCAAAAAGATAGAAGTTTAGCTATTTGAGCTTGTGGGCTGTTTCTTAAAACCAATCATCCTCATTTTGAAGGTCATTCCAAGGCAATCAAGGCATTTGTTTGTGATTTTCTCCCACTTACGAGTTACACGAAGGTTTGAATTTACGGCTTCTATATGAATTTGTTCATTTATTAATTCATACGATTTATTAATATTGCTTTATGATTATATAGGAGTTTGTTGTAGAAATTCCGTTTGGGTTAGACATTGTGGGACGTTGTTGATATGGATCGAGTTGAAGTTATAAGGCAAAATAATAGATTGTCCGTCGAGTATAGTGAGTTGATTGAAGAATTTATTAATGTGGCTTTCGAGGATGCAAATAGCAACGGGGTTGAGGCTGTTAGATGTCCATGCAAAGATTGTAAAAACAATGCTTATTTTGACGATGGAATGGTTATACGTGAACATTTGATTTGTCGTGGTTTTGACCCTAACTATACGCATTGGATATGGCATGGTGAAGTTGAAGTTGACACGGATATGCCCGATATCGAAATTGGTAGTCAAAATATGGAATATGATGATGATCTAGGAGAATTGGTGTACGATGTTGCTAGGGAATTTGTGGGAAAGCCTAGCGTTTTAGCGGCAATGTTGAATGATAAAGAGACACCATTATACAAGGGGTCTAGGCATTGTATTATGGCTGCAACATTGTTGATGATGAATTTGAAGGCAAGACATGGGATTACCGATAAAGGGATGAGTGAGTTGTTCGAGGTTGTGAAAGAATTGCTACCCGTAGGTAATTTGTTGCCCAATAGAGTATATGATGCGAAAAAAATATTGTGTCCAATGGGGATGGAATTGGAGAAGATACATGCATGCCCTAATGATTGTATGTTGTTTAGGTCGATGGAGGAAAAAAAATTGAACAACTGTCTAGTTTGTGGGGAGTCTCGATACAAAGCCAAGGAGAAAGAATCAATCAATGTTGGGGATGAAGACAGTACATTTAGCGATAAGAAAACACCCGCAAAAGTTATGTGGTATCTCCCAATTGTGCCCAGACTAAAAAGGTTGTTTGCAAACCCCGATGATGCTAAATTGTTTACGTGGCATGCAGAAAGGGAGCGAGGGGGGGATGACATTATTAGTCATGCATCCGACGGAGAGCAATGGAAAAAAATGGATGAATTGTATCCTGAATTTGGAACCGAAGACAGAAACCTCCGCTTAGGGTTATCAACAGATGGTATGAATCCTTTTGGAAATTTGTCTAGCACACACAGTTCATGGCCTGTGATGTTGGTGATTTATAATCTACCATCTTGGTTGATGATGAAAAGAAAATATGTGTTGCTATTTATGTTGATTTCAGGGCCTAAACAACCCGGTAATGACATTGATGTATACTTGGAGCCACTTATTGAAGATTTGAAGTCTTTGTTCAACCCGGGAGTGTGGATAGCCGACGGGAGTCGCGGGGATGACAAATTTCAATTAAAAGCGATATTGATGTGGACCATTAATGATTTTCCGGCTTTGGGCAATTTAAAGGGTTATTCTGTGAAAGGTCATCTTGCATGTCCTGTTTGTGAGAAAAATACAAGCCATACTCAATTGAAAAATGGTGGGAAAACAGTTTATCTAGGTCATCGACGATTCTTACCTGTAAATCATCCATGGAGGTTTGCGAAGAAATGGTTCAATGGCAAAGTTGAGACCGATCCAGAACCTATCCCACCAACCGGCATTGAAATACTTGCAAATATGGAGACATTGAGACATGTGTACGGGAAAAAGGAGAAGGTAGCCAAAAATAGTGGTAATTGGAAAAAGAGGTCAATTTTTTTCAACTTGCCATATTGGAAGTATTTGGAAGTAACACATTGTCTAGATGTCATGCACATTGAAAAGAATGTATGTGACGCGTTGGTAGGAACACTTTTGAACAGCGAGGGGAAAACAAAAGATGGGTTGAAGTCACGACAAGATTTGGTGAGTTTAGGTATAAGACCCTCACTTGCACCCGTGGAGGAAGGGGACAAAACTTACTTACCACCGGCGTGTTATACAATGTCGACAAAAGAGAAGGAGAGTTTTTGTAGGACGTTAAAGTCGGTCAAAGTTCCTACGGGGTATTCTTCCAATATAAGGTCTTGTGTCCAAATGAAGGAACTTAAGCTAGCCGGTATGAAGTCACATGATTGCCACAATTTGATGCAAGAGTTGAATGCCATAGCCATTAGAGGTTGTCTCCCGACGCATGTGAGGTCCGCAATAACCAAGCTTTGCTATTTTTTTAAGGCTATTTGTCAAAAAAGTCTCAGTCATCGGAGGTTAGACAAGTTGCAAAGAATGGTGATCGAAGTATTGTGTCGCTTGGAGATGTACTTTCCTCCATCTTTTTTCGATATAATGGTTCACTTGATTGTCCATTTAGTGCGTGAGATCAAAATTTGTGGCCCTGTGTTTCTACGTTGGATGTATCCATTTGAACGGTATATGAAGATCTTCAAGTTGTTTGTGAAAAACCGTTATCGCCCAGACGCAAGTATAGTGCAACGCTATGTGGCCGAAGAAGTAATTGAGTTTTGTAACAATTACTTAAAAGATGTTGACACAATTGGGGTTCCAAGTTCTAGGCATGAAAGTCGGTTGGAAGGTCACGGTTTGAGGCACAGGTTCTTGTTTAGTCCATCAGCCGATGATCTCGTTAAAGCTCATATTTATGTTCTTCGGAATCATAAAGAAATTGCCCCCTACGTTGAACAACACATGAAGGAAATAGTGGAGGACAATGGTAGTTTAACCGATGAGGTTGTGCTTGAAGAGCACAATCGAACATTTGCAAGTTGGCTCCAAACACATGTTCAAAGTGGAGAGCATTCGGAAACTGTCAAATGGCTATCTCGGCGACCTCTCGGTACGGTCCAATCATTTGGTGGATATGATATTAATGGATATACATTTGGAACAAAAGAGATGGATGACAATGGAGCTTCACAAAATAGTGGAGTCTCAAATATATCGGAGACGTTGGATGGTGAGGGCTTGAAAAAAACTTTGTTCTTCGGAACTATAACCGATATTTGGGAACTTGATTACGTAAAGTTGAGAATTGCAATTTTTAAATGCAATTGGGTCGATGAAAAGCGGGGTATTAGGCGAGAGGTTGGAGGAATGACTCTTGTTGATCGTGCTCGCAAAGGTTCTCAAAATGATCCTTTCATTTTGGCCGTCCAAGCCGACCAAGTGTTTTATGTTAAAGATCCCGTTGATCCTCGTTGGGATGTAGTGGTGAACGGGAAGAAAACTTTTGTTGACGATGCCTTTACAGAAGGTGATGTTTTAGTTGAGGAAAATACTCCTTCGGAATACCTAGTGGATGAAGAGAATCTTTTAGAAGATGAAGCTAGTTTGAAGCGTTATATGGCTCGGGTTGATCATGACGAAGGCTTGTGGGTAACTAGCACCGGAAAGGTATCTAAGAGGAAGAGAAAAAAGGCCACCAAGAAGAAGTAGATGACACATTTATCTTTTCATCACATTTGATCATGTAATAGCTATGTGGACGAAAGACACTTTCGAACTCGCTTGGTTTATTATGGAAGCTTTCGATATCGATTATATATTTCTATATAATGTGACGAACTCGTATGCATTGATAAACCCTTGTGCGAATTCGAATCTTATTTCGACGCAAATAACAAAATACCACGATAGTATTATAGATATCGAAAACTGTATGTCAGAAATATTCGAATTCGTTTGTTGATTCTACTTAGTCCCTGCCAAACATGTCGATACATCCTTCGAACTCGTGTTATACTAAGTCATACATACGAGTTCGAATCGGTAACATCCCAACGTTACGATATCGACTCCGTAGTCGTGACGCCTTGAATTCTGCTATTGGTGCATTGAATTTGGAAAGGTTCAATGTGAAGTCTAACAGACCAACACATTGAACCTTGCAGAGTTGTCCCTATGTTCAACATTGTAATTAAGATTTCATTTACTAGTCCCTTAAATACAAGGGGTCCGCTATCCTCCTATAAGCTCTATATATATATACTTTGCAAATGTTGAACTCTATCAAACCACTCTCATACCCACTTCTTCCTTCCCAGAATTTCAAATGGCTGCCAATGGTGATCTTACTCCAGCTGCACAAAGGATGGTGAAATTGGAAGAAGATGTTGCAAGGATGCGGAGAGAGAAGATGACAGGTATAATTTGTAGTTAATAAGTATCGCTTCCTAATTTGTTATTTTTTCCACACGTTTGACACATATTTCTTCACTGTTTTTGTAGAATGGACTCACGTGGAGGCGAGAATGCGTCGCCAATGGGAGTACAAGAGAGATGACTTCGAGAGGCAATTTCAATTGTTCGGTTGGGCAACGTTTTATGCCCTAGATGGTGTCCGTCCAGTCGTCATTTTGACTAGGACATTGTTTGAAAAACATTTTGCTCAAGGCCAAGTAAGTTCTATATTTTGTAGTTTAAAAATTAATATGTATACTAATAATTTTGTACAAGTACTTAATCAATCTCAAATTTGCAGCGAAGGATCCAAAAAATGCGCCGTGCTCTAGAACATGGCATGAACAGGGCGGAGAGGGAGCTACGAGAAGATCATCGTAGGTTTGAAGAACGTGTTCTAGAGTTTGGAGAGGACGCTGTCCATGCCGGTTTATTGATTGAGCATCCAAGAAGGCATAACACTGGATACATGGTGATGGTTGACATTTCGGATGAAGAAGTCGAACCATCAAACAATTAAAAAATTAGTTTCAACATTAGACTAATGTATTTTATGTTAATTAGTAATTGGAGTAATAACTCCTTTTATATTTAATAAAATACAATTTCATGTTGATTACTATTCATTGAATTTATTTTATTTATATTTGATGTCATTTTAAACAGATAAAAGGTTATTGTACAATGTTCTAACAATCCATTTGATATCGAAGCCAGTTTTAAATCGTATGCGATATGGAAACGTAAATTCACTTAATCACAGGCTTAGTCGAAACAAAAATCTAAGAAATCATAGTCAGCCTATACTCAGATTACTCTTGCGATATCGTAAGGCCATTTTAAATGGTTTCGATATCGAAACCAAAATCTACTAAAGCACAGGCTTAGTTGGCGAATTACGTTGCGGTATCGTATGACCAATTTAAATGGTTTCGATTTCGAAACGAAAATCTACTAAAGCACAGGCTTAATTTGCGAATTACGTTGCGAATGCTTAGGACCATTTTCCATTGTAACGATATCGAAAGGTAAATCTGCTAAAGCACTGCTCTTCCTAGCGATTCAATATTCGAAATCGTAGGGGTGTAATATATTCCTACGATATCGAATGAGGTTACTCAAGCGATATCGTATAGCGATGTTTATCTCTTACGAATTCGAAGATATAGTCGACTGTTACAGAACACAACATTAAAACAACACCATTCCGTGGAATTGACCAAGTCATTTAAATCATGACTCATAATTTGTGCTGGGAATAAAGTGAAATCAAATATGAATTGATAACTTGAAACAAGAATTCCACGGAATCATTCAATTTCAAATCCTAATATTACATATAAAATTCAGTGGGACTCAAACTATGTAAAATTCAGGAAATTAAATTATAATGTTTTTCATCACATCTTCATCATCATCATCATCAACGCCCTGATTTGTGTCATGGCCTGACTGATCATCTTGGTTCCCGGCCTCGTTAACGACAATGGCATCTGAAGGTAAGGGCTCGACATTGTCAAATTCTTTCTCTGCCTCAAGCTTCTGTTCTGTGGGGACATTTTGCTCAACCTCATGGTTTGCCTCAACCTCATGCTCAGCAGGGACATCTTTATCAACTTCATGCTCATCATTGACATTTTCTTATCCAGCTCGGCCTCAGCAGTTATAGGTTCTGTCTCAAGCTCAAGATTGGCATTGACAGCTTCGCTTCCTTGATTGGTTTGAGCATTAACATCAGCCATCTCCTGCTGTGACTCAACGAGGTCATTGGAAGACCGGGGCTCGGCATTGGCTTGTTGTCCGTGAGAGGGCGAAGGATGATATTGTAGGACACTCATTAGCATTCTCATTCTTTTCCTGTCATACCATATCTGCTGTCGCCCCTTCATTATAGCTTTTCTGACCCTTAACATTTTGCCTTGGACCCTCTTGAAAAATGCATCGCCACCCTCTGCAACAAAATCATTAGCTCAGTTAAATATCATACCAATAACATAAGAATGAGTATAATTAGTACAAAGCGTTTAAATTACCTTCTTCCCGCTGTTCGTTACTTGGGGGTGCATTTTTAACCCAAGTCCCTTCAACAAGACTCCAATTCTTCTTTGTAAAATATCTCTCCTCATAGAATTTACAAGGTTTTGGAGCAGAGGCGGAAGAAAATTGGAAATTTTCATCCGTTTTCAAAAGGCGTGCGATGAGATTACCATAAGGCAAGCATGTAACTAGCTTTCCTTTCCTAGCCACGATATCCATGTGACTCATGATGGTATGGCCGACATTAAATGGTTTCTTCTCCATAATGTAAAAATACGTCAACAAGCTACTATAAGTGGCCTCCGTTTCCTTACCTCCCTTTGGTACCACATGCCTAGAGACCATATCAAAAACTATTCGCTCAAAAGGGGGTAGGTCAGCTATCTTATAATCGCTAGCTTTCTTGGCATCGTTTAGAGGCATACCAAAATACTTATGAGCCATTTCCCTATGGTTGAGCCTATTGGGTCCTCCGTTCGTCGGCCATCTACCACTAGCATAAACCCTAGCCGGTATTTCACCTTTATACCGAACTTCAAGAAGCTTATGGAACAAAGATGGGGTTACGTGACAATCAATCCCATTAACCTTTGTTGTAAACCCACTATCCTCATGGTCAGTCCAATTAGCGTAAAATTGACAAGTTTCATCAAAATAGGAATCTTCATTCAAAGTAAACAACTCAGTAAGTTGCTGGTCATTAAATAGTTTCATGATCTCAGTCAACCCTAAATGTTGCATCTTATTGAAATCAAGAACATAGCATGTCATCAAATTAGAACCCTTAATCAAATTCCTATACTTTACAAAGGCTGCTTGACTTACAAATTTCTTCTTCTCGAACCTTTGATAAGGTGCCCTCCTTGCTGCCCACTTCCTTTTCGTACCCCCACCGGCCATACTTGAAAATATATGAAGTTCGTGGAAGATGATTTGGGGGAGAATTTGAGTGGAAGTTTAAATTGCTTCGCGATTTGGGGGTTTTAGTTCTCCCCCCCTTTTTTTTTAATTTATATGCAAATTTCTTTCGAACTCGTATCCTATCAATAAATATGTTTCGATATCGTATCAAGGAACCCTATGCAAAAACGCTGCCGTTTAAGAAGACGAAGTAAGTTCTCGAGTTCGAACTTGTACTTGGAGTATTTCATATGAAAATTCAAATAAAGTGACGTGTCCCTACTTTTATCGAAATACATACAATTTGTGAATGGTATCTCGAATTCGTTAGCCTATCAATATATGGTTGCGATATCGTATTGTATATCGATAGAATCAAGTGTCTGACAAAATAAAACGCTGTCGTTTTGATAAACGAACTACACTTTCGAAATCGAGAAGGTACTTAGTGAATTTCAAGAAGGTTTTCCCTGGTGACGTCCCGACTTACGTTACGATATCGTAGGAAGCTTCCTACATCCATACGACTTCGTGTCTAAGATCGTCTTTATCTCTGTTCCCAAGACGATTACTCATGCGATATCGTGTAAAACAGACATATGTCGTATCGATATCGTAATCTGTAAAATACACCGTTACGTGTTCGAATGCAAAATCGATCAAAGTTTTTAATTTGAAATTTACATCCATACGATATCGTGTCTTGGTTCGTCTTTATTTCTGCTCTTAAGACGATTAATCCTTCGATATCGTGTACATCAAACTTTACCGCTTCGATATCGTCCTGTCGTTCGCATAGTCCGTTTCGATATCGTAAGGGTTTGGGATCCATGTTACGAATTCGACAAGTACATCGGTGACAGTTTTTTATTTGCTAGTTTTTACCATTATACAAAACTTTTTCAACTTCCATATCATGTTTTAGAATTTATCAACAAGTAGAAGAGAAAAATGTAACTAAAAGCATGGTTTGAAGAAGTAGAAATGATATTAAATTACAATAAACTTGAATCCATTTCCAAAAACTAAAAGCATAGTTTCAAACTATTATAAAAACACAGTAGTATAACATTATCCATGATGCATAAATAACACAAATGAAAGGTTACACAGATTCATTTTGGGTCTAGTTCTCCAATCTCGAGGAGGACACTCTCATCCAAATTTTCATTGATTTCCTCCGGATTGATTGTTGGATTTGATGGAGCTTGACTTTGTCCATCATCATCGTCAGAGCTGCTGCCGAATTCTGAGGTTTCAGAAGAATCATCTTCTACCCGTGGGCGCTTATTCTTTACAAGCTCACCATCTGAGTCTTCTTCCTCAACGACTTCATCAGGCTGATCATCTTCGTCACCCTCGCCCTCAAAGTTGTTACCTTCTGAAGTCTCTTCCTCTTCATACTCGCTTGAGTCGGATTCATCCGTACAAGCATCAACATCAAAATCCTCATCAATGTTATAAGTAGCTGCTTCTTCATCGGTCTCCTTAAGGGGCAAACCAAGCATATCGGCCAGCTTGGTGAAGTCTTCACGGTGATACTTCAATTCATTGTTGTACAACTCAACCTCCTCCTCTATTTTAACTAGAGTATCGTCCAAGTGTGAATGCCACTTCTGAATTTGCCCTACACATATATTATAAACAAAATAAAGTACAGATTATGAAAATAAATAACATAAATTAAAAGATAATGAAATATGCATTACTTACTAGGAGTCAACCGCCGCTTCTTTGGGTCCTTATGTCCATATTTACCATCTTCTTGGATGACCAGCCCTTTCTTGATCAACCATGCATTGTCGTAGTACTCGGACACCTCTGGACGACCTTGAGGTACAACCCCTTCCTTGCGAATCAATGCAGTGATCAAACGACCATATGGGTATGACTTCCCCGTTGAGTTTGCAGCCTTTACCATGTAGTGGAGGATGGCATAACCAGGGTTTATCTTATGTCCCTCCATGATGAAGTAGAAGAGCATGATGTTATGAACCGTGGCTTCACAAGCATGACCACCGGATGGGAAAACATTCAGAGCTATGAACTCGTAAACAAGTCTCTGCTCTAGACTGAGTTCAAGAATGGAGTAGTCGGTCTTAGGTTTTCCTAAATCAGGGGCTGTTACTCAGAAATACTTCTTTGCCACTTTCCGAAGATCAAAAGGTAGCTTAATGTCAATATTTCTTTTAAAGCTTTGTTGGATGAACATGTCATAGGGACCATTCGGATCAGTTCCTCTCAGAAAACTAGAATCAATATAAGGACATCCTATAGCAGCATTGATAGTAAATTGATCAACTAATATGTCCTTACCTCTAACCCTAGTTAAATAGCTATTACCATCCTTTCTCCAGTTTGAATAAAATTGGAGAACTTCTTCATGATAAACATCCTCCTCTAAAGTCAATAAACCATCCAAGTAATGGGGCTTAAACCAATTCAACACATAATCAAATTTAACCTCATCTTCTAGTTGAGATTTTTTGAATACCTTGGTGGAGAGGGTTTTCCTATCAGCCCATTCTTGGTAGCGAAGGACAGCATCGTCATCGATGAATGTGGGCTTCAACTCAAGATCTACATCCTCTTCCGAGCTTGAGTTTTCAGTTTCCGGTTGTGGCTGTGGAGGGTTCACCGGTGCCTCTCCACCACCAACATTTTCTCCCCGACCCCGGCCTCTACCACGCCGAGTACCATGGCTCTCAACCGCATGTGCAGCCTCATTAATTAATCCAGAGCGGGGAGCTCTTGCACGGCTACCACCGCGGCTGCTCTCTGCCTCATTGGCGGCGGACTCAGCCCGACCACCACGCCCTTGCTTTCGAGTTGCAGGCCTTTCACTTCCTCCTCTTGATCGAACCATGTCCGCCAGCTTGTTAGATGATTTAGGGATTTTGGGGGTTTTTCAAAATTAGGGATTTGAAGAAATTAGGGGGAAAACTTTTATATTCCTCAAACCCGTCTTTTTTTTTTAAATATAGTGATGGCCTTCGAAGTCGAGTCCAATTTCGCCTGGCTTTCACGGTCCGTTTCGACTTCGAGTCCAATTTCGCATGGCATTCGAATTCGAGTCCAACTTCCTTACCCATAGGTTGTATTAAATACATTCGATATCGAAACCTTTAAATTGTCCATTCGAACTCGTAAGACTATATATTTTGATACATGAGTATGTTCTTTCATATTAATATTGCGAGCAAAATAAATATAACATTATTATAAATTAATTGACGGATTATATATGAACTTTATATAGTTGAATAAACATATAAAGTTAATAAACATAAGTAATTGAATTATTTATTAAAAGTAATATAAATTAGTACAAAGTTATTTGTCTAAAAAATAATCTATATATATGTATGGAACTATAGAATGGTATACAATAGTACAAAATATTTTAATTTTGAATACCTAAAGTCATAAAATTACATGTGTTTAATACAACCTATGGCTTGACAATATTATATATATGTATACATATGAATAGACAATATAGTACTTTGATACTAACGCATTGTAATTACAAAAAACATTGTGAACAATATATATGACATATTACTTGACTAATTGGATCATGGTTTACTTACACGCATTAGGTATTTGCAATTCAATATAGTCATTTACTCCATAGCATGTACATATATACATGAACAGACAACACAAAACATTAATACTCATCCATGTATTTCTAACTTCCAGTCCAAAAGAACAAATTTGACTAATTAAATTGCAATTATTAATAAACAAAGTATACCCCCAATTGATTGGAAACAAATTAGTCACGATTAGCCAATTACTCATAATTATACACATTCATGGTGAACACATTTCTGACCTAATTAATTACTAATCTAACAAATACTACAATTATATAATATAAATCAAGGATCAACGTAAAAAAGATTAACTTTTGACTTGTTAAAAAATACACAAAACCTCAATCATTAGTCATACATATCATAAATGTATACTTACAAATTATACTACTTTCGATATCGTATGTAGTTCTTATAATAGTTACGATATCGTGTATATAATCATAACCACGTCTCGATATCGACAACATGCAATATAAGGCTTACGAATTCGTATCCTGTAGTCCACGCGTTATACTTAAAACCCTAAACAGTGTAATACCCGATGGATACCCACGGCAACCCGGACTGGAGGTTAAACCCTAAACCCTTATAATGGGTCATACGAACTCGCAATATGGAAATTCCAAACGAAAGTTAGTTACGATTTCGCAAGGTATTTCGACAACCGCATTTAATGCAAGTCAACCGGCGATAGTGCGGGTCAAAACCCCAAAAAACACCACAAAAACCAAAAACTCTCATTCTTTTTCGCATTTATTACTCTCCAAACACCAAAATCTCCCTCCTCTTTTGGTTTTTCCCACCAATTTCTTTCTCTAATCCATTCATTTCAATCAAACCAACAAGTTTGTGTTCATCCTTAGCATATCTTATAGATTTATTGTTCAACTATATAAAGACCCATATTCTCATCTATTTCTACACATCCATCAACATATATGCATTGTTAGGACCTCAAGGGTTTGTTAAAGTGTATGGGCTTTGATTAATAGTTATGTTTGGAACACTACAAACACTCTTTTATTGAAATGGATTATTTATAAATTTGTTGCATTTTTCACCTAGGGTTTCCATCTTTTGTCAATATGTTTATGCATTTATTGATATGTTGTGCTATTTAGTGATTGTATTGTGCATGTTTATACTTTATTCATATCCATATAGCATTAATGAGTTTCTATTAACTTTGTTTCATTCTCATTTTTCATGCTTTTGTGAATTGCCCTAACTTAGGTACTTATTTATGATCTTGTGTTAGTAGGACTTTGTCATGGGTAGCAAAAAACGCCAAAGTGATGCTAGTGGGGACAAGAGGCCTAAGAAAACAAAGAAGATAGCAAATGGTGGAGACAAGAGTTCACAAAAAAAGGTTTCGGCAAAACAAAAAGCTAAGGAGTATTGTCGCATTGTACAAAGGCGTTGGAATAACGAGGTAAAGACACCAATGAAATTTGATGCGAAAGGCATTGCTATTTCTAAGGAGCGACCATTGTGGTCGAGTTGGTGTGGAAAAGTCGGGAGAACAAGAGTCGACATTGCAACAAAGACTTGGAAGGAGATTAATCCAGCACAAAGAACGGATTTTTTCAACGATTGTAAGGTACATCGTCTCCATTACATTGAGTTCATTATTTAAAGTATGAATTTGTATCGTAGTTTTTCTCATATTTTCATATGCAATAGGCACCCTTTGAAATTGATGCAATGGATGAAGAAGCCGTGAAGAAGAAGGCTTTGAACATTGTCTCCAAAGCTAGTCGTGAATTCAAGTTTAGATTGGCGAAAGACTATATATACGAGGGAGGGAAAAGAGTTGGTCAACATCCTCTAGTAAAACACAATTATATCCTCCTATCGAGTTGGGAAACATTCAAGCAAAGGTCTCTCGATCATGAAGCCGATGTAAGACATAATTTATTTGTTTCATTGTCATTCAATCAATGTATTGCTTTTAATATTATTAATGACATAATCTTTATGGAAGGGAACCCGAGAAATGAAGATAAAATGTGCCAAAGCAAATAAACTCTATCACACAATGAGTAGGGCTGGATACTTGGGTCTTGGAGACAAGCTTGATGGTGAGAGCCAAGAGAAGCAATATACCAAGAACCTCGAGGATGGGATGACCACAGAAGAGGCACGGGAGAAGGTTGTACCGTTAAAGATTGATGACATTCCCCGGCATGATATGTTTGTTAGAGGTAGAATGAAGAGCGATAAAACATACACAACTACCGAAGTTCAAGAAGTCGCAAAGAAAGTGGTAAGGCAACATTTTCCCAATTACGATATTGAAAATAATCAAAACAAGTATTATAAATCTATTTTGAAAATTTTATATAGGATGAGATACTCGTTCAAGAGAAGGAAGGCCTTTTTACACCCGTGGGGAAGATGGATGTATTGGCTAAAGCGGTTGGGAAGGATCATCCCGGGAGGGCAAGGGGGGTTGGTCGTTATTTGACTCAACGAGAGGCTTTTGGGATAACGCGAAGTAACGGAAAAGAGAAGCCTTCGGAACTATACGTGGCTAAGTGGACGATAAAAAGGCAAAAAGAAACAATACTTTCCCAAAATTTGGAGTATGCTTCATTAAGGAAGCAAGTTGATGCCATGGCCCAACAAATGGGGTACGTACATCCACCCGAGGAAAATATGGTAGTTGGTGAGCGTCGTCCCTCGTCTAGAGGATCGCATCATATTCCGGTCAATGAAGAGCCTAGTGTGGAGGTAAACATTGGACATGTTGAACAAGAGCCAATTCGACCATTGCAACATCAACCCATAGATATTACATCCAAACCTTCCACAATAAAGGTAATTTTTCACCTACTATGTTAATATTCTAAATAAATATTTATTTTGTGTTATTATTAACTTTGACATTATATTGTTATTAGATTTTGACGTATAAGCTTTTCATTGATTGTGGTCTCAACGAGACCCCTAAACATGTGGCAAATGGAACCTTTGAGGAAAAGATGCGAACACACCATCTCCAAGCTATTCCCATAGGATTTGGTAGAGTTGCCATAGGTAGGGCAATAGAGCCAACGGCCCTTTTGCCAATGCCCGAAGGGGAAAAAACTAGGGTTGGGGATATGGTTGGAGGGTATGTTATTTGGCCACGATGGTTGATAGTTGATGGAGGTTCTAATGACATACCCATGAGGAAAAAGGTAGACGAGGTGAAGAAACAAATAATTGCCAATAATACCCCACCACTTTTGATCCCAAGGAATTGTTAAAATTTTTGAACGAACTACCTTATTGGGTAAGGAAGTTACACGAATTCTTAGATCACCAAAACATCAAATCCTTCTATAGGTTCTCCGGTAATGAGAGTGTGTTTGGATTTCGAGCGGATTTGATTATTCCTTTGGGTCATTTCAAAGACATTTGGAATATGGGGGATTTAGACTCAAATATCCTAACACTCCATCAATTGTAAGTTTCCTTATTTTTACCTTTTCATTAAATATCGCGGGTTCATATTTAATCCTAATTGTTTACATTAACTCTACAAGGAGCATGTATTCCAAGTCTTGTAAAAATGGAAAAGATTGGATTGGTTATCTATGTCCCGAAAGCATGCGCATGGTTGAAGGTTGTGCCCCTACTGCTCAACTTAGTTATCTAACCGCCACACTTCAATTGGAAAACAAGAAAATATTCATAGGGCCCTACAACGGAGGGTACTCAGCTTCCTCTAAACTTGATATTAAAACTAAAATTTTTGTCTTGACATAATATTATGATTTCAATTTTTCGATAGGGGTCATTGGAGTTTTGTTGCTATGGTACCGGGGCAAAAGAGAGTGTATTGGATTGATTCTCTAAATAATCCTCCACCCAAAGCTTTCGCCGATCTTCTTGAGGTGGCTATGCATGATGTTAATCAAAACACTCTTCGTTCTTTTGAGCTCATACAAATAACGGTAAACAATCACATCATTTTACCACCAATTATTATATTTTGTTAAGCTTTCGTTGCATAACTAGCATTCTTGATTTTTGCCCACAACAAAGTACAAGAGGCAAAGACGTAATTGGGAGTCCGGCTACTATACCTTCGTATTTGCCAACAAGTGTGTTGAAAATCTAACATTGGACAAACTTGATCTTCGTCAAGTAAGTTCAATGTATTCATCACCATAATTTTCATTTCATGATGACTATGAAATCTAACTAGACTTGGAAACTACCTTATTCCAAATCAGGTTTTTGAAGATGACCAAACTCCCTACACCATCGCCGACTTAAATGATGCAAGAGATAAGTTAGCTCGCTACCTTGTTTTGGCTCGTAGTAAAGTCATATCCACACCGCTCTTACATAAGAAAAATGTAGTATAGATTTGTGTACTGTTAGAAGAAAGGTTGCTTGTGGTGCTGTTAAAATTGTAGATTTCAGTAGTGATTTTTGGAATACGGTTACTGGAAAGAATTTTCTTTCGAACTCGTGTCCAGCATTCGGTTCAGTACGATAATTCATTCGAACTCTTGTCAATGTCGTATATACATTCGATATCGAATCATTTCTCACCCTGAATTTAGCAAAAATCGTTTTCGAATTCGTGGATTTTTTGTTTCCAGTCTCGATGTCGTACCATTTATCGGTCTTGGGACAGGGATGACAGCGGAATGATCTTCCGAGAGCGCCTACTGAATAGTGCCATTCATAAATATAAAGAGTTCGTATAGCCTGAATGAATGTATCGAACTCGTAACTAACTTTTCCAAAACAACCGATATCGCACAGGTCACAAATATCACAAACTGGACACGAACTCGCAAAATATATTTACCACGAATCGATTTCGCAACATTGAATTTGGAATTAATATTTTCCTAAACCACCTACGATATCGCAAGATAAGAACCTCTTTAATCGACTTCGTTTCATTATTAGGATTTGACCACTCTCTACGATTTCGTGATTAGTTAAAGTCGACAATGTCGTATCCGAGTTCGTATCTGTGTTCAGTATCCTTTCGAACTCGTGTCCGTGTAGATGGAATCCCGGAGTTTCTTAACCAAGTTCGATTTCGAGTCACTACCAACACCCGATGCGACTTCTCTAATATGGTTATATCATTCGATATCGGATCGTGTATTACATCTATACGATATCGAAAGACTAACATTATCGATTCCACCAGGAATTGCATACGAACTCGTCAATATGAGTACCGGGAATGCCATATATAAATACATAGTTACGATTTCGATTCAACTTTCGCTTTGATTGGATTACGATATCGTAACACCATTAAACTACTTAAGATCTACCTTCGATTTCGTACAGAAATGGAGAAACAACGTATGGAATGCACACCTGCGATATCGTAAGACCTTGTGCCGAATTTGACTTACGATATCGAAGGATCAGTAAATAACACGGCGGTTCTGGGAACCGCCGTAACGGGTTGCGCCATTTACGGCACAGCCAGTAACGGCGGTTCCCAGATGCCTTCGTTGGTACGATGGAACCGCCGTAAAAACATGGTTTCTGCACTAGTGAGGCGTGCGTTTGTATTAACTTGATCAATACATTTACTTAGAAAGACTTTGGTTTCTGGGCAGATTTACTCATTTAATGTGTTTGAGTACCTTTATTATGGCATTTGGTGTTTATATAATTAGAATTTTTGATATTTTAATCGTATTAAAACAAATATATGTACCAATTTATCACCAATCCCTCCACGCAACGCGTGGAGAGACCACGCTAGTTAGTATAATATATATTGCATTTCATTTCATATGCTTGTTAGCTTATTACACAAATTAGAATTTTGAAAAAAATGTCGATGAAATTTTAAAACTTTTATCTTGATTATCATCATATGATGTGATAATTACATACAAGCCACATATTTCATTCGTAATATATGCCGTTGAATTTTTATTTTATTTAATCATAATATATAATTTTTAAATTTAATATATAAAATATTCTTTAGTAAACATAAATAAGCATTGTATATATTTATGTATAAGTTTTGTATTAATGATAGATAAATAAAGTATTAACGAGGTAGATGAGAAATAAATTATGACATGGATAAAAGTAAATGGTGGTGGAACATAGAGAAAGTGATGTGGAAATGTGTGTGAGAATTTTATGATAGTTGGGGTGGAATGTTGGAGGTGATGTAAAAGAGGTTTTATTGAAAAAGTTGTGGAGAGTGGATGTATGATAGGAGATGGTCTAAATATGCATAAAATGATTCTATTGCAACCTTGTCGGCCAAATCTACAGAGACCTCACAAACTGGCAATCTGGCATGATCCCAGACTACTGAAGCCACAAACACGCGACTGGAACCTACAAGTTCATAAATGTGTCTAGTAAAAATTAACAAAGACAAAATCATCATTTCGCAGAAACTTGTGTATTAAACATTCTAATTATCCTAGCTGGATTAATCTCATTATTTGGTGCATCAGAACTGTTTCTTATCAAGTTGTGGTTAATGGCAATACCTCTTTTGTATTCTTCCCAAACAAAGGCATCAGACAGGGGTGCCCTCTATCACTTTATCTTTTCATCATAGCCCAGCAATATATGTCTGCCTGGTTGGAGCAAAAATCTCTGGAAAATAACAACCTAGGAATCCAGGTATCTAGAAGGGAACCAAGGGTAAGTCACCTGATGTATGCTGATGACTGCATATTATTCACCAAAGTCACATATGAATCAGTGAATATTCTGGCAAAGACACTGGATTTATATGCTAGATTCTCTGGATAAAGACTTAACTTTGACAAGTGCTCTGTCCAATTTAATTTAGTCCTAATACCCCTGAAAGCATGAAGGAGTACCTGATGTATACTCTAAATATTCACAATCAGAGGTTAGGAGATAAATACTTTGGTATTCAAATCAACTTCAGAGAGCAGAAGAAGGAGATTTACCAGAATTTGATTAAGAGGGCCAAAGAGAAATTTGGGTCCTGGAAAACCAAGCTACTGAATTTTACTGGGAGAGTCACTCTGGCTAAACATGTGCTCAGTGCATTGTCTTTATATTCTCTGAGCATATATAAAATTCCAAAGTGCATTCTGCAGAAACTGGATAAAATGACAGCTTGCTTTATATGGAAGGGTGAAATGGAAGGAAGAACTACCCATTGGAGATCATGGAAGACTCTCACAAAGTCTAAGAGTGGGGGTGGTCTGGGTCTAAGATCTGTTGCAGGAATGAATAAAGCACTGCTTGCCAAACATGCCTGAAATATTCTCAAAGACAAAGACTCATTTCTGGTCAGAGTTTTCAAGGCTAAATATATCAAGAATGCTGATTTTAGGATTGTGACACAAAAGCCTAACGACTCTTGGGGCTGGAAGTCCATACTATGGGAAAAAGACATCATTACTGAGAATATGGGCTGGAAGATTAACAATGGCAAATCAGTTAGGTTGAATGAACAATGGATTCCCACAGCCAATGATCCATTGGATGCACATTCAGTTACCTCTCAGCACACTAATCTGAGAGTTGAGCATCTGAAATAAGGACCTGATTGTTGGAGGGAGCCTCTTCTGAGAGCTATTTTTCCTAACAGCATAATTCCACATATTCTGGCCCTTAAGGTGAGTGCAAACCCAAATATAGCAGATGTCCCACTATGGCTTCTTAACAGAAATGGGACTTACACAGTGAAGAAAGGATATCCTGATCTCAGAAGAAAAAAACTATGGGACAAAGTATGGAATCTCAATGTCTTCCTATGGAGGATATTAGCTAGAGCACTTCCTACATTGATCAACCGCAGGAAAAGGAAAATTTCAGACCAATTTATCTGCCCAAGGTGCAACTTGGAAGAGGAAGATGAGTATCGTCTGTTTGTGGGATGCAGTGAAAGCAGGAGTTTCTGGTTGCTGTCTCCAATTGGTCAGAAGGTCTCTGCACTCAGTCAGTCATTCTCCAAATCATAGCTCCAACAGTGGTTTACTTGTGGAGCCTGGATGAAGACACTAGACTACTAGCATTTTCCCTTTGGGAAATATGGCTACAGAGAAATAAGAAGGCCAAGGAAGACATAACAGTTGAACCCAGAATCATTGCGGAATTAGTTGTTGCAAAGTTTCTTCTTTTCAAGAAACAGGACATTGTAGAAAATCACCCCATCGCATCCATGCCTCAAGAAGTAATGACATATTCCGAAGATAACAGGACTAGTTATGCACACAATCAAAATGAAGGATGCACCTTAATCAAGGTTGATGGATCTTTTCACAAAGCTAGCAACCTTGGCACAGCGGGTTAGACTATAGCATCTGGTGGAATAAATCAAAAGGGCACAGATTTCTATGTTTCGACATCCCCATTACAGGCATAGGCAGAAGTCTGCTGGAGGGCTATCAAGGTAGCAGCTAGAGGAGAGTCTCAAGGGTTGTGTTTGCTTACAGATTCGGTGGAACTAGTGGCGGCACTCAAGGATTTGGATTCAGCGCCATGGGAGATCAAGAACATCGCAGTGAGCATCGTTGCTCTTCTGAGGAACTCTTTCTCCTTCTTTGATATTAATAAAGTTAGTAGAAGTGTATTAGATATGAAACATAATCTGGTCATTATACTTGGTCGTGCTATTTGTAATCGCTACTTAATTTAATTGTATATAAAGCTTACTTTTTAAAAAAAAAAGAATTCTTTTGAGAGTTGGTCTCTTGGGTGACGGTCACTATATAGTGACCAGATTAAATTGCAAATAGGATATAAGTTAAAAAAACACGGAGGGACCAATTTCCAATTTTTAAAAATCACGCGCTACAATGTCAAGTCACACGCTACGGTACCGATTTGCTACAGTGTCGAGTTGCTACAGTACAACATAAAACATGAACACTTTAACTTAAAACATGAACATTTTAACGTGAAACATGAACATTTCTTGAAACATAAAACATGGACAGTTTAACTTAAAACATGAACATTTTGACTAAAAACATGAACATGGACGTTTTAACGTGAAACATGAACACTTTAACTTGAACCATGAACATTTTAACTTGAAACATAAAACATAAATATTTTAACTTAAAACATAAAACATTGACGTTTTAACGTGAAACATGAACACTTTAACTTGAAACATAAACATTTTAACTTGAAACATAAAACATGAACATTTCTTGAAACATAAAACATGAACAATTTAACTTAAAACATGAACAATTTAACTTAAAACATGAATATTTTTTTAAACATGAATATTTTTTGAAACATAAACATTTTGACTTAAAACATGAACATTTTAACTTGAAATATAAAACATAAAACATGGACGTTTTAACGTGAAACATGAACAATTTAACTTGAAACATAAAACATGGACGTTTTAACGTGAAAGATGAACATTTTAACTTGAAACATAAAACATGAACATTTTAACTTAAAACATTGAAGTACACTGTAGTAAACGCTGTTCAATGCGCATGGAACTTTTAAATTATCATACTTTGGTATCAATTTCATTCAATTCATGACACTTTACACTTTTGATGTTTATATATATTCACTAAGTAATTCATGACTTACAGATATAATAGGAGTTGTAGTGCATATGTACCCATCACCAAGGTCAAGACCAAATATGGACTTAAAGATATGCATAAATTTGTTCTAATGGTTGACAAGTAAGATTTTGTTTTTTAACAAATGCATACTTATCATAAGAAATACACGACATCAAATTTATATTAAAATTTTCATGATTACACTAGGCTGCAAACACTTAGAGCAAGTCCAACAGCTAAGGGAAAAGAAATGCTAAAGTAGAGGTCCAAATTGGGGATCCTCTATATTTTTTTAGCCCAACTCCAACAGTTAAGCTATTTTAGCTATCCATGTATTAATTTATTAGCACATTAAATAAGGTGAAAACATTTATTATTCTGTGTGCCGTCGTCGAACAGAGTCGTTTTATTAATTAACTCCTGACGTTCATATAAGTCTCTCGCGGTCTGAAACAAGATTGTGTTTATCTCCCAGCCTTCTCCCTTTCAACTTCTGGTTATGTAATTATATAATTGCAAATCCTTTCCGAAATCGAGTTGTCGGCTTCTTCCATCACTCTTTTACTCTGAAAGTCAGGCTATGCAATTCTATAATTGCTAACCCTTTTTGAATCTCTCATCTCCACTCTTATTCGTTTCTCTCCAAATATTACAAGGTGAGTTTGGTAGTTGAATTACTGTAATTTCGTCATTATGAAGAATA
Source organism: Cruciata laevipes (assembly GCA_963678965.1). Classification (NCBI taxonomy): domain Eukaryota; kingdom Viridiplantae; phylum Streptophyta; class Magnoliopsida; order Gentianales; family Rubiaceae; genus Cruciata; species Cruciata laevipes. The sequence continues at coordinate 10,956,306 of OY787636.1, read as the reverse complement.
TACACACAAAGTGTTTGTAAAAATGCCTCAATCACAAACCAACTTAATTTTGGATTTAACTTCTTCTTCGGTTCTTCCACTCTATTGCCGAACGTTAGCAAAAAATCCACAAAAGCTGCTTACATCCCTGTTTATTTTAGTCCAACGGCTTTGTAAGGATTTTTCACTCCGCGTATGAGACCATGTCTTGTTACGTTCAAAATTCTGCGTAATTCTTTTCCAAAATTGAGTTATTTTTTGGTCAACTCCTTTCACCGGATCTAAGCCAACATTTAGCCATGCTGACACCAGAGCTTTGTCTTCTTCGATAGAATTTTTTTGGTTTCTTGACTGGTTCTTGGTGGTAGGTGTCCCATCTGTATCACCATTAGTAACCTCTGCATCGACACCGTTGATATTATCTATATCCGGTTGTAAGTCGGTATTTCGAGGCATTTCATTGAGGTCAGTTATAACCTCTCCTGTCAATAGACTTGTGTAATTCATTTGAGACCAATCCATCTACAAAATTAAGATAGAAGAACTTAAATGCAATACATATATGCGATAAAATATGAAAATACGAGAAATATTGAAAATATGCAGCAGCTATTTGTGCAAGATAATTTACTCAGGGAATGAATGAAATATCAATCATGTCACTGAAACTTCTCAAAGAGAGACATCAAATTAGTACTCACAGTGCATTAGGAGGACTATATATTAAATGACAATTTTGGCATATAGAAAATATAAGAATGTGGACAAGAAAGATCAAATTATTTGATCAACAAATGCCGCATCTTGCAAACATGATGTAGTTTTATGCATGCCCCAACTCATAATCTTCTATATAAAATTACTAACTCTGGACAGTCAACAAACAACATAACATACATAAAGAGAGTTATTTAGTTTATACCGTTCTTCCCAACAGTGACTCTGAATTATTCAGTTCACCACTGGAAACCATGCATCATAAATTTTATCATACAATACAATTGCTGTCTTCTCAGCTTTACTTTTGCTATAGCAGCACAAACACACAAACACACAATCCATATACGGAGGAGTGAATTTGATGCTAATTAACATCATAAGTATAGTTTCTTCCAAATTTCTATTACAGTTATCTTCCAAGTTTATATTCCAAATCAGTAAGACATGCAAGACTTATTTGAAAAGTCCAACTACCAAGCACAGAGCTCACACAGCTTCCAACTCAGTTAAAACATCGAACACTCACATTGGTAAAACATCGAACACCTAGCATGCAAGAGTAAAATTGCAACTAAATAAACAAAAAAACGCCCGTCATAACTATCGAAGGACTAAAATTGATCAAACTCCAAACACCTTACTGTGAGCGTATAAGCATATCTGATTTATCATTATCATAAAAAATGCCAGGCTCAAATTGTGCAAATTATCAGAAAGAATACCGAATGACTGTGTGATGAACTATACCTACAACTTGACGAAGGTTGACCCGGCCGACACGAAATTGAGAAAATAGTTTGGGAGGGGCGCAAACGGTGCTATCGTTGAAGCCCACGGGAAGATATCTCCGAGTGATAGTCGTCTTCTATTCTGGGGTATTTCTCCTCATAAGTTCTCCCTGGATACCCTCCTTGGGGCTCTTCATAGTACGCCACTAATCCAACCGAGGTAATCGGATAGCTTTGACCCTGAAAAGATTTCACTCATTAATTCAAACTAACGTCTCTGCAACTAACGTTATACTTTTCACACCATTAAATTTTCTATTTACATTCCGTTGAAGAGACATCAACGCGTATCTTTCTAACTTTCGTATACACACTAGCTAGGAAAGTATTTCTACAACACATATTCTTACAACTCAAAAAAATACGATTTTTTTTTCGTGCATTACATATATCATATTATGGAATTATATTGAGTTTTACCACCATGCATGGGTGTCTTTATTATATTAAAATATATTTTAAAAACAAGCCCGACGCTTGAAAATGTTAAAGTAATTGGTGATTTATATCCAATATGAGGTGTGTTTTGTCAAATAACCCATATTAGAAGCAATGAAACATGTTAGTGCACTCAATTAGGAAATTTGTTGGTGCAATTTGAGTAAAAAATGTTGGAAAATATCTAAAGGACCAGAGCAACATAGATGAAACTTTTGGGCAACATGTGTAAATATTTTTTATAAGCTTCCCGTGACACATAAAACTTTAAAACTTTAATTTCACATTTCATATGGATTCAATTTGATTTCACACTACTCAATTTTAGAAACACACCATTCTGATTTCTTGGAAAATTTAGTTAATATTTATAAAAATTCAAATAAGGTTTGATTTTTTTACTCTTATTTTAGTTAGTAAATATATATATAGAAATCCGAGTTGATGTCAACGTAGCTTGTTCAGACTTTAGTTATTTTGATAAAGTTAAATTGTTAATCATTTATTATATGTTTTTAACAAAAAGATAAAAAGAATAATGATTGAAATTTTGACACGAACCAAAATATTGAACTCACTTTGATCCAAACTAACTTGACTAACAATAATTACCCAACGTCAAAAGTTTATTTCTTCCCATGTCAATTTTGTGTATTATATTTTTACTTAATCCGACTCAACCTGACAAACGAGTCTAACCTGATCCGATCCGACCCGCTATAATTCTTTCTGAACCCGACCCGGCCCGACCTGATAAACAAACATAATACGAATTCAACCCGACATGAATGCGACCCAACACAACACGATAAAAAGTTCTGACCTGAAACAACCTGTCCCGTATTTACTCGGACCTATATGACTCAAACACGCAACCCAACACGTCAACCGAATTAACAACTCTAGTATTATCTAATAATGTTGTCACTTTATTTATATATAGATGACACCAGTAGCCGCTAATGTAGTCACTCAAGTCTACGCAAAAATTAAACAAACTGCATACAATTGACAATCATTTTCATCCCACGATGCAAATAAGTTGCTCATGTAGATCAAAATATGATTGAATGTACCAATACATTATGGATGGTGCGCCGAAATCAGTCGCCCTCTTCTTCACTTTCTTGAGATCAAACTTGAACCCGAGTCACAACTCACCGCTCCCACCCTAGACATGCTCCTGAAGGATGAAGACTCATCTGAAGCAGAACTGAATGATGCGGTTCCCTTGCTCCGGAAAAGCGTTGCCTCGGCTTCCAAGTCACCGGAAAAGACTCCAAATGGTATTGTTTTTGTAATTTTGAATGAGGTTTCTCCTGTGGCAAGGAAAAACGTTTCCTTGGCTTCAAAGGAGTCCAAATGGAGCTTTGAATGGTTCAGTTTCTGCGGCTAGGAAAAACATTTCCTCGCCGTCAAAGTCACTGTGTCAAAGTGGTGTTATTACTAGGGCATTGAAGGTTCAAAGTCCATGTACAGGGGAGTCCAAATAATTATGTTACTGGTACTTTGATTGAATGGTCCAATTTCTGTGCATAGGAAAAACAATTCCTTGCCATCGAAGTCGATCGGTGGAAATCATGTGAATAATGACCGTGTGGATACTGGAAACTCCAAGAGGGTTCATAACAATGTACACTACTCAAACAATGCGTCAATGATGATTTGGCTCTGTGTGTTAGGGTGTATTAATTTTGCACTGTGTTAGGATGATTATATTGTAAGTCCAGATTTTGTTGGCTGCTTTGTGGAATGTCATGTTGCAACATGACTTCAGTTGGCAGAAAAAGATAGAATATTTTCCAGGTTCCAGCGCAGGTTTTGAAGATGGAAGGAAAATATTGTGCGATGGAGTTTATGGAAACTACAGTCCTAATGGGTGTCTACAATGTGATTTGCAGCTGTATTAGAATGGAAATATTCGTGGTGATCGGTTTTCCATTTATCAGATGATTAGACACACATAAATTCCTTTTCTTCAGGATTTAAATGTGGAATAGACGTCTAGTGAAGGAAGGATTCAAGAGCCGTGCAAAAGGAAGGTTTTCACGGCAATGAGCTATAAAAGAAGGACATCGGTTGCGTGCTCGGATTTATCGGTTTTACACAGAAAATTCTGGAATTCAGAGTTTTATCGTTTTGAGAGCAAAGGCAACGCAGTCCACGGTTTCTACAATAATTAAAACACTAGGGACGTGTGTTAAAGCTCGGGTGTTCAAGATCTTGCCGCACCTTCGTGGAAAAGAAGGTAATCACTGTAACAGCTATCAGAAAGAAATGGTAGTGTGATAGGCTTGCTAGAGTAGCCACTAGATTGTAATAGATCAGGAAAATATTTATTGCATCTAGTGAAGGATCTTAACACGGGCTACGGCCCCCCAGACGTAGGTGCATTGCACTGAACTGGGTGATCATATCGTGTCTCTTTACTTTCCGCACTTAGTTTTAATTTCATTGTTTTTGAGTTAAAACTTGATACGATAGTATAGATCTTAGTAAGCACGGACTTTCAATTGGTATCCGAGCTTAATCACTCTTTTAATCCTCTTGCGAGGTGAGTGACCGATCTGCTTACTATGGCCAAAGAAGGAGGATCCATCACACGAGCTCCTCTACTGGTTGATGGAGGATACCCGGACTGGAAGACGCGCATGCGTATATTTATTGATCAACTTGATGATGATGCTTGGAATATGATTGAGATTGGCTACAGTCCACCTACCACAATAAATCCGGCTGGTCAAACTATTCCTAAACCTCTTCCATGGACTGATGCAGAGAAGGCTATGAAGAGGCTCAACAGTAAGGTTTTGGGGGCTCTGTACAATGGAGTAAAAGATGACCAATTCAGAATCATCTCGGGGTGTACTACTGCCAAAGCTGCTTGGGAAGCTCTTGAGAAGGAGCATGAAGGTTCCAGGTCAGTCAGAAAAATCAAACTTGGAATGATCAAATCTGAATTTGAAAGCCTGGAGATGTTGGAACACGAGTCAGTTGATGAATTCAGCACTAGATTGAAAGATTTAATTCATAGAGCACACCAGTTTGGAGAAAGATATACTGAGGCTCAAGTTTTGGACAAGGTGAAGAGGTCACTACCTGAGAAATTCTCGGTTTTAGTCATGAACTTGGAGATTAATTCTCAGCTGGATGTTTTGACTCTAGATGAGCTGATAGGGTTTATGAAGACATCAGAGATGTGCACTGAGAAAAGTAAGGACAAAAAGGCCCTGTCATTTCATGTTGCAACATCAAAAGGGAAAGGAAAGTTGGAGGAGATTGAAAATGCTGGTTCAGATGAAATGGCTTTGCTGGCTAGAAACTTTGGGAGATTCATGAGGGGAAATCAAGGCAGAGGTTTCTCTGGAAATCAAGGAAGAGGAAATCAAGGTACTCAGGGTCAAGTCAGAGGGTTTCAAAGTCCACAAGGTGTACAAGCTCAAGTGAATCAAGGCCAGGGAACTCAGGTTTTCCAAAATCAAGGAGCTCAGTCTTTTCAGAACCAGGGAACTCAGTCCTATCAGGGTCAAGGAACTCAGGCTTTTCAGAATCAGGGAGCTCAGTCTTATCAGGGTCAAGGAGCTCAGCCTACAGATCCACAGAACAATTTCAAAAATTATCAAGGGAGTGATACTTCTCAGAACAGACTCAGATCTGTTGATGATTTACCTAGAGGTCCTGAAGGTACAAAACATGCTGGAAAACCTCAGTGTAAGGAATGTGGGGGTTATGGACATCTTGCCTATCAGTGTGGAAATTTCCTGAATCAACCAAAGGCATTTGTAGCATCTGGTGAAACCTGGAGTGATGATGAAGATGAGATTCAGCCAGAGAAACATGTATCCTTTGGTGTTAGAGTTGTAGAGTCAGGACCAGTTCCAGATGACTCAGAAAGTTCTGATATCCAGTGTACTTATGATGAGCTTTACAAGGAATGGGAAAAATCTGTTGAATTAATCAAAAATTTGAAGGATGGTCAAAGTGAAGGTACTGAAGTCTTAAGACTTTCAGAAGAAGTTGAGTCTCTGAAAGTAAAAGTCAACACCTTAGTAAATGATTCACTGGTTGAGGAGCAGGAAATTGAGGAGTTAACTTTGAAACTTAAATCCATGACAAAAAGAGCTGAGAAAGCTGAGGAGTCTCTTGCTGATTAGTTGAAGAAAAGTGAGATATCTGAGGGAAAGAAACCTATGGATGATATGGAGAAATCCATAAAGCTTGAAGTAATGACCAAGAGAGCTAAAGATGCTGAAGTAACGTCTGAAATTCTAGTCAAGAAACTGGAAATAATGACCTCCAGAGCAGTGAGTGCTGAAGAAAAGGCTAAGGCCAGAACCATTGACTGTGACAATCTGGGGAAGAAGTTGAGATCTGTAATTGCTAGGGCTGAAGAAGCTGAAGCAACCATTCAGAAATTGAACAAGGGAACTGCTAAATTGAATGATCTTCTGATAATGGGAAAAACTGATGGTAATAAGCATGGTCTGGGATTCAACAGCAAGGTGTCAAACTCTCAGATGAAGAAGACTGTGTTTGTATCTGCTGGAAATCATTTATCTACCATCCAGAAGAAAAACAGAAGTAATCAGTCCAACTATGGAATTGTAGAGAGAAAAACCCCTCCCAGATGTTGTGAGTACTGTATGATGTAGGGGCATAATGAATCTCGATGTATGAAATTACTTAGAGATATCATGAGAGGCAAGCAATTTGTCTCATGTTGCAACATGGAACCTGAACTGCAGAAGAAATTGACCAAGAAGGTATGGATTCCGAAAACCTCTCTCAACTGTTATGTAGTTCATACCTGCTATAGTGTTTATGCCAGGGACACGTGGTACTTTGATAGTGGGTGCTCCAGACACATGACTGGTTCTCCAGATTTTCTCAAAAATGTGTTACCTTGGATTGGCACTGTTCAATTTGGAGATGGAAAAATCAGCAAGGTTATCGGGAAAGGCGAGCTACATATTCAGAACTTTCCGGTATTCTATGATGTATTGCTAGTAGAGGATCTCAAGGCAAATCTTATAAGCATCAGTCATCTCTGTGATCATCATATGACAGTCCATTTTGATGAATCTATCTGTACGGTCAAGCAAGGCTCTAATGGAATACTCACAGGGAGAAGATCTTCTGATAACTGTTATATCTTGGAACCATCAATTACATGCTTGAGTGCTAAGAGTGACAACTCAACTCTGTGGCATCGAAGACTGGGCCATGCAAACACCAAAGCACTAAGTAGAGCATCTCGGATTGAAGCTATCAGGGGGCTCCCTCAAATCACTTATCAGAAGGATATGATCTGTGGTCCATGCAAGGAAGGAAAACAGACAAAGGCACCTCACTCAGCCATTAATGACATCACCACTTCCCAGAACTTGGAATTACTTCATATTGATTTAATTGGGCCAGTTAATATCTCTAGTGTGTCTGGAAAGAGATTCTTCTTTGTGTGTGTTGATGACTTCTCTAGATTCTCTTGGGTTGAGCTATTGACAGAGAAATCCGAGGCAGTGAACTTTATCAGAGATCTTGTACTTCGTCTAAACACTGAAAAGGCAAGTGCAAATCAGAGAGTTGTTAGCATTCAAACAGACAATGTAGGAGAATTCAAGAACGCAGCCATGGGTGAATTTTGTTCTTCATATGGGATCAATCTTCACCCCCCTTCTCTCCACCGATGAATGGGATTGTTGAACGCAAAAATAGAACCATACAAGAGATGGCTCGGACCATGCTAGCTGAGTATGATGTGCAAAAACGCTGGTGGGGCGAAGCTGTTAAGACTGCATGCTATGTTATAAATCGGGTATACCTAAGACCTTGGACAGAGAAAACGGCTTATGAGATCTGGAAAGGGAAGAAACCTAGTGTGGCTCACTTTCATGTATTCGGTGCAGAATGTTATATTCTCAGGGATAGAGAAAAACTTGGTAAGTTTGAGTCAAAATCAGACAAAGGAGTGTTTCTTGGCTATGCATTGAACAGCAGAGCTTACAGGGTGTTTAACAAACGCACGGGTACTATTATGGAGTCGATTAATGTGATAGTTAAGGATGTGCCTGATAGGATTTCAGAAGATATTGATGACATAGAGCTACTTCAGCACAACTCTAACCAAAGTAGTGCAAGTCTGAAAAACCTATCTCCTGAACCATGTACCAGTTCTCATGTTGCAACATCAACTGCTACTCCAGGAGAGAACCAAGTTTCGAAACTTGCTGAAGATGAGCAAACTAATGCAGTAGGGATGGATTTGTCAAAAACATCTGCCGCTGATGCACCTATTCAACCAATGACTGAAGGTGCGTCAGATACATCCGATGAATTTGATGGAGAAGCAACACGAGTAGACACTGGAATTACTCCAAGACAGAAAAATCCCCGAGGAAAGCCCCCTGTGAACTATGCTCAGATGCACCATGGAAGCCGTCATGTGCTGCAATGCTTTCTGTCCTTGATCGAGCCAAAGAACCATAAGGAAGCCCTATTGGATGAATACTGGATCTCAGCTATGCAGGAAGAACTGAGTCAATTTGAACGGAATGATGTATGGGAGTTAGTTGCACGTCCGCAAGGAATTAATGTCATTGGTACAAAATGGATTTTCAAGAATAAATCTTATGGAGATGGAACAGTTACCAGAAACAAAGCAAGGCTCGTGGCTCAGGGATATACTCAGGTAGAAGGAGTGGATTTTGATGAAACGTTTGCCCCTGTTGCAAGACTTGAATCTGTTCGAATTCTGTTAGCTATGTCATGTGTGCTGAACTTCAAGCTACATCAGATGGACGTTAAGAGTGCCTTTCTAAATGGCATTGTTAATGAAGAGGTATATGTTGAGCAGCCTAAGGGTTTTGAAGATCCTCACTTTCCAAACCACGTGTTTAAACTCAAGAAAGCTCTATATGGTCTCAAACAAGCACCAAGAGCCTGGTATGACAGATTGACTCAATTCCTGCTCAACAAGGGATATATTCGAGGGGGAGTTGATCGAACCCTGTTTATGTATTCTCAAGGGACAGACATCTTAATAGCTCAGATTTATGTGGATGATATTGTATTTGGTTCAACTTCCACAGATCTTGTAAATGAATTTGTCTCATTGATGACATCTGAGTTTGAGATGAGCATGGTGGGTGAACTCTCGTACTTTCTAGGATTACAAGTCAAACAAGGTGATGATGGCTTGTTTATCAACCAAACAAAATATGCTTTGAACCTGGTCAAGAAGTTTGGCCTAGGAGATGCAAAAGCAGTACGAACTCCCATGTCTACAACTGAGAAATTAACTAAGGATGAAAAAGGTGTGCCTGTTGATACGAAGCTATATCGAAGCATGATTGGTAGCCTATTATATCTGACAGCAAGCAGGCCTGATATTTCTCTAAGTGTTGGAATATGTGCCCGATTTCAAGCTGCACCTAAGGAATCTCATGTATCTGCAGTAAAGAGAATCATTAGATACATTTCTGGCACTGCTGATTATGGCATCTGGTACTCTAAGGGAACTAGTTATCAGGTGTATGGTTACAGTGACTCTGACTGGGCAGGAAACGCAAATGATCGAAAAAGTACAACTGGAGGATTTTTTTCATTGGGGAGAATTTAGTATCTTGGTATAGTAAGAAGCAGAACTCAATCTCTTTATCTACTGCTGAGGCCGAATACTTAGCTGCAGGGAGCTGTTGTACTCAGTTGATATGGATGAAACAGATGCTCCGAGACTATGGTATTAAGCTTGGAAGTCTTACAATTCTATGTGACAATAAATCTGCAATTGATATCTCTAAGAACCCAGTTCAGCATAACAGAACCAAACACATCGATATCAGACACCATTTTATCAGAGACTTAGTTGAAAGAAAGGAAGTGGAACTTAAGCATGTGCCCACTGAGAACCAATTTGCAGATATCTTCACTAAGCCTTTGGATGCCTCAACATTTGAAACCCTGAGACAGCATCTTGGGGTGTGTACTATCTAAAGTACTAAAGGTTGTCTATTTGTACAGTTGTTATCTTGAATTCCGTTTTTCATTTTACAAAAATCAGAAAATACCAAAAATATGGTTAAGGTTGAAGTTGCATGTCATGTTGCAACATGAAGATATAAGGTGTGAGTGATAAAGATGGCGCGTGAAAGTGTAGGGGACAGCTGGGGCCCACATGGTTTATTGGCTATTTTTCCGTTGGGCCAACTTTAATTCCTTCGCGTAAAAAGGCGGAAAATTGGTTTCCCTTCTATTTTCTTCGCGCCCAACCAGAAACCTTTCCCTATTCCTATTGCAACACGAAATCTCAGCTCCTTCCCAGCGGAATCTCCCTATTACTCACCGGACTCGTCATCGGAGTTTGCAAAAATCAAAACCCGCAGCTTTTCTCTTTAAGGTACCATCTTGGTTCTCTAGGACTGTTGATTTCTTCCGATCTCTCGAGTTATTGAATAGGGTTTCTGTGAGCTCTGTGCTTAGCGTGTGGATTATTCGATCTAGCTTTATTATGTATTTCCGTGATTGTGACCGAGTTAGGTTGGGGTTTGGTAGTCAAGATTGGACAGATTTAGGGAGAGTTTCTGACACTCGCTGGTTTAAGGGTTTATGGGATCCATGTTCTGAGTTGATTGAATCTGAGGCATATGTTGTTGGATTTGTGAAACCCATGCCTGAAACACCCCCATCGCCTGCACTGGATGCGATTCCAGAAAATTTTATCCCTGCCCCAGGATCTAGAGATGCAGAGCGTTTAAAAAAGTATTATAACGATTTAGATGTATGGGAATATGCTAAAGGGTTAGACAATTATCTGCATAATGCTTTGGGTACTAGGAACAACCCTGACAGATGCTCTTATAATGGTCAGATGAGACCAAAGCCCCCTAAGACTGATGTGATTATAACCTCTTATCTTTATAAACCCACTTTTGTGAGGCCTGAACCTAAAGTTAACCCTTACCTGAGGGCCTGAGGCCATCTTCCTCTTCCAGGTATTCTACAAGAGGATCATCTATGGCAGGAAGTCAGAACAGAGATGGCAGCTCTGAGCCCCCTAAGAGGACTCCAAACGCAAAGGTTTCCTGTGTGAGGAGCAGGCCCTATCACACCAGATCCAACACCAAGTTGAAGTCTGTGTTTACCAATACCAGTGATACTCCCATAATGCTGGATGATTCAGCAACTCAGGAGGGCAAGCAAGGGGACTCAGGGTCTATAAGGTCCAGGATTGCAGATTTTGTTGATCCTATGGATCACTTACCATTGGGACAGTGGCTCAAGCTAAGAAGACAATCTCCCGCATCTCAAGCACCACCAGTACAGGAGGTACCAGTTCCTACTGTCCATGATACAATCCATGGACCTGGTGTCATTTCATCTCCTTCCACCTCTACTGGAGGTTCCACCTTTGCTCCCTCTGATGCTTCAACTCCTACACAAGCGGTTTCCAGGAGAACCAAAAAGACTGCTGGAAGGATATGGAATGATGGACGGAGGATACAGTGCTTCACAGATTTTCCACAAGCTACCTCCTATTTTGAGGATGACTCTTCCCCTCAATATTTGAAGCAATTTAGGGATGACTGTAGTTTATTGGTGATTCTATCTTTTCTGCCTTGTTTTTCTTTATAATGGATGCATGAAGTAGAAGATGTGGTTTCTCTGGGATTCTGAATTCAGTAGAAGTTTTTGCTGTAGTGGGTCCACAAATTGCCAAAGGGGGAGATTGTAAGTCCAGATTTTGTTGGCTGCTTTGTGGAATGTCATGTTGCAACATGACTTCAGTTGGCAGAAAAAAATAGAATATTTTCCAGGTTCCAGAGCAGGTTTTGAAGATGGAAGGAAAATATTGTGCGATGGAGTTTATGGAAACTACAGTCCTAATGAGTGTCTACAATGTGATTTGCAGCTGTATTAGAATGGAAATATTCGTGGTGATCGGTTTTCCATTTATCAGATGATTAGATACACATAAATTCCTTTTCTTCAGGATTTAAATGTGGAATAGACGTCTAGTGAAGGAAGGATTCAAGAGCCGTGCAAAAGGAAGGTTTTCATGGCAATGAACTATAAAAGAAGGACATCGGTTGCGTGCTCGGATTTATCGGTTTTACACAGAAAATTCTGGAATTCAGAGTTTTATCGTTTTGAGAGCAAAGGCAACGCAGTCCACGGTTTCTACAATAATTAAAACACTAGGGACGTGTGTTAAAGCTCGGGTGTTCAAGATCTTGCCGCACCTTCGTGGAAAAGAAGGTAATCACTGTAACAGCTATCAGAAAGAAATGGTAGTGTGATAGGCTTGCTAGAGTAGCCACTAGATTGTAATAGATCAGGAAAATATTTATTGCATCTAGTGAAGGATCTTAACACGGGCTACGGCCCCCCAGACGTAGGTGCATTGCACTGAACTGGGTGATCATATCGTGTCTCTTTACTTTCCGCACTTAGTTTTAATTTCATTGTTTTTGAGTTAAAACTTGACACGATAGTATAGATCTTAGTAAGCACGGACTTTCATATATTGTTAGGATGATTTCCCCCATTTTTTTGAGCACTGTGTGGGCGTGCAATTGTGGAACTAGCAGTTCGTGCGGAATCAACAGATGAAAAAGAAGGAGACTGCAGTGTTTATTTGCTTTAGAAGATGAAGTAGGGGCACAGTCGGAATGAAAATTAAAATCTGCTCTGGCATTAACAGCAGCCATACTAATACACATACTCCCTCCGTCCCAACCAAAACTTCTTACTTTCCTTTTTGGTCCGTCCCAACCAAAACTTCTTACTTTCATTCTTTCCTCTTTTAGCAAAAAATTTACTGCAAAAAGACAAATATACCCTTAATGAAATCTTACAAACAACCATAACAATAAGTGATATTCCATTTATACCCCTTAAAACTTCACTTATAAGATATAAAATGCATTTTTCTTAAAATCCGAGCCGAAGTCAACTAAGAAGTTTTGGTTGGGACGGAGGGACTATGTGTTACCACGAGATACATTTAACAATTCATTAAATAAGGCTGGGCAGAAAAATTCTGCTTTACATGATTACATCCATTGTGCTCGTCAAATCACCTTTTTGGAACGCAACTTACGATTCAATAATCTCGAATCAATTTGACAGAAAGCAATAATTTTCATTTCCATGAATCCACCAAACGGTCAAGGTCCAAGAGGGAGGATCCACCGTCCGCCATTGCCAACCTCGCCGCCTCCTTCTTCCCTTGCATCCTCTCCCTCATCAGCCTCCCTTCTTCTCCGTCCATCAGCTCCCTCAGCCGCTTCTCCACCTCCTCCGCCGCCACAAATCCGCCGTCCTCCTCCTTCAACGGCAGCGCCAGCTCCAGCCCATCAACCAAGTACACCCTGTTCAGCCGCTGCTCCGCGTACAGCGGCCACGCCACCATCGGAACTCCGGCGCAAACCGCCTCCAAGATCGAGTTCCACCCGCAGTGGCTCACAAAACCACCCACGGATGCATGATTCAGCACTTCCACCTGTGGGGCCCACGATTTCACCACCAATCCCCTGTCTTTCGTCTTCTCCAGGAACCCCTCCGGCAGGAGCAGTTCCAGATCGGGCTCCGGCGGCGCTAGGTACCGGTTGCTCCTGTCCATCGACGGCGGACTCCGCACAACCCAGATGAATCTTTGCTCACTCTTCTCCAAACCGATTGCGATCTCCTTCATTTGCTCGGCAGAGAAAAGACCCAAGCTTCCGAAGCATAAGAACACGACGCTCTGTTCTGGCTGATTGTCTAGCCATTCCAGGCAGCTGTGCCGGTTACCGGCGCCAGATTTCTTAATCAGGGGTCCCACGCAGAACAACGGCGGAGCGGGTACACCAGGGCTGCATTTTCCTTGGGAAATGGTTTCAAGGACTTTGTTTTCTAGGGAGTTGAAGGTGTTGATTATGATTCCCGCTGACTTAGGAATCATCTCCGCCGTTTCCAGAAAGCATTGATATGACGGCGTTGTCCTGTCGAGAATGGGCTGACTCATATCAGTTGGCGGCGTCGGCGGAAGGCCAGGAATTATCAGAAGCTCGTCCATGTCCTTAAAGCTCTTGGTAGTGGAGCGGTGGAGCGTGGGCAAGTAAAACAAAATAGCCAGCCAGTTGGCGCCGGAGGTGATGAAGAAGTAAGTCGGGATTTTGAGCTCGCCGGTGGCGACGGGAAGCGCGTTGGAGCAGAAGAAGTCGATGATGAATGCAGTGATGGTGGAGTTGTCGGAAATGGAAGCGAGAGCTTGGCGCACGTGTGGGATACTGAGGCGGAGGAGGTCGTAGGTGATAGCTTCAGAGGAGGGGTAGGAGTCAAGGTCGGCCGGGAGAGTGACGGCAGGTAAGGAATGGAAGGTGAGGGAAGTGGTAGTGGCGGAGACGGAGCTCATGTATGCGGCGGTGGCGCCGGTATTGACCGGCGGCGTGATGGTGAGGATGGTAATTTTGTAGTTGGGGTGGTGGGCTAATATGAATTTTCCGAGCTCTACCATGGAAACCAGGTGACCCATGCCTGGAGAAGGATAGAGGACAATATTTGCCATTTTTGCAATCGTCTCTTATTCTCTTTTCCGTAAAGGGGGGTTTTTATAAATGCTCATTGTCTACTAGTATCTTATTTTCTTTTCCGTGGGGTTTTTAATTTCCTCTACCTACTGCCAACAAATTGAAGCGAATATCTGTACTATCGATGTTGATGTTGTAATTCTTGGTAGCCTCATTAAAGTCATACTCCATTGTTTAAATGTCACTTTGGACTAAAAACTACTATTTGACGGTAAGTTGACCATCGATAACTTTATATACATGTATTAAGGCTCTGTTTGCTAGAGTTTATTTTTTGTTGTACGGAATTGAACTGAACTGAGATTAAATATATTTATCTGAACTGAAATTAATTTAAATTTACTGAACTGAACTAAAATAATTATAAATTTATTTAACTAAATTAAAATAAATTAAAATATTTATCATACTCCCTCTGGACCAGCTAGATCTGCACAGGAGACTTTTTTCAGTCAACTATGATAAATTTAGACTGCATTTTTGAATGCATAAATAAATAAAATTATTATCGTATTTAATATTGTTAGAATCTTAATAACATGTAGTTTATTACTATCAAACTTTTATATCTTGATAATATACGTAATTAAAGATATTAGCAGTCAAACACGTGTCTAAAAGACCGTGAAAAGTCTTCTGTGCTCATCTAGATGATACGGAGGGAGTATATCATTTTAATCTTTAGTGAAAATGTAACTTATAATAATCCAATTCAGTTTTACTATTTTAGATATCAGACCTTTCCAATATCAGACCACTTGTATTTGTCCAATATCACTAAAGGCCCTGTCCAATAGTGCTTATTTCCAGCATCTCCAGCACCTACCAGCACCCTCCAGCACTTGTCACTATTCACATACATGAAATATTTATTTTTTTAAAAATAATTAAAAATAATTTTTCTTTAGAATTAGTTTCACTATGTTGTGTACGAATTAATCATTCTTTAAATATATAGTTTCATAATTATGTACATCATAATTATACAATTTTAATTTAATTTCAACACCCTCCATCACCCTCCAGCACCTTCCAGCACCTTCCAGCACCCTCCAGCACCAGCTACCAATTCCAGCGCCCTATTGGACAGAACCAAAGTTGAATGGTGCCACGTCCAATAGCACTAAAGTAGTTGAACATTCCGGCCCTGTATAATATCAGACCACATGTATGATGTATTTGAATGGCTGCGAGTCTTGCGACTTGCGTGCTGAGATTGGGCATCTCTAAAACAAAGGCATAAATATTGTAGGTAAATAGTAATTTCTTTCTATTGCTAAAATCAAAATAAAAAAATTACCAATGAAAATCATGGCACCATTGTAAAAAGAGGATGAGCCATATTCAAATATTTGAGAGAGTTTTGGATGAAACATGGTTTTTGGAGAGCAAGTGTCAAGTGAATGAGTATTTATTGTTTTTTGTTTGATCTTTTAGTCAATTTGATTGATCTTTCAGTCAGTTCCCTTAAGTATTCATGTTTTGGCTTAATCTTTCATTTAATTTGATCTTTCATTCAATTCTCTTCATCTTTCCGTCAAGTTCCTTAATCATTCATATTCCTTGGTATATGATTGTTATTCCGTACAAATTCATACCGAATCTTAGTGTCGAGTTGGTCCATGTGAGCCGATTGACCTCTAGCGATACTAACAATCTAAAATTTAACAGTGACGGCGGGGTTGAAACTCACCAACATGTGTCAAATGAGAATTTGTACAATTATTTTGAAAGATGATCATGGCACCTGTGTGAATTTTTTTCATCATGTTGACTTTCTTCATCCAATCTAAACTCATCCTCTCCTCACGAGCAAGGACATCTACTCATGAGAAATTTCTTCAGAACCAGTTGGCAGTAAACGTGACCCATGTTCTTGATTTCTTGTGCCTGTTTACCCTAAGCCATAGACCCATGGCCAGCTCCGCCGCTGTTCTGAGCAAATTAGAGCGCCGAACTGAATCCTCAGACTTGTTTTTCAATTTGAATCCATGGCCCCTGAAAAATACAAAATTTGCCACAAGAGGTATTAAAACCAGCTCCCTATATAATAGCCCAAAAGGTACAAGCAATAAGGGAAAGATAATCCAAAGATGCCATTATCATATAAAGATGCAAATAAGAATAAAGAATCACACGAAAGCCTCACAAAGATTTTTTTTTTTCTGTGAATGAAAACCATTAACTTCTTTTCTTCTAATTTGAAATTCAGTACGGACTTCACACGGTAAAAAGAAAATTTACATCGCTTATATAATAGTTAAGTCAAACACTGTACTGTCTCTTTCAAATGTATGATCTACTACTGAACAAACAGTCAATTCTAGGAAACTGGATGGATATGAAATTGGGAGCACCAAGCATTAGGGAATCACCTAACTCATAAATAGATATTGACAAAGCTAAAATTGGCAATTTGTAACCCTGATTTATCAACTTCTTCACTTAGCTTACAGGTACATCATACATGGCACTGGTATTTTCGATAAAACGCAAATTTCTAATTGAGAAAATTAAATCTCTACAAAGTATTGCATTTGCATAGAAAATATGCGCATAACGTGGGAAAATATTACATCTTGACATTGTGTGCAACTTAAAGATCATAGATAGAAAATTTCAAAAGAATTGTGTCATGCTTTCTGTTTTCCATTTTGAATCAAAGCACACCGGCGGTTCACCACCAAATTATTGTCTATCCTACTTGAACTTAAGGCCTACTTGAACACAAAGGGAAGAAAACATGAAAACAAAATTGCTTGCTCAATTAAGAGGATGAAATTGGAATTCAGACAGTAAAACCAATTTAATTACAAGGAATTAGGAAAAATAATATTATACCTGAATATAAACTTCCTGATTTTGTTTCATAGTTCTGCACACTCAGAGTATAGGTCACCTCTTCACTACAACAGAAAAGAAAACCATTCAAATTAAACACTCACTATAAAGTTTTCTAACAAAAAATATTTCAAGTTGAAGCTTTCTTAGACTTAGTTTTTCTTTTACAATATCAGAGACCGAGCCAGGTTTCACATGCATCATCACATACAATTTTCAAAGCACGGTCATATTACAAGAGCACTGTAACTCTATGCAGCATCTAATGTCAAAGAACGGAAATAAATATCATGCTTTGATAGTGAGAAGAATAAGCATACCTTTGAATATCCCCTGGAAGGACCCGGTGGTGTACTGGCGGGCGTGGTCCTGGGTGAACAAGATGTTGCAGGAGCACCATTGGGACAAGAACCAATGTTCAGGAGATTAATCGATGTGTGGGTTGTAGTCCAATCAAAAGATCACCAACACCGAGATCGGAATGATGAAGACAGGCAGCCACATGCGTCCCGCCACTGCCCCTTTAACCCCCACCACCACCGCCCCTTATTCCCTGCCGCCACCGCACCCCACCGCCACCAAGCTCCAAAACCCGGCCATTTAATCTGGCCACCAACCTCCCAAACCCGACCAGTTCAATTTAATTCCCACATATTGGAGTCCCAATTGAAACAACTAATCATTAAGGGGCAGAAGAACACAAGTATTGAAATTCGAATTAAAAACGGATTCTGGAAAAAAAAAAACAAAAAAGGAAAAAATCCAAAATCGAAAAGGAAATCGTTTTAACGTGGGATTCTGGAAAAAAATATTAAGAAAAGGAAAATTTGAGAGGGGAGAAACCAAGAAACAACTCAATAACTATTACATATTTCTGGAAAAAAATAATAAGAAAAGGAAAATTTGAGAGGGGAGAAACAAAGAAACAACTCAATAACTATTACATATTACTCTAGGATAATTAATTTAAATTATATTTAGCATCTAGTTGATTAGTATAATATTGTAGTATATATTTTCTTATTCATTAAAGTTAGCATGGACAATTTTTTAACCTCATAGCAAATAGTTAAAAGTTAGTATGGGTGCCAAAGTGGTAGAAACGAGTTTAATACAATGAAGTCACGGCGTCCATTTGGTGACAACTAATCTGAAATTAGTTTAATACAATGAAGTCACAGGCGTCCATTTTGGCGACTACTAATCGACGACAAGGCAGCCTGGCGGAATTTTTACTACCGTCGTGAATATATGGCGGCTATCACCAAGCTCTTTAATACTGAATCCCAAATAATTCAATTATAGAGCTTTTTTTTTGATATTTTACTCCCAAATTAAGGAATTCTATTTATAAGCATGTTCACTCCCATATTTGTCCTGCAAAATTGATGTGTCGATTTGTTTATGTTTTAATTTAAAATTAGGGCCGGCCCTCTTTCAACGCAGGTTACGCAGCCGCTTGAGGCCGCCAAATGGGCCCAAAAAATAGGGCTCCATTTTTTAATTATACTGTATATTATTGAGCCCGCCAAATAGGGCCCCATTTTTAAAATCGACATTGTTTGCAATACGTACGAGTTTACTGCTGTCGACAAATTTTGGGGGCCATTTATCTTCCCAATATTCTACGAATAAAAACAAAACATAAATAAAAGGTAAGTTAATCAGAGTTTTAATTTAAGAGGTTGTCTTTTCCTATTCTAATTCTAAGAATCCAATCAAAATCAATCTTTCCCTTTTCCTTTCTAAACAAAAACGCCGGCAAAATTGCTTACATATTTGTTAGAGGGGAAACCTGAATCATCAGGTATAATCGTATTACTGAATATATACACAGTACATGGGTAAACCTTAGATAAACTCTAACTAATACAGTCTGGGCTCAAGGCCCAATACTACTCTCTAACAATATTGAGTTGAAAAACTGATTGTAAGCAATGTTTTTTGCATAACCATGATTTTAGAGGAACTTTGATGATCTTGACTTCTTGATTCTTGAGGTTAGTAATTTCATGTTAATGTTTTGATCGTATTTTCATATCGTTCTTGAGTTGTCAATTTTATTAATTTAATTTTAGTTTTTTTATATAGTTTTAGTTGTTCATAGAGTCGTCAAAGCGAAAAACAAAGTTTGCATAGGGAGCTTCGAAAAAAAAGAAGATTTAAACTCATGAAAATTATGTTAAAAAGAATAAAGGGGTTCTTGAGAAAATGTTGAAGAAGGCAACCGAAAAAGAGGATGCAAGCAATAATAATGAAGTTTTACATTCTTTTAAATCTCGTAACTTATCATATATGTGGGGGGCTCTTTTTTTTGTTTGCTTCCGGCCTTTAGACCGGCCTTGGTTAAAATATTCATGTTTCACATTAGAATGTTTCAAAGTAAAGCCGGTACTCTTCCAAAACTTTGCCTAATCATATACTGAATACATATTATATTTCTATGAGTCGATTTACTTAGAACCACGAATAAAATATTTATATTATATTTAAAGTAAAAATTATGGTAAAGTAAAGTAATAAATTGAGTTGAATATTAACTTCTTAATATATGATATATTTTTGTAACTTGAAGAATGCATGTACTCTGCGGGTGGTGGAAACACTACAACAGAAAAGACAGCTACAATATTCAAGAGCTCACTAATTAAGGACGGGGCTCATGTGTTGAAAGAGCAAAATTGTCAAGGATTATTCTATAGCGATCATCCCGCATGAGCGAGCTCGTTCGATACCACGGCATCGCCATACAGGGCCGCACCGACGGGCTCAGCAACGATTAACGGGCCCAGACCCACTTAGTATATAAGCCTCACATTGCAGGAGTGACAAGCGATTTCCCCACGTCGTAAATGGGAATCCCACTCAATCAAAACACATTTATATTTCACCTACGACTTCTAACTACTATAGAGTAGATAGTGGGAAGTAGGGATCGAACCACAAGGAGAAGGAGTTTTGTTTAGTGTTTTATCGAAGATTATAAACACATACATATATATTATATAGAAAGCAAGGTAAACAAGGGGGGTTTTGAAGTTGGTTTTGTAGGAAACACTACGATGCAAAGCAAATGAAAATCTAAATTATCATGCAATTATCTAAGTAAAGATTAACTATCTAAAATGCAAGTCTTGGGTGCATGTGATTTCGACTTTCTACCATGGGTTCTTCCTCAAACTATGACGTGTTGCTTTGAGAAGGATGATCATTTATCATAAGAAACTACCTCTAATCGTAGAGACATATTTCTCAATCTCACTATTATAGTTATGGATGACGAAAACATCACCACAACTCTCATCCACAAATGACCTAAATGATAGCATTTAGACCAATTTGTTGATGGCATTACCAATTAGAGACTCAATAAACACTACCCATGATATTCGATAGCGAATTTAACATGGATATAACACTAGTGAATGGATTCAAGAGCAAACACAAATGATAGCATAATGTAATTAACTCATAAATCTACTACTCAACAATAGAGGAAATGTTAGCATTCCAACCATGTTTCTAGCAAGATTCAACACATTTCTATAACTAGGAAATCGTTCCTAACCATATCATGCATCAATACACACAAATACAACACAATCATTCACTTGCAAATCAAACATTCATAAGCTACACAAACAAGTTCTCAACCCATAATAGAAGTTTAATCACATGCCCCCAAGATGAGTTTTTAGCCTACAACAATAATTCTACTTAATACAAACATGTTCATCAAATCAAAATGGAAGAAAATGGAAGAAGAGGAAGAAAAACTATGAAAAATCTAATTTGGATTGGGGGAAGCTCGTCTCCAAGAAAAGGGATAAGAGGGGTATTTATAGCCCTTCAAAATATGCTTCTTTGGGCTTCATTCAGCCAGAAATCCACCCATTTTCGCGGCCCGCGAGGCCCATTTCGCGGCCCGCGAGATGCCTGTGGCAGATTGACAACAATCTTCTTTTCTTCGCCACGGATGAACCGTTGATCCGTTTTTGACGTTCTAGTAGTCCATTTTGTAGTACTCGAGAAGACGAAGCCAATGGTACTACTTATGCACTCCAATTCCTCTTGTAACATTTCCAAATTTCAGCTTCAAAACGTTAGTGCACAAGTCTTTCTTCAAAATGCAAGGGAAGAGAAATTTAGCCTTAATTCTTAACCCTTTGCACTAAATGCTACCCCAAATGAACTCTAAAATGTGCTAAAAGTAGAGTATATATTGGCTACATCAAGGAGAAAGAGGGTAAGTTCACTTCTCTCACCATCTCAATACCGAATAACTCTGTACCAGTCCCATACTAATTAGGGCGTCGGAGCGGGTTACGCCACGACGCCGCCCCGCCTAACCCCTGCCACCTTTTTGCAGGTGACCGGAAAGGAGAGTATTAATAAGGTAAATCCTTGCTCTGACATTGGCGCCGTCTGTGGGGATCTACTGTCAAAGGTTTAACAATTTTCATAGCTCACGCACTCCGTAGATCATGGACGGAGAAGGCTCCGGCCAGGCCATGACTCATGTGATCGTCGGCCCTATTACCGGAGATCCACGCCGCAACGAGGAACTGGTAACCATTGAAGATGTCGAGGATGAAGCGGACCTCGACAACCCTTTAGCGGAGGCAGAACTCAGGAACATACGTTCCAGCAGGTCGAGTCAAAGGGCAGTCCCCAACGCCTTCAGGGCTTTGCTGACTGACGCCTCCCGAGTGGTGATCCCCACCATGAGTCGGATCGAAACGCCAGGCGACGGCCCGCGGAATCTGACCCGACAAGCAGAGGAATGTTATAACTATGTGTTATTGCACCAGGTGCGCACATCTCAGGCGGATATGTCCCGGCAGCTACGCGACCTCCGCATCTGCCAAGCGCATCAATCTGTTGCTGGGAAGACCGCGCTGGCCAACCAAGTTGTCCTGACGCATTTATTTCCCACCCTAGAAAGGGCGGTCACCGAAACTAAGGTAGAACCCGAGGATCGGGAGGAAACGCAGGAGGGAACGCATGCCGTATCCAGACGGAGTCGTAGTCGCCCCAGGGGGCAGAGCGCCCGGGATGATGAAGCAGATTCCCGAGGCGGCTATTACCGAGGGGGAGAAGCAGCGGCCTGGCAGGGAGATGACTGAAACCGGGCCTATGTACATGCGCCCAGGGTGATACCTCGCGTAGCGGCACAAAACAGGTTGTCGGTCCCCTACGATGAACGGGAGCAAGACGCCAGAGGCTCACCTTTCACAGAAAGGGTTTTGCAGTTCGCAGCTGACCCAAAATTGAGAATTCCACTCAATTTGGGAATGTATGATGGGACCACGGACCTTGCTGATCACTTGCATACCTTCAGCACGAACATGTCAACATTTTCACCGCCCCAGGCTATTTGGTGCAAAGTGTTTGCATCGACACTGACCAAGGCCGCCCACCTGTTGTTCACGAATTTGTTCTGCAACAGCATTAGCGAATTTTGGCAACTGGAAGATGTTTTCCTGTCCCGGTTCATGCAGAAGAAGAAGTTCATGAGGATGACCAAGGACGACCTGTTGCAGATACAAACCTTGTCGGGGGAGGATCTGCATGAATACTGAGAGCGCTTCAATGATCAGGCCAATCAGGTGGAGCACAAGGGCAGCGTCCGGTTCTTGATAAACGCATTCAGAAGGAGATGCACCCACCAAGCCTTGCTGAATGACCTCACATTGAACCCCGTACCATGGACGAGTTGATGATGAGGGTCAAAAATTTTCACAGGATACACATTCTCAACAAGCGCATAGACGCCCGACTGTCGGTTGACAAGCTGACGTAGCCAAAGCCTAAACAGGTGAACCCGTCAGCGGATGACAGGAAGCAGGGCAACCGGGGACGAAGTGAGAAGAAATAGGCGGACATCTTCACCTCGTTGTCCAAAACACCGAAGGAGATCTTCGCCATTGTAGGCCCTAAGGACATCCTGAAGCCCCAAGGACGATGAAAACGTCGGGACGCCAAGCTGTTTTGTGAGTACCATGATGACATCGGTCATGATACCAACAATTGCCACCATCTAAAGCGGGCTATTAACTTCGCCAAACGGGAAAGAGCTCCCGCGTCGGATGCCCGCGATACGAAACAGGATCGTGGAGAAGGACGGCGGGATTACCGTAAAGACAAGGAGGTGGCCAGAGCAGAGGCTGGCGAAGAAGAGGCAAAGTGGCAGAGGTATGAGGATGACTCGTCCACGGAATAAACTCTCGCCACCACCAATATCATGGCTATCATTGGTGGCAGAGCATGGGGCAGCTCGGAGTCCCAGAGGAAGGAGCGATGCAGACGAGTCCCAGAACCGACTCTCATAAACAGAAGGCTGGGAAAAGGTGAAACTATCTCATTCGGGTGTGAAAACCATGTCCCACAGCGACCAGCCGGAGGAGATGCTGTGGTCATCACGATACAGATCCTGGAAAAAATCATACATCGAGCATATGTAGATGGAGGGAGCTCTGCAGAGATCATGTATTGGCACTGCTTTGAGAAGCTGGATGATCACACCAGGGGAAAATTACGCCCTACCGATACCCCCTGGTAGACTTTGCACAGAAGCATGTGGCCTGAAGGAGTACTTACACTGCTCGTAATAGTAGGAAATCAGCCTACCAGGAACATGATGGACATGGAGTTCATTGTTATCAAGACGCATAGCCCATACAACGTCATCTAAGGAAGGCCGACATTGGCCGCGCTTAAGGGGATCGTGTCAACCCTGCGCTTGATGCTGAAGTTCCCAACGAAAAACGGCATTGCCACGGTGTGCGGAGACCAGCATAAGGCACAGGAATGCCACAGAGTGGCGTTGCGGAAGTGCAGCCCCCTTGAACCCGTGGTTGCAGGCATGCCCAAGAGTAGCAGAAAGAGGAGCGCCAAACCAGGATGGTCCGTACAAATGATACAAGGACAGCCTGATCCAGCGGCGTTGTCAGGGGATACCGTCTCGGTGGAGCTGAAAGGTGGCCCAAGAAAGGAAGTGCAGGTTGGAGAAAACTTTCCTGATGAAGTTAGGCAGGTCTTAGTGGAAGTATTGGATTCCCATCCGGAAGCTTTCGCTTGGCAGCCGTCGGACATGACTGGCGTATCACCGTCCCTAGGAGCGCATGCCCTCCGTGTAAACCCGAACCACAGGCCGGTGATTCAGAAGCGAATAACCATCTGCAGAAAACCTAATGACGCTATCAACAAGGAAGTGTCAGCACTAGTAAATACCAATATCCTAGTAGAGGTTCCATATCCGACATGGCTGGCCAACCCCATCCAGGTAAAGAAGTCGGATGGGTCATGGAGAATGTGCATATATTATTCCCGACCCCAACGATCGACCAGGAGGTGGATTTTTTACCAGCTTTCCCGATAAAATCTTTTCTGGATGCTTACAAGGGGTACCATCAGATCCCCATGGTAGAGGCGGACATAGAAAAAATAGTTTTCATCACAGAAAGATAGGCGTTTGGCTATCGCATGATGCCGTTCGGGCTTCGCAATGCCGGGGCTACCTACCAGCGTGTCGTCAACAGGATCTTCGAGGACCAAGTTGGAAGGAACTTGGAAATTTACGTCGACGACATGGTGATTAAGAGCACGACTTTCGAAGGGTTGATATCAGACCTCGACGAAACCCTCTCCAAGTTAGAGGGATCTGACATGAAGCTCAACCCAAAAAAATGTTAGTTCGGTAGGGTTGGGCGCGGGCAAGTTCCTAGGCTACGTTATCTCCAATGACGGACTCAGGGTGAACCCCGAACTGTGTAAGTTGTGGTGGACATGCCGACCCCGACCACGGTGAAAGAAATCCAGAGCCTCAACGGGAAGATAGCCGTTATGAGCCGCTTCTTGTCCCGGGCAACTGAGAGATCCTTGCCTTTCCTGAAAACACTTAAACTAAGTGTTGGAAAAGGTGGAACCGTGCCGTGGGGCCCAACAGAGGAAGAAGCATTCGTCGAGCTGAAGCGGCACGTTGTGACGTTGCCAGTCTTGTCGTCCCCCGTCTTGGGTGACACCCTCTACATGTACCTGGTAGCTAGAGCAGAGGCGGTTAGCGCCGTCCTCGTCCGGGAATCGGGCAAGATACAAAAGCCAGTGTACTATGCCAGCAAGGCGTTACAGAGAGCAGAACTCGGGTACCCGGACCAGGAAAAGCTAGCTTTGGCTTTGATCCATGCTAGCAGAAGGTTGCAAAAATATTTAAAAGCACACTCTGTCGTGGTCCTAACCAACAAGACACTGAAACAGATCATGTGCAGGCCAGAGGCGTCAGGGAGATTAACCAAATGGGCGGTGGAGCTGGGAGAACACACAATCGAATACCAGCCTCGGAAAGCCATAAAAGGCTAAATCATGGAATAGTTTTTGGCAGAAATGCCATAAAAGCCAAGAGTTTTTGGCCCCAAAGGGAAGCTGAAGTAGACCCCGAAGAGAACCCGGCCAGATTACCGTGTAGGCTGGTGGCAGCTTCACATCGATGGGTCCTCTGGGGTAGAAGGTGCGGGCGCAGGCGCAGGCTTACTGGTTACAGATCCGGAAGGGAGAGAAACTACATATGTCTTGCGATTAGCTTCCCAGCCACCGACAATGAGGCGGAATACGAGGCCCTCGTCACGGGTATGGAGATAGCTAGAAAGCTGGGGGCAACCCGATTGGACACATACGGGGACACAACACCGGTAGCTAACCAGGTTAATGGATCATACGCGGCCAAGGAGCCGTCCATGCAGAAATATTTGGCCAAGGTGAAATACTTGGCAAATAGCTTTGCGGAGTTTGAGATCATCCGTGTGTCCAGGTCGGAAAACACCAGGGCCACCTTAACAAGAAAGTGATGGTGGAAGTCCTCTAGAACTTGTCCACGGATGACATCATGGCGAGTTACATCGAAGCAGGATAGGAAACTTGGTTCACTTCGGTCCAGAGTTACCTTACAACAGGACGCCTCTCGGCAGACCTAAAGAAATCCAGGGCCTTGGAAAGAATGGCACTCTCTTACTCAATCAAGGATGGCGTTTTACATCGCAAGGGATTCGTGGAACCATGGCTAAGGTGCGTGAGAGGAGCCCAAACTGACCTATTACTAAGAGAAATGCACACGGGGAGCTGCGGCAGCCACCAGAGAGCCCGTACCCTCACCCTGAGAACCGTCTGTTCGGGGTACTACTGGCCACGGATGCTGGAAGAGGCTACGGCTTTAGTACAAAAATGCCGCATGTTCCAGGAACATGCCAAGATTAACAAGATGTAGGCCCAACCAATGGTTGCAATCACCTCGCCGTGGCCATTCACTAAGTGGGGCATCGACATAGTAGGCCCGTTCCAGTAGGAGGGAGGCGTTACTTGTTCGTTGCCACAGACTATTTCACGAAGTGGGTTGAAGCCGCAACCCTCAGCATGATCACAGGAAGAAAGATCACCAACTTCACATGGCGAAACATAGTGTGCAGGTTTGATATCCCCAAGTAATGGTCAGTGACAATGGGAAATATTTTTCAACCGAATCTTTCAAAACATGGTTCGAGAACTTGAAAATCGGGCAAAGATTCACGTCGATCGCCCACCCACAGGCCAACGGCCAGACCAAAAGGGCCAACGGGACCATAGTGGATGGCTTAAAAAAGCTGCTTAGAGTGGCGAAAGGGTCCTGGGATGAAGAATTGCCGAGTGTTTTGTGGGCATACATGATCACTCCACGCAAGTCAAACGGAGAAACACCCTACCGACTATGTTTCGGGTCAGAAGCCGTCATTCCTCCCTAGATGGTCATCCCGTCTATTCGGGTCTTGGAATGTGATGACGGGATGTCAGGAGAGGAATCAAGATTGGCTAAACTGGAGGAGCTAGAGATAACCTAGGAAAAGGCCCAGCTCAAGGAGGCCACCTATAAGTCCTACCTAGAGCAGAGGTACAATTCTCAAGTCAGGATCCGAAAAATGAAGGTGGGATACCTGACCATGAGGCTAAACGAGGCCAGCTGAGTGCAAGGACAACGTAAGTTGGACGCCACTTGGGAAGGCCCATACAGGGTCAAAGA
The DNA here is from genome assembly GCA_963678965.1 of Cruciata laevipes. Lineage (NCBI taxonomy): Eukaryota > Viridiplantae > Streptophyta > Magnoliopsida > Gentianales > Rubiaceae > Cruciata > Cruciata laevipes. Next base: position 10,928,926 of record OY787636.1, on the reverse strand, counting down.
AGTACTGAAGGGAGGCGCATATAGGTTGGAGCACCTGAACGGGAAACCTGTACCCCGCACCTGGAACATCTGCAACATGTGCATATATTACGGTTAAAAGGTACCGTACCCCCTACTCATATTTTGAAGAGCTGTACGCAGCCGTGGGCTCATGACCCCGGAGTATTGTAAGGTACACGAGGAAGGTACAAAGAGAGGTACACGATGATGACTCAGCAGCAGAAAATGGTACTGCATCCTTTGGCTGGATTGCTACTATAAATACCCAAAGAAATCAACAACACAAGGTAAGTTCTCTAACTCTAAACTTTAGCTATTTGGTTTTATCCCATTTCAGTACACGAAATCTCATCATCAAATCGAATCTGCTACCCTCGGGTGGCCCCGGGGTTCTGTTTTGCAGGTTAAGACGAACAAATTCCAGCCTCATCAAAGCTCGGCACGAAAGAGCGATCCTTGGACTATCTTTTCGGTCCGAGAAACTCACTCATCCGAAACGCACGACATCAGTAAGTTAAAGAATAAATAATGTTGACTAAAATATTTTAATTATCCTTTGATTTTTTGTGATTTTTGCAATACGAGTGTATATTGTACTTTCCTTTATGGGTATTGCAAATCCATTTCCTTTGTCTATTGCAAAGGAATATAAACAATATTCTCAATGTTGATTGGCCCTGCAAAATAATATGAATTTGATAAATTATTATGGATATTAAAATATTGTATACAAACCAATCGGTAAAGTTCTTAACATATAAAATCATGTCTATTATTTTTAGAAATATAAAAATGGTTGTAAATGTATTACACCGGTGCATGTAATTTAGCTTTCGTAAACATATAGAATCAGTTAAAGCAATTTACACATCATTTGTGCATATTCATAAGCTAGTTTGATGGTTGTAGTGTTACCATTGTTTTGATTTTGTTGATTCTTCACTCCCATCTTCAATCTGAAATGTTGTCCTCTTGTTGTTTGTAACTTGTATACCTACAAATTTTGTTGAATAACTATTGTAATGAAATATCTGATTGAAAAAATTGAAATACAATCATTTGTATTTTGATTACCATTGAAACAGGTAACATGGAGAGATGTTCCAATAATGATTGGCATTGATTGAATTTTTCATATCAAAACTTGTCTTTTAGACTGAATAGATTCTTCCCACAATGATAGTGTTTGCAGCCTAATGTAATCATTAAAATTTGAATATAAATTTGATGTTGTGTATTTCTTATGATAAGCATGCATTTGTTTTAAAAAACAAATCTTACTTGTCATACATTAGAACGAATTTCTGCATATCTTTAAGTCCATACTTGGTCTTGATCTTGGTCATGGTAGATGTTGCACTACCACTCCTATTATATTTTTAAGAAACTAATTAGTGAATATATATAAACATAAAAAGTGTAAAGTGTCATGAATTGAATGAAAATGATACCAAAATATGATATTGTGTTTAGTAAAAGGGATAATCTTTTGATCATCATCTTAAACCTGTGGTATTTCGTTGATATTAATATTTAAGAAACCTAGAAGGAGAGGTCAGAAACCCGAAAGGAGAAGGTAGATTTTGCATTCAAATAAAATTAGAAACCTAAAAGGAGAAGGTCGATTATGCATATTCAGTTACCTAAGTATTCTATGCGCGTTGGATTTGTGCATATTCAGAATAGTTGGTCTTTGATATTGACTTGTATTAATCCAAATGAATATATTTCTTCAATTTATAGTTTTGATATTGTGTTTAGTAAAAGGGATAATCTTTTGACTCAGAATTGGAATCATCATCTTAATCTTGAGGTATTTCGTTGATACTAATATTTAATTTAAAGTCCCGTGCGCTTTGGATTTGGGCATATTCAGAATTGGTGGTCCTTTATTATTTGTGTTAATCCAAATGAAAATATATCTTGAATTTATGCTTTTGATTTTGTGTTTAATGAAAGGGATAATATTTTGATCACCATCTTAAACTTGTGGTATTTCATTGATATTAATATTTAAGAAACTCAGAAGGAGAGATCAGAAACCCGGAAGGAGAAGGTCGATTTTGCATCCAAATAAAATTAGAAACCTAGAAGGATAAATTCGATTACGCATTCAATTCAAATTAGAAACCCAGAAGGAGAGATCATAAACCCGGAAGGAGAAGGATAAGTTGAGGGAAAAAACACAGTAAAACGACGTCGTTTTGCCTTTGGGAGTTTAAATTACAAAAATACCCCTGTGCTGGTACCAAAATTTGTTGACCATGGATCAAAAGAATTCTTATTTAAGAAACTCAGAAGGAGAGATCAGAAACCCGGAAGGAGAAGGTCGATTTTGCATTCAAATAAAATTAGAAACCTAGAAGGATAAGTTCGATTACGCATTCAAATCAAATTAGAAACCCAGAAGGAGAGATCATAAACCCGGAAGGAGAGAATCAATAAGGTTTTTGATAAAGAACTTGTACTTCTTGGGATCATCCCAGCCACCTCTTTCAGAGCCATTCCCAGTCCAACAGCTACTCCCATTACTTGGTCTTTTCCAGAAAAGGGATTAAAAATTAATGTTGATACTGCTTGGAACAAATTTAATAGGGACATATGTATAGGAGTCATCACTAGAAATAGTTTTGCTAACTGTATCCAGGGAAATAGTTTCTATGTTACTGCTATGTCTGCTTTGCATGCCGAACTCACAGCTATTCACAAAGGTTTTCTAATTGCTGAATCCTTTTTCCCTATTGTGACTACTGTTGAATCGGATTGTCTCAATGCCATTAATATGATTAAAAATCCTTCCCTTGCTCCTTGGAACCTTTTTGATTATATTGAACAACTGCACACACAATTTTCCTCATTTCATTTAGTCCATGTGCTGAGGGAAGGTAATCAACCGGCTGATGCACTGTCTAAAATAGCTCTCTCAGAGTTGTCTAACACAGTATATCAGCCGAAGCTCATTCCTCACAAAGTCAAGGGGCTCATATCCAGTTGGATAGACTCCAGCTCCCCACTCTTAGGTTGAATCAGAATGGATGCTACTAATTTTCACTATCTTCCTTTGCAACACTGATGAAGACAGCTAAATGCAGCTTTTGAACACTGATGGATGATGCTCCAGGAGATGCGAAGGAAGACACTATAGCAACAAACTACCAGAACCATACTCTTATCATTACTCCAGTCTTCAATGGATTTTCACTCCCTCCTCGGCTGCTTTGTGTCTCTTCGGATTCGCTTAAAAGTTTGGTTGGTCTAGGGATTATTCTTTGTACTGGACTTTCTGATAGTGAGAAGCTCTCAGAGTTGCTCTTTTTATTTTGGATGCAATATTTGATGTTACCAAAATCCGTCCGTCTCCCGGGTGTTGACGCTATCCGGGCTTCTTTCCGAGCGAGCCCGCACCAACCCTGCAAAACAATCCCCGGGAGGCGTCCCGGGGAAGAAGCTCCGGCGTAATGATGAGATGGGGATAGCGATGAGGGGAAAACGTACGGAAGATGCTCTCAATATGAAGTAGAGAGATATATTTCACATACCTTGTTCACTGTTTTGGACTAGCATTTATAGTTGAGGCTACCTACCTTGGATAAGACTCAGGACCACTTCTCCTTGTCACTATCTGTCCTTCTTCTTGTCCGGATGTGCCTCTTGCGGGAGAGGCGCTGCTTTCCCACTTTTGGGCCGCAGGCCCTTTTCCCGGCCCAGCGGAATCCTGGGCCGGTATTATCACTAGCCCCCCAGACCAGTCGTCCGGGCTTCGAGGATGCGGGGGACTGGTCTCCTACGCTCCTCCTCCTGTTGCTATTTCTCTTGGTAGGACCCATCCGTGCCAATATTAACTTCTGACGACGTCGTCTTTCTCTATTCTGCACTAATCAATACCTCGTTCTTCGTGTCATCATTGTTTTTCCTTCTTTTGAGGCGGCGTTTACTATTCCCTTGTCTATATAAGGGTCCAAACCCTCCTTCACTGAGCTTCTATCTCTTCCATAAATCTTCCAGACGCTCTGCCCTTTCGATCAAGTAAGCTCTAATTCTCCTTTTTTTTTCTTCCAGTTCTCTCCCTCCTTTTCTTCCAGTCATGAGTTCGTCGCGTCTCTCTGCCTCTTCCTTAGATACCGAGGAGGCTCAGAATCTGTTTGAGGTCCACTTCCGGGCCGCTGACAATCTGATTTCCTCTCCGGGCTCTTCCTCGGATACCCACTCCGAGGCTTTCAGCACGCCCCGGGAACCAAACGACCCGGGTACATCAGCCTTGGATGAGGTGGGTTCGCACCCTTTGGATCATTCTAGCATCCCCCGGACGGAGCCGGAGGAGGAGGTGTTTGGAGAGGAACTTGGCGACGATGTTCCCAGGGGCCTCACTCACGGGGCGCGCCCGCTGGGCCTTAAGTTTTTTTATGCTCCCGGTGATTCTCCTTCTTTAGATAGGGACGTCTTAGATCTAGCTAAACGCTCATTCATCCCTCTTCCCCTAAATGCTTCTCTGTCTAAACTTCCCCCGGGGGTCTCCGAGCAAGGGGTCGCGTGTATTCCCCGGATTCACTTTCAGTATGGGCTTAGCCTTCCATTCCCTCCTCTCTTCCTGGAGATAATAACCTTCTATAGAGTAGCCCCGGCCCAGCTACATCCCAACGAGGTGGTCCTGATCATGGCCTTTCTTCTTAATTGCGCCAGGTGCGCCGCTCCTCCTACTCTCCTACTTTTCCGCTCTTTCTATGCCCTGCGGAAGGCACACGCTTCTTTTCCGGGCGTTTTCTCCTTTACCATCCGTACCGGGGTAAAGGATTTCCTCATGAGCAAGCCCAAATCCGCTAAGGGATATCCATCAAAGGGCTTCTTCCAGTGCGACTCCTGGGTATACCCTATGCCTGCCCGGAACGACTCCCTCCTTCCTGAGGATAAGAGGCCTCTCTCCAATCTCCCGGCAATCGTTGCCAGCGACCACAGCCTCCTCCGCCTTTCCCCCTTAGATATGGATGACTTCTATAAGAATGGGAATGCGGGTTACTTCTGGTCTCGCGGGATCTATCCTAGCGATCTCTTCACGCTCCCGCGCATATCCGCGGTGTGGCCAGATGGAGGTGCCCATTAAGGCTTTATTTCCTATTTTTCCCCTTTTTTATTTTATATATATATATATACATCCCATGTTCTAACTTTGTTGCTTTCTTGGTTTCAGTTCAACCTTCCCTCTACGCGGACGCCATGACATTCGTTGAGAAACCTTCCGGGGGAGATGGACAAGCAAGGGATACTCACCCGGGCTAGCAGACCCCTTCTACACAACAAGTGGCCTCTCAGCCCGGGCCCTCTCCTACCAAGAACCTTGCCCTCATTCCGCAGAGGACCGGTATGCCACCCCGGTCTCGCCCGCAAAGCTCTCCCGGGTCGTCTTCTTCCCCGGCCGCCTCTATGGCGCCTACCACTAATTCTGGCTCCCCACCTATTCCCGGACGGCGATCCTTTATCACCCACCCATCCTACAGCGGTGGGGCTAGCTCGCGGTTCAAGCGGCCGCCGGTTGATGATCTGTCCGGGTCTCCCCCTTCCTCTCGTCAGAGGATAAATGATCTTCCTCCTCCTCCTGTTCAGCACATTCCCCCACCGGATAATGCTTCTGAGGCCATTCCGGGGGAGAAAGAAGAGGTAACTATTATTCTAGGGCTGTCTTTTATCTAAGTCTCTTTTTTTTTTTTATAATTCCCCGGGTTTCCTTATTTTCTTGCCTCTTCTTTGTTGTGCAGAGCATTGCCGTTGCCGACTCCGTCCTGGCGGACTCACAGTTCGCCGAGGCACTGAACAGAACCTACTCCAAATACAGCGCGGGGCTGTTTGCCAAGATGGAGAAGGAACTCCGCGAAGCCAGGGAAAAGCTGGCCGGGCAAGATGGCCTCGCAGCCCATCTAGAAGAGACCAAGAGGAAGCTGGCCGATAAAGAGAAGAGGCTCGCCGACAAAGAGAAGAAGTTGGATGAGGTGGAAAAGAAGTACTCCACCCTGAAGAAAGACAAGAAAAACTCTCAGCTGGAGGCCTTTGATGCTGTAACCCGGAAGCTTCTCCGCTCAGTGGAGTTTGATCAGAAGCTTGAGGGGATAGATGCTGCGGCGAGTGCTGAGGCTTTCCACGAGATGTATCGCAGCCTGCGAGGCTGGCTTCTAGGGCATGCTCGTCTTGACGCCCAGGCGTCTTATTACCGCCCTAAGGCGGCTGACTTGCTGAATCATCGATGGCGATCCCTCCAGGAGTCTGACCTGAAGAGCCTTGTCTCCCAGCTGTGGAAATCGCTGGAGATGTCTTCCCTGGTCCCTTATGCCTCGGAGATCAAGAAGGTGAAGCTTCCGGAAATTGGCGAAGCTTCTTTTCCCGATCCTGGCCCGGAGGACTTTAATGCTTATTCGGTTGTCCCGGAGACCCCCCACTGGTCTGACAGCTATCATGAGTACTGCGCGGTCCCTGACAATTTTGGGTACCAAGCTGTCTACGAGGAGAGGGAGGAGAGGTACGTTGTGGGGCTTGCCGCGAGACAAGACGATTTGCTGTATCAATCCCAGAAGTCTACCCGGAAAGCGGGATTCCCCGAGCGTCCGGAAGATGAGCCCAAGGTGGATGCTCCAGCTTATGATGGTCCTGGCTGGTCTGCTGAGGACATAGCTGACCTGGAGAGGAGGTGGAAGAGGGCGCATGCTACCCCGGGCGACGGGGACTCTGCTGAGGATAATGTACAGCCCTAGTCTCTAGCCCATTTTTTTTCTTTTGTAATGCTTCTTTTGTAATTTTCCTCCCCGAGAGGTATTTGTAGAACTTTGGCCTTAGTGCCTATTTTGATTATATTAAAGTTCTACTTCTTAATGATATTATCATCTTTTGTAGTCTGAGCGCCCCCTAGAGGAGATTCTCCTGCGTGGGCCCATGCCTTATGTTTTTCCTCATCCTAGTAGTTCTTCCGGTACCTACTTCTCTCTTCCCCGCGTTTGGTGCCTCCAGTGCTCTTTCCTTTAGAGGAAACTAGCTCATTGGAGGTTTGGAGGCAACCAGGCTAACCGGGCCATGGCCGAGGCAGGGCTAGGTTGCTTCCTTCATGAGTTTGGATTGGTCCGGGTGCTGATGTCATTTCTCAAGGCGGTTGAGACCAAGTTTTGGTTGCTAAACCAGTGCTTCGACCTTTCTTCCGACCATATGCGGGAAGCCCTGAATTCCCACCAAACTATTGCGGAGTTGCAGGCCCTTCATGACAACACTCAACATCGCACCGCCAAGGAGCTGGGCATGGTGTGGGGTGAACTCGAGCGGGCCCAGGAAAAGCTTAAAAAGCTAGAGACCCGCACTGCACAGAGTAGACTACTCGGCGATTTAGAGAAGGAGAACCGGTCCCTTACTCACAGGAATAGGGTCCTCTAAGATGCTCTACTAGTCGTCCGGTTATCATACCACCTTCTGGGTCTCAGGGCTGGCTTAGTTGGGGTGTCTCCTCTTACTGACATTCCAGCTGGGGTTCGTAAGATAATCAAGCGCATGGAGACTAACCCGAGGAAATTTGGTGAGGGAGCTCCTAGTCATGGGGCCTTTCTGGACGCCGTGGAGTGGCATAAAAAGATAGCAGCGGGAGACGTTGAGCCTTATCCCCCTAGCCTTCGCCGAGTCCCTGCCAGGGTGGAGGTAGATGTGGCGTACGAAAGGTACGAGGATATGTTCGTGTCTATCGACCCGGAAGAAGTAGCGCGCCGGATAAGGCGCGTCCAGGAGATTGCCGATTCTGGAGTCACCACCAAGGGGGTGAAGACTGCTGAGGGTACCCGCATTAGTCGGGAAGAAAAGGGTAAAGGCGCAGCGGACTTGTTCCCTAAGTACAAGTTTGTCACTTCTGCCGGGGTGAGAAGGATGCGCCTGGCGGAACCACTTCCGGAGGGGTCCGTAGTTGTTCCCATCCCGGAACTTAACGAAGAGGATGCTGAGCAATTGGAAGAGGAACTTGCGTGGAATCAAGCTCCAGACGCCCGCTTTGCTGAAGACATCATGTCTTCTCAATTCTTCGGAGGGGGTTTCTGCCCAGGTAACCCTGAGGGTGCTTCCGGGTCAGGCCCCAAGTGGGCATAGGGTAGCCTAGATAGGAAAAGTTGTGTAGAATGTTTGTGTAATCATTCCCTTGTAATACAACAGCATTTTCGTGTGCTTTGAAATTTAAAGATAATAAATAAAAGTTCTTTTGGAAACCTCTTTTCATTAATTCTTCCCTGCAAGTATTACATTCTCTAGTCCCCGGGCTTCATTCAAGCTCCGGGTTCATCCTAGCGGGGCACCCAAATGGAAGCTATCCATGGGTCCCTTTTTACAATTCTTCTTCTAAACCCAGGACGAGGCCAACGTCCGGGCTATCTCTCCGGGCATATTCATGCTTCCGGGAGAGGGCATATTCATGCCAGGCATATTCATGCCTTAGTAGCTAAGGTTCTGCGCGGGGCACTCTACTTCCCATAGAAACTTCTTAAGTTAGCTACATTCCTTCTCCTGGGGATCTCCTTCCCCTGCTTGTCCTCCAGCACATAGCTTCCTCTCGGGTATGCCTCTTTTACTCTATATGGCCCTTCCCAGTTGGGTGCCAGTTTCCCTTCCGGGGATTGGTGGCTCTTATCATTTCTCCTCATCACCCAATTTCCTGGGGTGAAAACTTCCTTCCGCACCCTTCTATCGTGATACCTTTTTACTCGTTCCTTCACCTTTGCTTCCTGAAGCGCCGCATTCTCTCTCTTTTCTTCCAAAAGCTCCAAGTCAAGGCGCCGTCTGGCGTCCTCCTCTTCCGGACGCTGGAATTGGGTCCGAGGGCTCGGGATCCCAATCTCCGCGGGTATCACGGCCTCGGATCCATATACCAGGCAGTATGGAGACTCCCCTGTGGCTAAGCTTTCTGTGGTTCGGTGAGCCCAGAGGACACTAGGTAGCTCCCAAATCCAATTCCCCCGCGCTCCTTCCAAGCTTTTTAAGCCTTTGACGATGGTACGGTTGGTGACTTCCACTTGCCCATTTGCTTGGGGGTGGTACACAGACGTCAACCTTTGTTCTATGCCATACTTAACGCACCACGCTTTGAAGGGATCATTCTCGAACTGCGCCCCGTTGTGTGTAACTATGATCTTTGGGATACCGAATCGACAAATAATGTTCTTCCAGCAAAACTTGACACAAGTTAGTCCCCGTATGTTGGTGAGTGGTTCTGCCTCCACCCATTTGCTGAAGTAGTCGATTGCCACAATTACGTACTTTGCTCCTCCCGGGGCAGTCGGGAATAGTCTCACCAAGTCAATTCCCCACCTGCTGAACGGCCAAGCTCCTGTGACCCCGATTAACTCCTCGCGGGGAACGTGGATTAGCGGGGCAAATGTTTGGCATGCCAAGCACTCCTGGACATGTTTTTCCGCATCTTTGAACAGTGTCGACCAGTAATACCCCAACCTTAAGATTTTCCTGGCCATTGTGCGAGCTCCCTTGGTGACTCCCATTAGATCCCTCATGTACTTCCCGGATAAGGTGTTGGATTTCTTACCTCTTCACGCACTTTAGCAAAGGCTGGAGATATCCTCTCTTGTACAGCTCCCCGCCCTGGACCACATACTTAGGCGCTTTAACTCTTAGCTTCTGGGCCTGCGCTCTATCCTCCGGGGCGGTTCTCGTTTCTAGGTACGCCCGCATGGGAGCGATCCAGGATTCTTCCTCGTTAGGCTCAGGTTTTAATTACGAGGAAGCCAACTTGCTCAAAGCATCTGCTTTACTGTTTTCCTCCCGGGGGACTTGGACCGGGTTGAAGGTTTCAAAACCGGCTACCAGGGGCTTTACCATCTCCAAGTACTTCTGCAAGCTATTTTCTCAGGCTTCATATTCTCCTTTTACCTGCTGTACCACAATCTGGGAGTCGCTGTGTGCTTTGAGAGCTTTGATGTCCATCTCCTTTGCCAACCTTAATCCTGCGATCAAAGGTTCGTACTCGGCTTCATTGTCGGTTGTTTTGAAAGTGAATTGGACCGCATAGGGGTACTCCTTTCCTTCCGGGCTGACCAACAAAACCCCAGCTCCGCTACCTCCGGAATGTGGCGATCCATCCACGTATAACTTCCAAGCCGGGACTACCTCAGCCTCAATCGTTTCCTGCTCCTAGTGTGCCCGTGCTTCCGATTCCACCAGAAAGTCTGCTAGGGCCTGCCCCTTGATGGCCCTTCTTCGCTCATACCGGATTTCATACTCTCCCAGCTCTATAGCCCATTTCATCATTCTTCCCGATGCCTCCGGCTTGAACATGACCTGTTTGAGCGGGTAATTGGTGAGGGCCACTATGGAATGGCCCTGGAAGTAGGGTTTAAGCCTTCTTGAAGCATGCACCAGCGCCAAGACTAGTTGTTCCAACTCCGTATACCGGGTTTCTGCCCCCCGAAGTGCCCGAATGACAAAGTAGATTGGGTGCTGCTTTCCCTCCTCTTCTTTGATTAGCACGACACTCACTGCTTCCCGGGATGCCGCTATGTACAGAAAAAGCTCCTCCCCCGGGTATGGCTTTTTTAAAGTTGGCAACTGTTGAAGGTGATCTTTTAGGTTTTGGAAAGCCTTCTCACATTCTCCGTACCACTCGATCGTTTTGGCCTTCCTGAGAATGTTGAAGAAGGGCAGCTGCCTGTCTGCCCCCTTTGATAGGAATCGGCTGAGAGCCGCGAGGGACCCTGTCAACCGCTGCACTTCTTTCACTGTCCTGGGGGAGGTCATCTTGGCTATGGCCTCTACCTTCTCTGAGTTTACATCAATGCCCCGGCTTGATACCATGAATCCCAAGAACTTCCCCGCACCCACTCCAATGGTACTCTTGGAGGGGTTCAACTTTAGATTGCTCCGTTCCAGCTTTTCAAACATATCCTCTAGGTCATTTAAGAAGGCCCTGTAAGCCCTGCTTTTAACCACCATGTCATCGACATACACCTCCATGTTCCTTCCCACTTGGTCCTTAAAGAGTTTGTCCACCATCCTTTGATAAGTAGCCCCCGCGTTCTTCAACCCAAAGGGCATCTTCTTGTAGCAAAAAGTTCCAAAGTCCCCGGGGCCCTGTTGCCTTGGTTACCTTAGGTTCTCCCATTTCCTCTCCCGGGGTTGGGCCTCCACCTCCTCCGGGGTTGCTCCTGAGGCTGGTCCCGAGCCGGGTGCTCATTCTTTGCTTCTGTCGCCACACAATCTCTCAGTTGCCCCCGCTCTATCAATTTTTCTATCTCGTTCCTCAGCCCCCTACACCCCTCTGTCGAATATCCATATGACTTGTGGTAGGCGCACCATTTGTCCGCATTTTCCCTAGACGGGGTCCCCTGGATAGGCAACGGATCCGGGAACAAATCCTTGTGGATAGCATGTATCTCTGTTCGGGATTTGCTGAGTGGGGTAAAGCTATCTGCCCTTGCCCGGTTCACCGGCGCAGGACCATGATCCCTTCTACTTGGGTCAGTCGCCCTCCTCCTTTCCACCTTCTCCGGGAGGAATCCCCCATATTCTTCTTTTCTCTTCCGGGTGGCGTCATTAACCGCACAGTACAGTTGCACCGCCATCTAAAAGTTGTGAAAGGTTTCTGGGATGTTTTCCATCAACTTCTGGAACAACGCCATATCCCTCAAGCCGTTTATAAATCCACTAATCACCGCCTTCTCCTGCTGCTGTCTGTCAATGACCTTCATACTATCGTCCATGTACCTTCGGTAATATTCCATTGACCCTTCTGCAGCCTTCTGCCGGGTGGCAAGAAGCTCAGTCAGCTGCTTCCCTTCCTTCTTCAGTCCGGCGTACCTGAACAGCAGAGCCTTGGAGAAATCATAGTAATCCCTGAGGCTTTCCCGTGGTAGGGAATCGAACCACAGGAGACAGTTTCCCCTCAGGTAGCAGCCCACCAAATTGCATCTTAGTTCCTCCAGGAAGTCCCTTGACACCATTAGGTTCTGGTACGTCCTGACAAACTCTTCCGGGTCAGTCTCTCCATTATACGTTGGGATTCCCTCCGGGACCCGAAGGCCCGGCGGCCATGGATATGCAAGCACCCGAGGTACCCACGGGGAGGTGGGTTTAGCTCCGTTTCTTCCCACCAGCTTGTCTAATCGCGCCTCCAAAGAGTTGGGGTCCTGCTGGGCCACCTGATAACCCCGCATCCTGTCATCCTCCCTATAGTATCTCTCCGGGTAACCGTAGTTCATCCCCATTGACCCATATATGGGCATGGAATACGGGATCGGGTTCCCCCGGGTTCAGGGGCCTGATAACCCAATAATTCCGCAGGCATGACTGGAGGGTCATACCCGGTCTGCCCCATCCCCCAGCTAGAACGCGGGTAGTAGGGTGGAGCATGTGGAACTAAATTTGATTGTTGCCCTGTAGCCGCTCCCCCTCCGACCCCAAAACTAGGAGGGAAAGAAGGTGGAACGGTTGAAGAATTCACACGCCCCTGGATCCATGGTGGCAGAACAACTCCATCCAGATCGATAACCTCTCTTTGGTGTCCCCGTGGAGGGTCTGCCGAGTTCCCCCCAGGTTCCCTTCGCCTAAGGCCTTCCCGGGTAGAGAGTACCCACTGGCGATACAACTCCTTATTGTCTCTCATGAACTCCAACGCTGCCAATTCCTCCACATTACCTAAGGGTTGCCCCTCTTCCGGGAAAACCGGTCCCCCTGTTTGAGGGTTGTTGGCCAGGTATTGCCTCTCTTCCCGGGCTTCAGGTCCCTGAGCCCGGGGACTGCCTTCCCCGGCAGGCACAGGTCCTTCTTGCTCATCCTGGTAATCTCTTTCTGAGTCGGCTTCGTCGGAGGCAGTTTCCACATGACCATCCTGTGGTACTCCTAGCTCACGCTGGTGTCTATCCTCCTCCTGCAACTGCCTCAAGGTCATATCGTCTCCCGGAGGTGGAGGAGGGCCACCCCCTGAAGGTGCCGCGTTCTTCTTCGGGCGCCCGCGCCCTCTCCTGGGCGACTCCATCGTGCGAAGGTGGAATAGGTCCCACCGGGCGTGCCAATTGATGCTACCAAAATCCGTCCATCTCCCGGGTGTTGACGCTATCCGGGCTTCTTTCCTAGCGAGCCCGCACCAACCCTGCAAAACAATCCCCGGGAGGCGTCCCGGGGAAGAAGCTCCGGCGTGATGATGAGATGGGGATAGCGATGAGGGGAAAACGTACGGAAGATGCTCTCAATATGAAGTAGAGAGATATATGTCACATACCTTGTTCACTATTTTGGACTAGCATTTATAGTTGAGGCAACCTGCCTTGGATAAGACTCAGGACCACTTCTCCTTGTCACTATCTGTCTTTCTTCTTGTCCGGATGTGCCTCTCGCGGGAGAGGCGCTGCTTTCCCACTTTTGGGCCGCAGGCCCTTTTCCCGGCCCAGCGGAATCCTGGGCCGGTATTATCAATTTTCATGCATCAGGGGGACTCCCCCTCTCTGGGTCTGTATAATTACCATTAATTATATGGTCTTTTTGGGCTTGGGAACCCATAAACAAGTTTCCTACCACCAATGGTGGTTTTTACCTTAAAAACAAAAAGGAGAAGGATAAGTTGAGGGAAAAAACATAGTAAAACGTCGTTTTGCCTTTGGGGGTTTAAATTAAAAAGATACCCCTGTGCTGGATACCAATATTGGTTGAATGGATCAAAAGAATCCATGCTCGGTGGATTATTACTAGTATAATGAATACATATTATATTTTTTTAATCGATTTAGAAGAATAACGATTCACATATTTATATTACTAATTCTCATTTGAGACATGTCTCTACAAAGACCAAGCACTATAAGAGACCGTTATCAGTCACCGCGGTTAGGTTTTAAATTGTTGGTGTCGCTAGAGTTCACCCACCTCAAATGGACCGACTCGAGTCTCATTTTCGGTGTGAATTTGTACAGAGTAACAGTAATATATCAAGGACTAAGAATGATCAAGGAAATTGACTGAAAAATCAAGCAAATTGAATGAAAGATCAAGGCAAAACATGAATACTCAAGTGAACTGACTGAAACATCTAGCAAACTAACTAATAGATCAAGTAAAAACAGTAAATGCTCATTCCCTTATCTCTTGGTTTCCACGAGGACAAGTTTCATCCAAGACTTTCTCTATATACCGTATTATATTTAAAGTAGAGGTTAGGATAAAGTAAAGAAATAAATTGATCAGAACTGAACTAAATTATTAATGAGTTGAATATCATTAAATTATATTTCTTAGCATAAGAACTTAATTGACCAGAGCTAAACTGAACTAAATTAAAGTAATATATATTCATATGTTATTAACACAGATTTGAAAAAACAAAACGAGATAATCTTTAATCAACAAAAGGGAAGGAGTGATCAACTCACATGGCCACGTGCAGAATATAGAGATAACTCAGATCAATGATGCAAATGAATACCACCAGCAAATAATCATATTTTGTTGTGTTGGTTAAACCACCAGATATCTCATGCCCGTTAAACATACCTACTGAGTACCGTCACATTAAAAAGGCTCCGGATCTTCTATACCACTCTTGTATACCATGCTCTGTACCACCAACCAAAATTTGACACTTGTCTCTTTTAACTCAACTATGTTTAACCATGATTGGTATTATTTTAATGGTAATAATCAAACTAATTAATTTTCTTTCCAACTGTAGATATTCCAAATCAATTAAACCCAAATCAGAATGTCTTCTGCCTCGCCCATCGGATTCTATTTCCGACACAGCAGTTCTCCACGTCCACCGAGTCCGGGAAACAAAAGCTCGAGCAGATCGCCGACGAGCTCCTGCAGGATCGAGATTGAGAACCATGACTACGACATCCTTTAACGGGATCCTCTTCCGGCACAGCTAGAATCAGCTGTTCTAGAATTAGATACTTCAACACGATTCTAGCAGCCTGACCGGCGTAGCTGCTCACAAGTTGGTGGTATTTGAAATCGGATTTTTGGCTGACTTCCAGTTAAAGGTACGCTTGGCTATTTGGAATCAGATTTTTGGCTTGGTTTATTAGAGCAGATTCTTTATTTTTTGGTTCTGTTTTACGTGTTTAGGTGTACCTAGATTACTCTAACACACATGGCTTTTAGGAAGTTTGAGGGCTGCAACTAGTTTTGTTTTAGCTTTGGTGAAAATAAGTGTCCATTATTTGACAAGCTGAAGATTGTTCCTCTTTTCAGACCAGATGCTCTTGGGAAAGTTTAAAGATTCGTGTTGCTGAGCGTTTTTGGAATCATTATACACACCAGATGCTCGATAGTTATAAGTATTCTGTAACTAGAATCTCTAGTCGTTGATGTAAAAATAGTTCATAAGCTATAGCTGCTCTTGTAATGTCTTCTCTTTGCAATCAATAAAAGAACCATTTTTGATCAACAAAGAAAGAAGAGTCACTCAACATAATCTGGTTCCTAAATGCAGACATCTAAGCATGAAAATCATTCATATTATAACATTATATCATGTTGCTGCAGACATAGAGAAAGCAAAATTGATTATCTCATGAAAGTATATACCACAACGCATATTCTCATATCACCATTTCATCTCAACACTTATTCTGAATCAAAAATACGAAATACCATCATTTCAGTTGCTGAAGTGAACTATGAGATCTAGGCCTCGTTTGGCAATCAGCGTTTAACTGTTAGCTGTTAGCTGTTAGCGGATTGTATTAGCTGTTTTGACCAGCGGTTTGACTAGCTGTTCGTATATGAGTGTTTGGTAAATAACAATTAGCTGATAGCGGTTTTAATATGTTAAATGACCAAAATAGACATTAGTGCAATTATTATTAGTTATTTTTATGTTATGTATTATTTGTTTTGAAGTGTGGAAAAATATTTTTACTACTCATATATTCATTTATTTTATGCTTTTTACTTAATATTATTTATTATTAATTTAGCTATACTTATTTTTTTAAAAAAATTATGAATTAAAATGATAAATGTTTTTGGATTTGTGGAGTTTGGATTCGTGCGTATGTTTATGTGAGGATAAAAGAAAATATTCTTTGAAAAAAAAAACACCTCAAACGTGAGGAAGAATTATTTACGTGAGGATTCGTGAATTAAATTGTATTTGTGAGGATGAATGGTTTTGAGGATTAAAAATAGGAAATTATAAGGAATAAGGTTACAAAAGATATTTTGTGATATTCTTCTAATCAATTTTTTTGAAAACGCTGCTCTTTCTAGCGTTTCAGAAACAAGAGGTTTCACCAAAACAGCTAATTAGAAAAGCTCTTCACCAAACACCATAAAAAGCTGATTGACCAGTCAACTATCCATAAAAAAGCTAAACGCTCTTCAAACCTCTACTCTCCAAACGGGACCCTAGAATTCAACAAAAGGTTTATCTTACAAACACAAAATCTACTAAATCACTAATTGATTTGGGTTTATTTGATTTGGAATATCTAAATTTGGAAAAAAATTAATTAATTTGACTATTACCATTAAAATAATACCAATCATGGTTAAACATAGTTGAGTTAAAAGAGACAAGTGTCAAATTTTGGTTGGTGGTACAGAGGGATGGTATACAAGAGTGGTATAGAGGATCCGGAGCCCATTAAAAATTAGAGGTTGTTCCATGCATGCATGCCCATTTTTCTTTTCCAGGATCATATATTTACCACAATACCCTTAATATTGTTAAGGTAAAAAATGGACTTGAAATCATTGGGTTACATCATAAGCATTATAGTAAAATACAGACCTGCAAGAGAAAAATGTACATGCATATAGAAATTGCTAAAAATTATAGTTAAACATACCTATTGTAACATTTATGATGGTTATCTTTAAAAACTCTCCTACCAACAGTGGATTTTTTTTGTTTTTTTATAGGCGCACCCCTCAATTAACACAATGAATGTCAGAGAATATCGATCTGATTATTTACTTCCCTGCAAATATCGCCAACTTGTAATTGAAATTTTCAATTGTGATAAAAGCCGTTTTGGTATGTCACACTCATGGTAGGTGGGCAATTTTCTGATTTTTGTTATGTGAAAAGATTTTTCTATTAATTAAAAAAAACAATGTTTTTGGCCATTACTCTAATCCAATATAAACTTGTTCCATCAATGAAATCGACTAATCTATTGTCTAACATTTGACATAGAGATAAAACAGAAACTTTCAATCATATAACTATCCATCAAAAGAATAATGAGAAGGTGTAATCCAATTAAACCTCAAGAGTCGAAGCCTTCAACATTTCCAATCACTCGTTTTTCGTTGATCTTATGCTGGAAAACAGATTCTTGCAATCGTATAGGATTCATGTAGAATTTCTCAAGCTTCATATTCAATGTTTTCAACCATGTTCCAAGTAACAAATTTGTACGGATTAAAACGATAAACGCAATACAATCCGCATTACTCCCTCCGCCCCGATCTAAATTGCACAAAGGGTAAAAATTTGAGAAAATTAAGGATTGTAAAATGAGTAGATGAGATTGAGTTAGAGAAAGAAATGGGTGAAATGAATGGAGGAAAATGAGTGGGGTTTGCTAAATAAGGAAAGTGTGCAATTTAAGATGGGACAATCAAATAAAGAAAATATGCAGTTTAGTTTGGGACAGAGGGAGTACCACTTTAAATTAGTGGGGAACTATAACAGGCATAAATCTTTGTCAAATCCACCATTAAATCATTAGTAAATAAACCAGTCCATGCAATCGGCATATAACTATCCATCAAAATAATAATGAGAAGGTGTAATCCAATTAAACCTCAAGAGTCGAAACCTTCAACATTTCCAATCACTCGCTCTTCGTTGATCTTATGCTGAAAACAAATTCTTGCAATTGTATAGGATTCATGTAGAATTTCTCAAGCTTCATATTCAATGTATTCAACCATGTTCCAAGTAACAAATCTATATGGATTAAAACAATAAACGCAATACAATCCGCATTACTCCCTCCGTCCCGGTCTAAATTGCAAAAAGGATAAAATTTAAGAAAATTAAGGATTGTAAAATGAGTAAATGAGATTGAGTTAGAGAAAGAAGTGGGTGAACTGAGTGGAGAAAAATGAGTGGGGTTTGCTAAATAAGGAAAGTGTGCAATTTAAGATGGGACAATCAAATAAGGAAAATATGCAGTTTAGTCTGGGACAGAAGGAGTACCACTTTAAATTAGTCGAGAACTATAACAGGCATAAAGCTCTGTCAAATCCACCGTTAAATCATTAGTAAATAAATCAGTCCATGCCAAAGCACTTTATGTTTCAATTCACGTATTCATCAACATGGTTTTTACTCCACCAACCCTACCCTTTCTCCATCATCTAGAATACCACAACATCATCTTTAATTGTAGTCAAGGATCATATCCCGTTTCTATACATACTTTCATTGCATCTAATGTCAACTACTTTCCCTAGAAGATGTTTTTATTCCTCTCATGTCATACAGTATAGAAAATGCTAATTAGTCGATGAAATTTCTCTCGTCCTCTCTATCATGACATTTTTCTCATCCTCTTCAAGCATTCTCTAAAATTTCCTCCAGTGTCTAATTTGTAGCACTTACTGAGCTCGACTGCGAATTGACATTTCCAAAATAAATGTTGCACTGTTTCCCCGCACAGACTACAAACATCCATTACATGGAGTATCATCCCTTAGGACCTAATTCTCTGTATGATCAACAATCTGCCTTTCAACATCATTGGAAGACCTACCCTGGCAGCGCTCCAAGCCATAGTCTCCAAGCTGTACTTGTTAATGAAGTTCCCAACTGAAGTCGGGATAACAACCGTAGCGGGGGGCCTGCAGCGTGCACAGACTTATCATCGGATAGCCCTTTATAAGCAAAAGCGGGAAGAACGATTGGAAGAAGGCGGTCCCAAAAAAGAAGTCTGCATAGCTTCCCTAGATGAGGAAATACCAGACAGGGGAGAATATGCTCCTGCTAGGCTAAAACATGTTCGTATGAGCCTACAAGACAGAGCCCCAGAGCTACCCGAGGGTAGCATCTCTGGTGTGATGATAATATTTCTTGTATTGAAAGGGGGCTATTTATTTTGGAAAATGTCAAGGATATTTCCCCTTCATGTACATTTTCCATATAGTTGTTTATGTAGTCTTGGAATAGAACTTCTTTGTACTGTGCATCCCCATGACATTCCAGCAATTCGGCCAGTGGAGCAATTCTCTCAGATGGCAATGATGTAACAAAAAGTGGAATCAACACTCTTGATTCCTTGTTGGTTTATGATACCAAATATTCGGATCTAGGTGACCTTCCAAGAAACTTTCGAGTCACGTGGAGGAGATAAGGATCGGCCTGTATGCTCACGTGGATAGGAGGCCCCGCTCGTACGGGGAGGTGACGCACACTGATGATGAGGAAGAAAGAGAATGTTCAAAGCGCCTATAAATAGAGGCCACAATCAGCCATTCCAGGTAAGTTCTCTAACTCTTGAATACAGTTTCTCTTCAATACAAGAAATCTCATCATCACACCGGAGCTAATACCTACGGGTAGCGCCGGGGGCTTATTTTGCAGGCTTCGGGAGAACAGGTCTCAAGCAGGTCCAATCCGAGACCAAGGAGCTCGGACAATCGGGAGTCAGTAACAAGCAATCTGCATACTTCATCACCAATCCACATCCAGAAGCCCTCGAACACATCAACTGTCTAAGGCACCGATTACTAGTGCGGATTTCCCCCGCATCAGTTGGCACGCCCGGTGGGACCCGACATCAAGGGATCTCACCCTCGACTCAAAACAACACATACAGCTCAGCATTCAGAGAGATTTCTTGGACAGAAAGTGCTACCTCGGTGGAAGAAAGGTCGGATGAGGCAAGATAGCACGCGGGGGAACTCGATTGTTGCAACAAACCAGGGGAAACAATTAAAGTTGTGACCCACCAAAGAGTGTGGAGACTTGAAGGTTGAGGTACGTAGGTAACTAACGCTATATTGAGCATCATTCAAATAATGGATAAAGATTTTTTGCAAGAATATTTATGATTGTTATTGGCAAGAATACATATAAAGGTTAGAAATATAGAGGTAAATAGGAGAAGAGAGAAATGCTTAGGAAATCAGTTAGAGTCAGCTCATGAGCATAGTTTGGGTATAGGAGAATTAGGGTTTTAGACCTTTCTAATCACATAAAAAGGGCCGATAGGGAATACGAGCATGGAAAATATTAGCGGTGTAAGGTCGGAATAATAGGCAGGTCATACCGAAAGCTTAGGGTCGGATATCAGAAACACCGAGGGACACCGTCACAGAACACAGCCGGGTATCGGTCAAATAGACAATGAATCGGAAGGAAAATTAGTGCAAAAGAAACATCGTAACTAACACTGTTTTAGTAAGGATTTCCTTTGCAGGTCATATATAAAGGCAATGAGGAAAGAAGCAAAACGGAGAGATATTAAAAAGCTTACAAAGGCGTATGCATGAGGGAGGAGCGATAGGAGAACAGTCGCTGGCAAAGCAGAACAACCTCGGAAGAAATCCCACGATTTGCGTGACGGATTGGCGACGCCAAGGAAGAAGCAGTAGGAAGACACGAACTCAAGGAGTACATCGGATAGGCTGCGACACCGGATATGCCGCTACATCGGATAGGCGCTCAAAGAATGGAGGGCAATCGACCAAACGGATCAGGACTCAGACGGAGAGAATGTGAGTAAAAATAACCAGAAGAATTGCAACATTTAGAGGAAGAAAAGTTGATTTAGGGAGAAGGAGGAAACGATAAGTAGATTGGAAGAATTAGAGTTTTTAGGTAGGGTTTCAGAGGGAGAGAAAAGGAAAAAGGAGGGGGGGAATAGGAAAGGAGGCTCGGGAAGAAAAATATCGAAGAAAGAAAGAACGAGGGGAATGAAGGGAACCCTAAAAAAATAGAGGAAGAAAGGGAAAGAAGAGGGTAGGTCAGTAGAAAGGAGGGATATCCGAGGAGGAGAAGACGAAGATAGAAAGGGACGAAGAACTGGAATGGAGCACCTTCGGGTAAAAGGAAAAGGGGATAAGGGAAGAGAAAGAGGAGAAACATTATAGAAGACATAAGGGAAATAATCATATAAAGAAGAAAGAGGCTTGGAGAGGGTAAGAAAGGAAATGTTGGTGATAAAACCAAGGGGCTCGGATAACCCCGAGGAGAGGAAAATAAAAAGGAGCGTAAATGGGGGAAAGGTTATTTGAGAAAGAAGAAACATAGAGAAAAGAGGGGAAATATTACGAAAAAGCTGACTTCCGAACAGCCACAATTGGATAAGGGAAAAACCAGGGAGAGGACAAAGGAGAAAGGAAATAGTAAAAGGTTAGGATCGGAAAAAGAAAACAGATATGGAGAACGAAAGGAAAAGGAGGCAATAAAGAGACAAGCTTGGGAAAAGCTTACTTAACATGAAAGGAATCCCAGAAGATAAGAATGAAAGAAAGAAATGAGGTAATCCCTGAGGTGATTAAGGAAATCGGAAAAAGATGGAGATAAAATAAGATTATGGGCTTGGCGTGGATACGTTATAGCTCGGACGCGTGGATACGCGGGATAGGTGCATTACAACAAACATGCTTGACGTGGATACGTCAAAGTTTGGATGCGTGGATACACTCGGAACTGTAAGCGTACTGGATAGTGCGTTAGGAAAGCGTGGATACGCTAAAGTTTGCATACGTGATGGATAGCTCGGTGTAAATAAAAGGAAAGTTGGGACCTCTGGGTCGCTCCCATGATTGGTGCCCCGTAAAAAAGGAAAAGCATCGGTAAGAGTAATCCGAGCATAAAAGAAAAGGAAAGAAAAAGAAAAAGAAAATAAGCAAGATATTATTACGAGGAAGATAATAGATGTTGAGTATCCTTGGGAAGACGTCTTCATGGTACTTATACATTGCATAAAGAAAATCTAAGATACATAAGATACAAAAGATTTACAGGTATGTTAAAAAATGACTACAAGAAGGATCAAGATTGAGTGTCGGAGAATGAGGATTCTCTGGGGCTCAAAGGAGTGTCGGAGGATGACAGACTATGAATGATTGTTGATGCCGCTCCAAACGGGACGCGTTGCCTAGACTCATCCATCTGGTCTAAAATTTGGAGAGCTGTGTCCTTGCCAGAGGGAAAAGGTTTGAAAGATAGAGGTTCAAAATTAAGAGGATTATTCGGCCGATAGAAAGTCACATCGACGGAGGGCTTGGAGCTATCACCAATATCCAGGAAATTTGATTCCTGAATTCTAAGAATTTTTTGTACTTTCTCTTGAATATGCTCGGATCAGGACATAGCCGAGCATTTTCATATCGATGAAAGATAAAATCCACCTCGATCTTTCAAGGGATTTGTTGCAAAGAAGGAGGAAGAGGATTGGGAGTCCCGGATAAGATACGTCGGCGTCATTCCAAGGCTTCGGAATAGGCAGGGAACTTAGGGCTGTCTTGCTGGAATTGAGCGGATTTTTCCATATAGGTTATGGCATTCTGAACAGCATCAAGCATAACGGAAAAGAGAGTGGCACCAGCCTTTCCAGAAAGAAGAGACAGGAGATGAAAACATAGCCTTAGAATCAAAAGGTGGTTTTGGAGCTCTTGGTTTCGGAAGGTAAGCCTCATGTTTTCGGACTCCATCTTGGAAATAGTTTGGTTCCCTTGGCCCCTATTTTCCAAAAGGCGCAGTTTCTCGATAGCTCAGGCATAATCACACCAGACCATTTCCAATTCCTCATGTTTGCGACGATAGAGTTCTTCATGAGAAATTCGCAATTGATGGAGGGTTTGATAGATATTCTCATAATCATCTACATAAGAGGCAGCAAGCTTCAGGCAACATTGCAAGGAGCCGAACTTCTTCCTTACAAATTCAAAGGAGTTTGACATATCATCAACGGAGGAAAATTCATTCGGGAGAGATCCGAGACCAATATCGCATAACCTCTTCTCTCGGCTAATCGGGTTAGGATGACCCGAGGAAGAAGGGTTATCCGATGGAGGGAAAGGAGTGGGCAAATCCTACGTCAAGAAAAGAGAAATAAAGATAAGAATAGAGAAACAAGATATTTGAGATGCTTGAGGCAAAATTTAAAAATATTATTACAAGGATAACATCTGATACATAAGCAGAATGATAAAACCCTATAAATATAAGGAGGGTTATGAAGAGTTTAAAAGCAAAGTTACAAAACCTGCTAGAGAGCTATGCAGGGGGACTCTCGGAAGATTGTAGGGTCAAGGAGTAGCCCAGGGTGGCCTCAAGCAACTGAATTAGAGACAACCCATCTTCAATCTCAATCTGAGGACTGCCATCGGCCAAGGAAGCTATGAACCCAAAGTTGCCCGGATCAGTGCAACACTCCACATATCCTCAGTCGTTCTCAAAAGATAGGTGTGAAGGGGACTCGGGGAAAAACCCGACAGTATTACGGAAATCGACCTCAACCACAGGTCTTTCCTCAGGAACAACACTCTTGGGCTCACCGATCGCCAGAAGATCGCTAGTCGAGGAAGGAGGAAAAGACGAACGAAGGGCAACCCATATCCTGGGAGCGAAGGTCCATAGGTTGCCTCGACGGAACGTTCGGAAGCGCTGCTCGAACCTGGCCCAAGCCCTGGAATGGTAATAAGACTTCTGAAACTCCAGGCGCCAGGGCCCGGGAACCCAACCACGGATCATCTTATAGATAGAAGTTGCTTGGCGGTGGTTGGCTTCCTTCACCACCTCGGTTACAGCATCACTAAAGACCTTGGAGCTAATCACCTTCTCTACTAAGGTTTCCCCAAAGTCCCTAAGGACTTTGCAGAGAGGTTGAACTATCTTTTAGAGACTCCAACTCGCTTTGCAGAGAGACTGAACTATCTCTTAGAGACTCCAACTCGCGTTACAGAGCGACCGAGTGCTCCTTTTCCGAAGATAAGTCTGGCTGGCATTGCTATAGCTTTTGCACAAGACCGGCATGAGACTCATTGAGCTTCTCAGATAAAATGGACTGGAATATGGGAGAGTCGCATATGCTCCTCATAAAGGCACAGACCTGAGTTAGAAAGATCAAATTAATAAGGGGAAAAAGACACAGAGTAAAAAAAGAAAGGTAGATGAGTAAGACTTACGGTGGAGCGAGCAGAGGGGCTCGTGGAGGATTCGGCCAAAGGGATCGGAGCAGGCTGCTTATTGGCAAGAAGAGAACACTGTTTTGGCTGAGGCCTAGCTGGTAGGGATGACAATGGATTTCCGATCCAGTCCAAATCTATGGATTTAAATCCATTTTTGACGGATATGGATGTTAAAAAATGAAATCCAACGGATATGGATCGGATACGGATTTATAGCTTGCGGAGCGGATTTGGATACTCCCTCTGTCTCACCTCAAGCTGCACAATTGACTTTTCAGAGTCAAACTTAGGAAACTTTGACTGTAATTATAGGTCAATATATAAATGATAAAACTATTATATGAGATATCAATAGATTCATTATAACATCTATTTTTTAAAAAGTAAATTTTTATATATTGTTTCTATATGTATTTAAAGATATTAATGGTCAAACACGATCATTGAAGACCGTGAAAAGTCAACTGTGCAGTTTTGGGTGAGACGGAGGGAGTATGGATTTTGTCGTAAATATCAATTTCCAGTCCATATCCAATGCATGGATCCATTTAATATATAATAAATAATATATAAATATTTGTTATCTATATTTTGCAAATTGGCCCCTAAAGTTTGGAGATCCTTTTATAAATGACCCCGTGTATTATGATAAGTTTATTTTAGGTCCTGCCTCTTGGGTGAGGCTGCCTCACCCAAGAATTTGTCATACATGAATTATTGCATCAATATTTAACCATGAGACTTCTTTTCAAAAAAAAAAAAATTTTATAACCAAGCCACTTATATAAAATCTTCGTCATTGGATTTTATCCGGGATTGTGCCTAATTCTTATAATAATTAATAAATTTTAGTTTAAAAATTTTTATTCAAGCTTCAAGTATAGTATGTCATGATGTCATATTTGTGTTTAAATTATATAAACAGTATAAATATAAATATAAATAAGAAATTGAATGAATGAATTTATGTAAAATAATTATTACTTTTAGAGTTTTAGTAGCATTTTTCTAAAAATATATTTAAAATAACTTTTGGTGGAAGGAAATTCTTTAGGTTCTCCGCACCCTAAAATAGGTCGAAGGATAATTTAACAAAACAAGTCCAGATAAATGATATACTATGGCCCTGTTTTGTTGGAGCTTATTTCTTACTACACTGAATTGAACTGGATTGAACTGAACTGGATTGAACGCAATCTGTATACTGTATTTCGGGGTACCCAACAGTCAATCTATGGATAAATTTTTTAAAAAATATGATTCTATGCTCTAAACACGTTCAGAGACGTAACTCAACACAACCAACCAACCACCCCACAAATCTCTCTTCATCGTAACAAACGACTATATAGTATTTAATTCCATAATTTTGATACTTGGAATTCGTTATGTTCACATTTTCACAATTGACTTGTATTGGCGAAACAATTCAGAGGTGTAATTAAAAAAAAAAAATCACTCAAAAATTTCTCCATCTTACTAAACGACACCATAGTATTTAATTTCATGATTTTGAAACTTGAATTCGTTATATTCGCATTTTCACTATTGATGCGGTAACAACAAATTCAGAGACATAGCTCACCCCACCAAAACAACCACCCCATTAAACTCTCTCCTAGAACTCTCCGTCACCCATAAAAGTCAAAACCAAAATTAATATCTCACAAACCCACACGTACACATTATTCATATATATAATAATTAGTTTGATTAGTCTAGCGGTTAAACTTGTGTGAAAGCTCCATCAGTCCAAGTTGGGTGGTAAACGAGTCGAGTCGATGTCGAATAGGCATGTGTTCAAGTTCGAGTTCGTTTTGCATGTTCGTGATCGAGTTCGAACTCGTACGAGTTGAGACATTTTAGTTCGAGTTCGATTCGTCAGACTTTTAGAAAGTTCGAACTCGACTCGTGAGCTCGATAAAAAATCGAATTCGAACTCGAACTCGAACTAGTTTGAGGACATAAAGCATTAATGAATAAAATATAATTTATTTTCTATAAAAAATTATATTTAAATTACATTCGAACTGCTCGACGAGTTTATCGACATGACTCTTATGAACTCGAGTTCCAGCTTGTATATAAACGAATGAGCTCGAGTTCAAGTTCGAACTGGTCAAATCGAGCTCGAAAATGAACTTTGACCGAGTTGCTCGCAAGTTGTTCACGAACGGTTCAGTTCATTTACACCCTATTTCAAGTGATTACGTCCATTAATTTTTGTTTGTGCTTACTGTATATATTACGAAATGAAGAATATATTTGAACATATTTTTATGGGTAATTCAACCATTTGAACATAATATTTAACCAGACGACTTCTTTTCAAAAAGAAAATTATAACCAGGCAACTTCTTTTCAAAAAAAAAAAAAAATTGTAACCCGGCCACTTAGATAAAATCTTCGTCATTGGATTTTATCCGGGAATGTGCCTAATTCTTAATAATTAATAAATTTTAGTTTTAAAATGTGTATTTAAGCTTCAAGTATATTATGTCATGATGTCATATTTGTGTTTAAATTATATAAACAGTATAAATATAAATAAGAAATTGAATGAATGAAATTATGTAAAATAATTATTACTTTTAGAGTTTTAGGCCATGTTTGTCAAAGCTTATCTGTAGATGAGTTCAGTTCAGTGAAAATGTAATTTGATGAAATTTAAGTTAATTCAGTCATGCTGATTTCATTTTTCAATACATCAATTTTTACTTCAGTTCAGTTCAGTTCAATTCAGTACATCAAAAAATAAGATCTAGTAAACAGGACCTTAGTAGTTTTTTTAAAAAATATATTTAAAATCACTTTTGGTGGTGGAGAATTTATTGGGTTCTCTACACCCATAAAATAGGCACAAGGATAATTTAACAAAACAAGTCCAAATAAATGCTACAGCCCTCTCATTCTTCCCCTCTTTTTCTTCCCCTCTCTAAACCCTAGTCGCGGGGCCAAAAAGAAACCTTAACTTTTGGCGATTTTTCAAACAATCGTTTATTTGTTTTTGATTTTTTTGCTTTAAATAAGTGTGAATTCACAAATTAATAGTGTTCTTCGACATGATCAATTAGATCTTGTGTTTATGATGGTCGGTCTGGTTGTTCATGTTGAAGTTTTGTTCGCGATCTAGTATACAGATTGTGTTTCGTGTTTTTTTGTTTCTTGTTCTTGATCTGCTGTTGCGGATCGTGTTTCTGTTCGTGATTTGTGTCTTTCAAGGGCTGAAAGCTTGGAGAATATAAATCATGCTATGTATCAGGTGGTGTTGCAGTTATAGCAGATCCCTGATTGGCTTTGTGGTTGATGCGTGATGCTCCTCTTTGCCAACCAGATATAGTTTTCGCGACAGCAAGTTAATTTCCCCGAGGGCGATATTACAAATTTATTGGATCTCTTTAATATAATAGTACAGACGGATAGTCTGATTGACATGTAGTTTGGTTACCTTTTTCATAGGTTGGTTTGATTGTATGTCAATTTCACTGTAAATTGATGTTGGGCGTTTCCCAACAACATATGAATGATATTTGATTTCAAAAAAGAAAAAACATGTCCAAATAAATGCTACACTATGTACCTAGTACATGTCTAATGTAGACCAAAAGCAATCCGTATACTGTATCTCGGGTGTCCGCCAATGTTAGGGCACTGATTATACTCCATCCGTCTCAACCAAAACTGGACTAAGCAGACTTTGACTATTAATTTCTATTAAGCAAAGTTGATATAGTATATATATTTTTAGATTTATCATATCATATATTTTTAAATTATCATTTTTTAAAAAAAAATTGAAACATAAAAATAAAGATATTTATGATCAAAGTCGAATCAGTTTGATTTTGAAAAGTCAACTAAACAATTTTGGTTGAGTTATTTGTTAAAATCCAAAATTAACTTTTCATGATATGTTGGGGTTCAAAAAATAATTTAATCTAACATTTAATATGGGTCTAAAATATATATTTCTAGGAATGCAGGGTCAAAATTATTCATTTTAGCATATGGTAGGGCGCTAAAAACAATATTTAATATTTATTTGCGGCTGATCAACTGATCAAGTGCATAAAATTTCAAAAGATACTACTCCCTCCGTCTCACCTGAAACTGCACACATTTTAGTCAATTTTGTCTGAGCATGTTTGACCGTAAATTGCAATTGGCATATGTGCTATAATAGTATCATATGGAATATAGATAGATTCACAATGCGCTCTATTTTTTAGCTATAAAATTTTTAGACCATAATAATGTATAAAAATAAAGTTATTCACGGTCAAACATGCTCTGAAAAAATTGACCTGAAAGTGTGCAGTTATGGTTGAGACAGAGTGATACTAAAGTTAAGGAGTGATTTACATATGGCTCATAGATTTCCAACTTCCATTGGAGACCCCCCTTGCATGTAGTATTAGATACCAAGCACAGTTAAACTCTGTGCAATCTCGGCTGTCTCATTTCCGCCGGCGGTGACAGCGGTGACTCCGTTCTCTCTGACATCTCATCAGGTAGTCCAAGTAATTTGAGCTGTACATTTAGGGATACATGGGTTTTGTTGTATTGACAATTGAAACGTTAACATTCCAAAAAGATTAACATTATTCAGATAATTACTTTCCGATCTTTCTTTATTTTCTTCTTTTCCGTTTTGGTTTGCATTATGATGATGAGTTTGAGGCTCAGTTGTGAATTTCGTGGAATTGTAGCATAAATCATAGAGCTAAAGAATGGAGTCGTCGTATTCATTCCATGATTCAGATTATGCTGCAATTTGGTAGTTTAGATGTAGATTTCTTAGGAGGAAAATTCTTGATGTTTGTTTAGTTTTTTTTTTTTCTGTTGAATGTGTATGAATGGTTTGATAAAGATTGTTGGCGATAAATAGGATTCAAAGGTTCAGCAAGGTGCTAATTTTGGTGCTACAATGGATTCTCATAACACTGATACTCAAGATGGAAGTATAGAAGAGGTGCGCCTCTCCTTCGATTTTGATAACCTAAACATTTTTTTTTGTGAATTTTGGATAAGGAAACACGATTGTGATCGTTACCTCTCAGTATCACTATCAGCAAAGGTTGTATTTCATGTTTCTGCCATTGGTTGTGACTACTGTAACTTGTCTCTTTTGATACCGTGATTCAGTCATTATTCTATGTTAGTAAGACTAATACAAGACACATTCTTCTGCTGTTTGAATGAGATTTTTTTATTACAAAGGGATTCGATATATATTGTGCATAAACTAACTCATATCCTGATTGGATAGCTGTTCTATTCACCTTAATAGTCTAATTTAATAGATTGTCTCATCTTTCTAGTGAGCAGGTTTTTTGCTTCTCTTTGCATGCTGAGAAGCTACAGAAACTTTATATATGCATCCTTACCCTTGTTTTTTTCCCTCAAGGCAGACGAAAAGGCACTAGAGCTCTGTAATCTTAGAATATCTTCTTCATAGGAATATTACTCCTCAAATGCTTCCATATTGAATATGTGCAGTTGTATATCACTATCAGCTTGCTTGTGAATTATGTCCACTATTCCTCTTTCTTGCCTTGTAGACAGATATTATTATTTTTCTGAGCTCCGCCCTGAACATATTCATATACCAAATGGATTGCAATGAATCTTCGATGATTTGCTCCGAATAAATTAAGACCAGTGGAGGAATTCTCCCTTTTCTGTTAGGATCAATTGTGGTGCCGTACTTTTAAGGCCAATTGATGCACCAAGACTGTTTTTTGTAGGCACTGATTTTAGCATTCCGGGGTGCCATTTTATTGACCCCCACCCCCAAGGTCTCTTGCTTTCACTTTAGACAAATAGATTCAGGTATAGACACATGAAGAAAGCACGGAATTCTTCGTCGAGCTTGTTTTGACATATGATGATAATAGAGTTGTGTGAATAATGAATTTGAGGCGCCTGGCAAGGACTTTCTTTGGTTTTGCATTTGTGTCACATAAACTTCAGAATTTAGGTAGTAGTAGGCATGAGTACTGATAGTAATTGCCTTCAGAGTTGCTCTTTGTTTCTATTATTGGCAAGATCCTATTCCTAGCTTATTTGCCTTCAAAACTCTTCATATTTGTGTTGCAGTGGTAGTGCGCAACTGTTTTGTTGTTGTTCCTTACTCGGCTGCTCTCACTTAAACCAGGTATCATCAGTAGCGTTACAGATGCATGAAGGATGGATTGAAGGAGATTTTAGCCACATAGAAAAGCTGAAGGAAATACCAACACCTAAGAATGTGGTGACATCATCTGTAGAGGCAAGCAGTGAGAATGACGATGATGATGATGATGGTGTGATTGTCAATCGCGTTAAGGCTAATGTAGGTATGGCTGAAACTAAGATGAATGAGTGCACGCCACCTCAATTGGACGGGTGGATTATGATTGCACCTAAGAAGAAGAGAGAGGCTAGGTTTCATAACTTGATGCCTAAATCAGCAGGAGCTGAAGATGGGTGGACTGTGGTTGCACCTGTGCGCAACAAAGATACAAGGAAGCAGCATTGAAATGGGAAAGGATTAGTCTTAAGCATTTTATTTCCATTGAATGATGGATTGATTCTATCACTTAGGCATTTAAGTCAATGAGTCTCTTGCTTTTAGCAACAAGAAAAGTTCCACGGTATTGCATTTCATGTATCACTTTCAAACATGCCGTTTCATACAGAATAGACTAAAATGCATAGAGAACAGATTAAAACTACAAATCCAGAATCCAACCAATTGTTTTAAGTCAATGAGCTGTACTACAAATCCAGAATCCCTTTTGAGTCAAGTAACTGAAAAGAAACTATGGTTTAGGCCAAGTAGCATGAAGGGGCTATCAATTTACCAGGAGCTGGTACTATAAATTCATAAATCCAAGCAAACGTTCAATATTAATCAATGGATGAAATGAAACACTACAATATCAATTCAAAATGATAGAATGTACATTGATATTTGAGAAAACAGACAGAGCAAACAGTAAAATCCCCAATTGAAGGAAGATTAGGGCGCCAGCAAAATTAAAGAGTGTGTCTAGCCGCCGAAGCCGTAGAGAGTGCGGCCCTGCCTCTTCAAGGCGTAGACGACGTCCATGGCGGTGACAGTCTTCCGGCGAGCGTGCTCGGTGTAGGTGACCGCATCGCGAATCACGTTCTCCAAGAAGATCTTGAGGACGCCGCGGGTCTCCTCGTAGATGAGGCCGCTAATACGCTTGACTCCTCCCCTGCGAGCCAGACGCCTAATCGCCGGCTTCGTGATGCCCTGGATGTTGTCCCGGAGAACCTTCCGGTGACGCTTTGCGCCGCCCTTTCCCAGACCCTTGCCGCCCTTTCCTCTGCCGGACATTGCTGCGGGTGACGAGATGGATTTATTATTCTATTCGTGCTGTTTATTTTGGATGATTTTGATTTTGACCAGTGTTGAAGACGGAGAGTATTTATAGGACTGGGCCGCAGTGGAAGGGAGAAGGACGACTGTTGGATTACGAAAGCTAATCTACGGCTCAAATTGGTGATCCGTGACAAAATCTTTAAATGATTTTCATCCGTCGATTAGAGTTGAATCCAACGGTTTACCAGCATTTTAAATTTTTAATGCGGATCGGGAGCTTAGGAGCGCGGGAACAGTACACGGAGTACCAAATTTTGATGCGAGACGGACGAATTTCAAAACGAAGTTTGATCAAATTATTTTTAGATTTTTGGTTCTCAATGTGTTTACTATATTAGGGGCTTCGCATTTAATATAGAAAGGGCAATAATTCTAACAATTATAACATGGAAGTAAATTATAACTTTCTGTTGGATAAAATTTGAAAATTTTAATATTTGGATGACTTGATTACCACTAACACTAAACAAAGATGTACGTCTGTCGGTGATATGTGTCTTGAATGCGTATTTTTGTACTTCATCTGTCTCAAATTAAACTGTACAAATTAGTTTTTTCTAATTGACCAAATTTATTTTTTTACATTCTGTGAGTGTGTGGCTTTATTTGAAGTTTCAGTCCGGGAGGCTCGGCTCGAGCGAATGGGGCTGAACTTGGAAGAATGAAGGGAAAATGCACACTCTGGATTTTCAGCCTAGGATGCTCGGCTAGAGCATTTTGAGCTGAAAATTGATTGACTAAGTCAAGACTTTTCTAGTATAAATAGAGGGGGAGGGACTTAGGAAATATGGGGAGCAAAAATGTAAGAAACGGATAAGGCTCCTGAGCCTTGGGGGGATACCAACAAGAGCTAGAACAAACATGAGAAAGGTGAGATCTTGAGAGAGAGAGTTGTAAACCTTGTAATCTTGTTTGTGATTCTAGTGAAACCATTCTTGCAGGACGTAGGTGGAAACACCGAACCTGGGTAAATCTCGTGTTCTTGAATCTTCTTTGAATTTCCTTTGAATCTTGTCAATTACTAGTTAGATCCATCGTGTTTATGCGTTCCGCTGCGCGTGTATTCGTTGCATATCCGCAACAAATTGGTATCAGAGCATTGTTTGTGGAAGATTTGTGTTGTCTAGTTTGTGCCCACAAGGTGTTTGATAAATTGTCTCTTGTAAGTCTGTGCTTGTTTTGTGATTGCGGAGACTTGTAAAGTCGATATTGAGAAGTTTGATAGGTCGGATGACTATGGGTTCATGAAGGGTGAAGATGCTAGCACTTCTAGGCGGTATGGGGCTTGTCAATGCTCTTTCGGGAGCGGAGAAACTCTCTCTACACGGGATGAGGCGAAGAGGGAAAATGTGTTGTAACACATTGGCTCTTAGCTTTGTGGAAAGTGTTGAGTAGGGTGGTAC
Organism: Cruciata laevipes; assembly: GCA_963678965.1. Classification (NCBI taxonomy): domain Eukaryota; kingdom Viridiplantae; phylum Streptophyta; class Magnoliopsida; order Gentianales; family Rubiaceae; genus Cruciata; species Cruciata laevipes. The sequence goes on along the minus strand of OY787636.1, from coordinate 10,896,031 downwards.
ATTGCAAGTCGGGTTTGGAGGTGTGGTTATAGCTAGGGTCCCTTTGCATGACGAAGACATTGTCACGATGGTTATTTCTCAAGGCGCGGTTTTTCACATTCAAGGTGGCGAAAGGGCAAGGATTGGAGCACATGGTTGACATCCTACAACATGGGAGGGAAGATATCACCCTTGATGGTGTTGTAGGGGCCTTAAAGTATAAGGAGCACAAGAGAACGGATGGAGATGGGGTCTACTAGTGGGGACGACTTGGTGGTGCACCAAGGGAGGTCGGACAAGGGATATTTCAAAGGTAAGAAGATGTCGAAGTAGGAATCTTGGAACTCGGGGAATCGAGGAGATGTAACTATTAAGAGAAACGAGGATAAAGATGGTCAAGTATCGGTAGCTCAAGGCTCGGACCAAGGATACGAGGACTTCAAGGTCCTTGTAGTGTTGATCTCTTGCTCGGATGAAAGTTGGATCATGGACTCCGTTTGCTCATCCACATAACACCGAATGAAGGTTGGTTGAAAGTTACGAAAGCACTTTTTGGGTGGAGTAGTGCTTGGGAACAACAAGTCATGGAAGGTGGTGGGAATTGGTTTAGTGAGAATCAAGACCCGTGATGGGATGGAGTGGATTTTGATGGAGGTGAGTCTCGGGATTACGTAGAAACTTAATTTCACTTGGTACCAAAAGAGCATTTGTTGGAAAGGTGGAAAGAAGGTGAAGATAGTCACCAAGGCTGAACTTGTGGGTTTTCACGAGAGCAGGGTGGTAGGTGATCTAGCGACTACTGTGGAGGTAGGAAAGACTTCTTTGGTAAGCTTTTGGTACAAACGAATTGGTCATGGAAGTGAAAGAGGGTTAAAGGAGTTGAATAAGCAAGGGTTGTTGGGGGTGACAAGCTTAGCAACATAGAGTTTTGCGGGAAGTTATGGCAAAGACACAAGGGTAAAGTTTGCATACTCCGTCGAGGTGACTCGGAATGCGTTGAGTTAGGTGCAATCGGCTTTGTGGGAGCCGTCAAGGACGCAAACTCTAGGTGGAGGTAGGTATTTCATCACGTTCTCGTAAAGTTTGGGTGAACATCTTGAAATCTAATGACGGGGCCTTTTGGCAAGTTCATGGGTTGGAAGAAGATAGTGGAGGTCTAAACGGGGAGAATGACAAGAAGCTTCGGACGGATAATGGTTCAAAGTTCTTGGGAGATGAGTTTACCGGTATGCTAAGGAAATGAGATAGTTTGGTATAAGACTGATCATGGAACCCCATAACAAGATGGCCTTGTGGAGAGGATGAACCATAACTCTTCTTGGGAGGGTGAGATGCATGTTATTCGAAGCCGGTTTCCCGAAGGTGGTTTTCTTTGGTGGCTTTGGAGTGTAAGACACTTGAAGAAGTGTGGAGTGGTTTACATCCTAAACTCGACAAGTTACGTGTGTTTGGTTGTGTAGGTTCTATACACCAAGTAGAGACAAGTATGATCCCAGAGCGAGGAGATGTATGTTTCTTGGATACTGAGTAGGTGTGAAGGGTCGAAAAATATGGAACAGTGAAGGTAGAGATTCATTGGGTATCAATAGTTGGGATATCGTTTTCAGAGGGTCCAAATACTACTAGACCATAGCGACTCAAAGGGGGCCAAGTATAGCAAGGAGCTTGCTAGTGAAAGGGTCAAGATCGAGGTGAAGCTATTGGGGAATGGTAGTGAAGTTTGGGAGGGTGAAGACGAAGACATTGATAACAAAGATGTCATCTTTAGAAGGTCTGGATACTACGCGGCCGTAGCAACTCAAGGAACCAAGGATAGCAAAGGATGTTGCTAGAGAAAGGGTTGAAATTGAGGTGGAGCTACTGGGGAAGTGTGGTGAAGATCGAGAAGGTAAAGATGATGGCATTGATAGCTAGGATGTTGATTTTTAGAGAGTCCGAATACTACATGGCCGTAGCGAGTCAACGAACCAAGGATAGCAAGGATGTTGCTAGATAAAGGGTTGAAATTGAGGTGGAACTATTGGGGAAATGTAGTGTACTACATGGCCGTAGCAACTCAAGTAACCAAGGATAGCAATGATGTTGCTAGAAAAAGGGTTGAAGTTGAGGTGGAGCTATTGGGGAAATGTAGTGAATATCGGAAGGTTAAAAAAAATGATGGCATTGATGATAGGGAGCCTGGTGTTGATGATCAAGGTGGAAGGGATCATGACGTGATCAAGGACTTGGATCATACAACTTGATAAGGGATCGACCTATGAGTGAGAGACCTAGACACCGAAGAGGTATGGTAATGCTTATGCAGTGGATTTTGCTTTGGTTCCGCCGAGGAGTTGGATAACTCGGAACCTAGATTTTATCTAGAGGCGATGAGAAGCAAAGAGCACGAGTCTTGGAAGTATGCAATGGAGAATGAGATGACATCACTTGAGGAGAAACACGGGAACTAGTGGACATACCTAGAAACTAACGGGTAGTTGGTTGTAAATGGGTGATCAAATGGAGAGAAGGCATTATGGGGTTTGAAAAGCCTAGGTGTAAAATGAGGTTGGTGACTAAGGGCTTCACGGAAAAGGAAAGGGGTAGACTGTAATGAAAAATACTCCCCCGTGGTGAAGCACACGTCGAGGTTTTGCTCGCGATGGTAAATCAGGTATGATTTAGAGTTTGAGCAAATGAATGTGAAGACGATTTTACTTCATGGAACTCTTGAGGAGCGGAAACATTGCTTAACCGAAAGGTTTAATCAAGGTTGGATGTGAAGGAAAATGTATGTCTCCTTAGGAAATCTCTTTGTGGCTTTGAGATAATCCCTGGACAGTGGTATCTTAGATTTGATGAGTTCATAGTTGTGTTTATATCAAGTGGGATGAAAATCTTTGGAGAATTCTTGTTGCTATGGATGACATGTAGCGGTGAAATACAAGAATGAAATTCATAGCTGGAAAATGTATGGAGTAGTGAGTTGGAAATGAGAGACATGGGAATGGCCGAGAAGTCTTCCAGGATGGAAATCATGCGGGATAAGAGGCGCGGTGGATTTGTGTCTCAGTGTGATTATCTCTGGAAGGTGGTGGGTCAGTTCGAGGTGTTGAAGGCAAAGGTGGTTAAAAAGACCTTTGGAAACTCATTGTAAACTCTCCGCGGAGATTTCGTGGAAGACCAAAGAGGGTCGAACGAGCATGGAGCGAACTCTTTATGCAAGTATCGTTTGGAAGTCTCATGTATTTCATGGAGTGCACATGATTGGACTTAGCACGTGCGAGAAACCTTGTAAGCTGGTTTAAGACAAACCCAAGTAGTGAACATTAGGAGGCAACGAAGTGGGTTCTTCGGTTTGTGGAAACTTCTAGTGTTGGTTTTAACTACGGAAGGGTGAATGAAGGTGAGGATAAATGGCTACACTTCATTCGAGATGTCTTCGTCGAGGAGTTCATTGTAGAGAAAATACACATGGACGAGAATCCGACGGGTATGGCTACAAAGGTGGAATTGGAGATCAAGGTGAGGCATGTCGCGACTTGATCAAATGTCATAGTGTTCAGCATCCAGGAGTGGGTGTGGAGAAAAGAGGTTCTCAATATTGTTGGTTGTTTGGTGTCCATAAAGCCAAGGTGGAGATTTGTGAGTGTGTGGCTTTATTTGAAGTTTCAGTCCGGGAGGCTCGGCTCGAGCGAATGGGGCTGAACTTGGAAGAATGAAGGGAAAATGCACACTCTGGATTTTCAGCCTAGGATGCTCGGCTAGAGCATTTTGAGCTGAAAATTGATTGACTAAGTCAAGACTTTTCTAGTATAAATAGAGGGGGAGGGACTTAGGAAATATGGGGAGCAAAAATGTAAGAAACGGATAAGGCTCCTGAGCCTTGGGGGGATACCAACAAGAGCTAGAACAAACATGAGAAAGGTGAGATCTTGAGAGAGAGAGTTGTAAACCTTGTAATCTTGTTTGTGATTCTAGTGAAACCATTCTTGCAGGACGTAGGTGGAAACACCGAACCTGGGTAAATCTCGTGTTCTTGAATCTTCTTTGAATTTCCTTTGAATCTTGTCAATTACTAGTTAGATCCATCGTGTTTATGCGTTCCGCTGCGCGTGTATTCGTTGCATATCCGCAACACATTCAATATTTTTATGTATGATAAAGGGTTAATAGTCTTATGAAAATATATGTTACAACGAATCTAACAAAATCTCATATGATCAAATTTGATTATTATGTTTGATGCTAAAATCTATAAAAAGGATGCTTTAACCCTATTTCAAACAAGAATTTGTCTATTTCATTTTAAAAAGAGTTACATTTTTCATATACAAACACATTTTTATAAATATAACTTGAAATATAAAATGTCTTAAGTCTTAACTACACCATTATGTGTTTTTCTTATCGATGACAGAGCTTCACGATCCTCGGCGAACTTGCGACAGATCGGTCACCCTCATCAGGCAGGAGGTGAGGGATAATCGAGCGGAGATAGGGGATGTCGTCGCCACACTCCGGATGGAAGCAGCGGCCGCGGAACGGCATTTTCAGGAAGGACAAGTGGCGGCGGAGAAAAGATTCCTGGAGACGGAGCGAAGCACCGGTGAGCTTCGAGATTTGATCACCAAAATGCTGCGAGACAAGTCGCCGATGTTGGAGACCGGAGAACCGAGCCAGAATGAGTTACGTACGGACGCTGGGAGTAACGGCAAGGAGAAGCAGACACAACCGCGAGGTCAGGGTGAGTTCATTCCTATTACTTAGGATCAGATTCGTTTTGCTACCCCGTTTGTTCATAACAATAGGGTTGTAAATACTGATGAGTTTCAACGTAAGGGTAATTGGATAGATAAGGGGAATAATGATGAATTTATGATTGGTAGTAGGAGAATTCCCCTTCCCAGGATGCACCCTAAGTTAGAAATGACTATGTTTAGTGGAGAAACTTGGACTGGCTGAGAAGATGCGAAAAGTTCTTCAGATACTTCAATCTGACAGATCAGGAGAGGATTGATATGGTTGAACTATACCTAGAAGGTAAGGCTGAGATTTGGTTCACTTCTGAGTTCAGTGTGAAAGAAGTGGAGAATTGGAAGGACTTTATAGTAGCAGTACTTAGAAGATTTGGGGTCAAAGGGGGTGATGATTTGGTAGAGGAATTCAATAAGCTCTATCAAAAGGGTGGAGTCGAGGAGTACATTGAGCAGTATGAAGTGCTGAAAGCCATGGTGATGTGTGTGAACCCTTACCAGTCAGACTCCTACTATATGTTCAGTTTTCTGAGTGGCTTGAGGAGTGACCTGAAGTTAGGTGTTAAATCTCAGAGGCCGAAAACTCTGCAGGATGCCTTGGAATTAGCAGCACTGCAGGAGAAACATCTGGATGCACTGTATAAGAGGCATAAAACCCTGGGGCAGAACAATTGGAGTAATACAGTGGCCAAGAAAGATGGTGGAGCATGGGGTTATGGGGTTGTAAAGAAGGATGTAGCTGGTGAGTATGGAAAGTTTGGTAACCAAGACAAGAAAGTGCAGCCAGGATTTTAGAAGATCACTCCTGAAGAACAGCAACGCAGGAGGGATAACCATCTGTGCTACAAATGTGGAGAGAAATATAGCCCTGGACACATCTGTAAATACAGAAAGATTCATTACATTGCGGATGTGGAAGAAGGGAGTCCTCAGGACATCATTGTGATTGAGGATGACTGTGATACTTTGAGACAGTTAGAGGGCTTGGATGAAGTAGTAGAGTTGAAGGAAGAGCCAGAGCTTTTGACACTGAATTCAATTGACAGGAGAACACCTGATTTAGAAGATGTTGTTGAAACTGATACTCTTCATCTCACTGGTTCCTTGAAGGGCATGGCTGTGGATATGCTATTAGATACTGGTAGCACCCACAGCTACATTAGCCCTAAGCTAGCTAAAAGCTTAGGATTACATAAGGAGTTCACAAGGCCTTTCAGGGTGAAGATAGCTGATGGGAGCATGACAGGAGGAGTATCCAGATGTCCTGGAGTGAGATGGTCAGTGCAAGATCATCAGTTTGTGTTCACTCTAAGAGTCATGGAATTGGGAGGTTTAGACATGATATTGGGAATAGATTGGATGAAAGGGTTCAGCCCCATTTCTTTTGACTTCATGACTAATGAGGTTAATCTGACTAACCAATTCAATGGGGAGAAGTGGTGGTTGAAGGGGAATGGCAACCAAAGAATGACGTTTAATTTGATGAGGGGTTCTGAGGCCAAGGAGCTTACTGAGTGCAGAAAAAGGGAGTCTTATGCTAGCTTCATGGAGGAGCATTTCTTGCACAACAAAAGGGTTAAAACAGATGGAAGTGGAGCACTGTTCAGAGTGGAAGAAGTGGAGCAGTCACAAGCTTTAAAGAAGTTACCAAGTGAGATACAAAAATTACTGTTGCAGTACACTAAGGTGTTCCAGGAACCATTGAAACTCCCACCAGAGAGGGCTATTGACCATCAGATCAACTTGAAGCAAGGAGAAGAGCCATTTAAGGTCAGACCCTATAGATACCCCCATTTTCATAAGGCATAGATTGAAAGGCAGGTTAAAGGACTGATGGATAACAAGGTAGTCCAAGCTAGCACTAGTCCCTACTCATCTCCTGTGTGCTGGTTAAAAAGAATGATGGAACATGGAGACTCTGCATCGATTACAGAAAGTTGAATGATCTCACAGTTAAAGACAAGTTCCCCATACCTGTTATTGATGAGTTGTTAGATGAACTTCATGGGGCTAAGTTGTTCACTAAATTGGATCTCAGGTCTGGCTACCATCAGATCAGAGTAAGGAGAGAAGACATCCCTAAAACTGCCTTCCAAACCCATCATGGGAATTTTGAGTTCATAGTCATGCCATTTGGCTTGACTAATGCCCCAACCACTTTCTAGGCACTGATGAATCATGTTTTCCAGCCTTTCATGAGGAAATTTGTACTTGTATTTTTTTATGACATTTTGATCTACAGTAAGAGTGAAATGGAGCATCTACAGCATGTGGAAGCAGTATTGAAAGTGATGAAAAGTAACCAACTGCTAACTAAGATATCCAAATGTGCTTTTGCTAAAACAAAAGTTGAGTACCTGGGGCATATAGTTTCAGAGCTTGGAGTTGAGATGGATAGCAGTAAGATTGTTAGTATTGTGAAGTGGCCTGAGCCTACTACTATGAAGGAGTTGAGATCATTTCTAGGGCTGACAGGGTATTATATGAGGTTCATTAAAGACTATGGTGTGATCTGTAGACCTTTGAATGATCAGTTGCAGAAGGAGGCATTATCCTGGAACAACCAAGCTTCTGAAGCGTTTGTAAACCTCAAAAGAGCTATCACTGAAGCCCCAGTACTCAGGATGCCCGACTTTTCTTTGCCTTTTGTGATTGAAACTGATGCTTGTGGCATGGGAATGGGAGTTGTGCTGATGCAGGAGGGTAATCCCATTTCTTTTCTCAGCAAGACTTTTTACACTAGGAACAGAGGTCTTTCAACCTATGAGAAGGAGCTGCTAGCTTTGGTGATGGCTATGGATAAATGGAGGCACTACTTGGTGGGAAATAGGTTCATTATTAAGACTGATCACCAGAGTTTTAAGCATTTGCTGGAACAGAAACTTCACACTGCAGTGCAGCACAGATGGATCACTAAATTACTTGGACTTGATTTTGAGATTCAGTATAAGGCAGGGAAATCTAATGTAGTGGCAGATGCATTATCCAGGTATCCTCATCAGGGTCAAGAAGAGGGGAGCAGTGATGGAGGTCTTACAGTAGAGGATCAGAGAAGGAAAAGAGTCATGGACAACAGTTATGATAATGGAGAGAATGAGTTGAAACTAAAGGGTTCATGTGGAATGATAACCTCAACTTTGATTCCCACTTGGCTGACTCAGTTGGAAGAGAGCTATGAGAATGATGAAGAAGCTCAGCACCTCATAGCCTAAGCTGTTCTCACTCAAAATCAGAATTCTGAACTCACTTTTACCAATGGGATACTTAAGAAGAACCAGAAGATCTATGTGGGGAAAAGTGGAAATATAAGGGCTGACATTATGGGAGCTATGCACTCATCTGCTATAGGAGGAAACTCAGGCCAAAGTGCTACTGTGAAAAGAGTGCTTAGTACTTTTGTGTGGCCTAACATGAAGGAAGAAGTGATACAATTTATAAGAAGTTGTGTGGTGTGCCAGAGAAGCAAAAGTGAACATTGTCATCCTCCTGGTTTGCTGCAACCACTAGCCATACCAGATGGAGCTTGGAAGCATATTACTATGGATTTTGTAGAGCAATTACCACTGTCTATGAGGTTTGACACAGTTTTGGTGGTAGTGGACATGTTCATCAAGTACAGCCACTTTATTGCATTGGCTCACCCCTATACTGCTAAACAGGTTGCTCAAGCATTTTTAGATGAGATCCATAGGCTACATGGGATGCCATAATCCATTGTTTCTGACATGGACAAGATTTTCACAAGTCATTTCTGGAATGAGGTGTTCGGGAAGTTAGGAGTGAAGTTGAGCTTCAGCACTGCCTACCATCCAGAGACTGATGGGCAAACTGAAAGGGTAAACCAGATATTGGGCAACTACTTAAGATGCTTCTGGAGTGATTATCCTGGCCGATGGAAGGAATGGTTAGGAACAGCTGAGTGGTGGTACAACACTAGCCACCATTCTAGACTACAAATGTCTCCCTTTGAAGCATTGTATGGAGTGAAGCCTCTATCAGTTCCTCTGGGTATTTTCACTGACACTATCTTCCCAGCTGCCCAAGATCTACTGCAGCAGAGGAATGAAGTACAGAAGAAGTTACAGGTGCATTTAAAGGCAGCTCAAAATAGAATGAAGGCATATGCTGATTCTAGAAGAACTAGCAGGAATTTTGTTGTAGGGGATTGGGTATTGTTGAAAGCTAACAAGTATATGCATCTATCTTTGCAGGATAAGGAAGGGCATAATCCCAAGCTGAGTCCCAAATATCATGGTCCTTTTCAAGTACTGAAGAAAGTGAGAGCAGTTGCATATGAGTTGAAACTTCCCCTAAATTGCAAAGTACATCCAGTGTTCCATGTCTCACTGTTGAAAGCCTTCATTGGTGATCCCTCTCTCGTTCCCAGTCAGGCTGCTAATATCTCTTATGAGGACCTGGAGAATTTGTTTCCTTTGAAGGTGTTGCACAGAAGGTTAGTGACTAGAGATGGAGTTTCTGTTGTGCAATGGCTGGTGCAGTGGAAAAATTTGAGCTTGGACGAAACTTCTTGGGAGGATGCCAATTTTATAAAGAACCAATTTCCTTTGTTCAAAGCTTGAGGACAAGCTGTTGCTGAGGAGGAGGGAATGTTGTGATTGGAAGAAGGACAGCGAGGGTATTTTAGTAATTCTGTGCAGTGGGCGGTTCAGAGACCGGTTCTTGGATTTCGGTTAAACCAGTTAGACCATTGGGTTTCCTTTATAGACTAGAGCTTCCAATTTTGTAATCTTATATCAATTTTGTACTCTCAAACTGATCTCTCTCGGAAATACACCTGCTCCGGCAGCTTTACGTTTAATCGGAAAGTTGTGGACCGCCGTGGTTCACAACATAATTTTAGGTACGATTAAAAATACACTGAACCAATCAAATTTCAGTTAATGTACACTTTTTCCACTACTTAAATGCTAGTAGTTATTTTGAAGTCATCTAAAATTTCAATTTTCTAAACCCTTAAGAAAGTTTTCATATATTTTAAATAAAGCATTGTGCATATAAATTTGAATAATATAACTTCAAAATTATATCTTCTATTTTAATATTCAAGAACACGTTTTACAATCAAGAATAATAACTGCTCTGACCCAGAACTTATCAAATTTACAACCCGGGTGCCGGGTGGCTCTCCTAGGGCTGTAAATTTTTTTATGTTCGTGATCGAGTTCGAGTTCGTGCGAGCTATGATATTTTAGCTCGAACTCGGTTCGTCTAAGTTTTAGAATGTTCGAGCTCGACTCGTGAGCTCGATTATTTCAGGCCTAAACAAACCCAAAATAATTTTAACTTTGATGTTTAGAAGCCCAATTCGAGTCCAAATATAAAAAATATGGCTTTGGACATGGAAACCCACCAAAGCAAGTTGGACTAAGAATAGTTAGGAAACGAATGGAGGATCAATTTATAACTATAAAAATATTTCTCCCTTTCTCTTGCCACCGATGTGGGATTCAAGCTTTCCCCCCTTTTTTTTTAACGTCATATCATCCATTTCTTATTTAAAATGTATTTTCTTAGGTTTTTATATATTAAAAAGACTAAAATAAATAAATGAAAAAAACTAAAATTAATACACATATAATTACTTTCTTTAAGACTAGTAAATTATTTTTATAAATTCTAAATACAGTATATATAAATTATTCTCGAGCTGTTCAACGAGCCTATCGAGCTGGCTCTTATGATCTCGAGTTCGAACTCATTTATTAACGAACGAGTTCGATTTCGAACTGGTCAAACCGAGTTCGAACACGAACTTTGACCGAGTTGTTCACGAGTTGTTCACGAACAGTTCAGTTCATTTACACCCCTAAATTACAAACTACAGTACAGTACTATCCGTTACCCTGTCTTCATCTACCCCAATTCACGCAGTCTATTTCTCTCCCATTCTTTCCGATTTGTTCTTCTGAAAACCCCAGCCGCCATTGACGATGGAAGCCGGAAAGAGTAATAAGGGAACCGGAAGGAAGAAGATTGAAATCAAGGAACTTGAGAAGTCAGGCCCGAAACGTTCTGCATTCGCTAACTAGAAAAACGGCTTTGTTCGTCTAGGCGCGCGAGCTTGAGGAGAACACCGGCGCCACCGTCGCCATTCTCGCTATCACGCCGGCCGGGAAACCATTTCTTCATGCACACATCGAATCCGCATGAAGGCAAATAATGTTTGACATACGTAAAATTAAAACGGTGAAAAAAACGCATAATTTTTATTGCGTGCAAATAGGTAAACATATACGTAGGTGTCAGAATTCCATTCAAATTTACGCTGTCGGATTGAATTATCATATGCCCATGGGCATATATTAGAAAAACCGAACTAATAAAGCAAGAGAAAAACAATAATTAGTCATAACTTATCTAAATGTGTGATCAACACGTGTCAAAAAACAAACCGTTAAATCAAACCGAACTAATAAATTTTAGCAATTTCTCCATGCAGATCCATTTTTCTCTTGCAGGTCCATATTTTTACCATAATGCCCCCTGATGGAACCCTATGATTTCAAGCCCATTTTTTGCCTTAACAATATTAGGGGTATTATGGTAAAAATACGGACATGCAAGAGAAAAATGGACCTGCATGGAGCAACCCCCTAAATTTTATATGCTAGCTCTTCTCCCGTGCTAGTTTCATGGTCCAATAAAAATAAACAATTTCTCAATGCAAGTCAATTTTTCTCTTGCAAGTCCGTATTTTTACCATAATGCCCCATGATGGAACCCTATGATTTCAAACCCATTTTTTGCCTTAACAATATTAGGGGTATTATGGTAAAAATATGGACTTGCAAAAGAAAAATGGACCTGCATGGAGCAACCCCTAAAAATATAACACGTGGCAATAAAAGTTGAGGTTCAAACGTTTCCGTTAACCCTCAATTTTCATCTTTTATATTACTCTTTTCAGTCCCTAAATTTTATATTCTTTTACCTTTTTCCCAAACTTTATTTTCTATCTTACCCGTTTCTTTTCTGATCTAATCCTCCTCCAAATCGATAGTTCGTAACTCAAACCCAAATTAATCTTCGCCAAAATCCATAATCCAAGTTGATGTATAATGCTCGGAATTTGATGTATAATACTCAAACCCAGGTTGATGTAAAGGCCAAAATCCAGATGTGTAATGCACGGAAAGCTAATTCCATGTCCTGTTTTACTCTTGTTAGTGCCGATTTGTGTGTAGAATCGATCTCTCCAATTAATTCGAGGACTTCACTGCGGCGTACTCCGGAAAACCGCCACCGATCTGTCAATTGATATTCACCGCTGGCTCGTTTTCCGACGGCACTCCTCCCACCATCCGCCACCTTTTCATCGGCGGACAACAATCCTTTTCCTATAAAATCGTTCTCCAACTCACCTTCAACTTGCGATTTTGGTGAGCGGTGGGGAGGCGCGCACAATACTAATTGACAGATTAAACATGATATTTAGCTTGAGTTTTAATTTGGGTTTGGGTTTGGGTTTGGGGTTCCGATCAACGATCGGACGAGGATTAGATTAGTAAAGATGAAAGGAGGACAGAACAAAGTTTAAGGGAAAAGTAAAAATAATATAACAAAGGAGGGACGGTTAAAAATGAGGGCTGACGGTTTGAGTAATTGTCCCAACTTTCCTTAACACTTGTTACATTTTTATTGGGTCATGAAACTAGCACGGTAGAAGATGCATTATCCTCTGTGAACTCTTGACATCATGGCCCAGCCGTCTCCTCCATGCAGCAGACATCGTTTCCCTTTTTCAATATATAATCCCAACCAAATAATACCTACTCCGCCATGTACAGAAATCTCTCAGCTAGGTTCAAGCTGCCGCGCCACCTCTGCCGCCTCCTCCTTTTCCTCTCGGCCAACAAATTCCGATGGCCACCACCCACCTCCATCTCCGGCCAATTTCACCATCTCCGACAAAGAAAACAACCACCCTGCAGATGGCTCCCAGAGGAAACCCATGTAGAAGAATCCCGGCGCCAGAACCAATTAGTGAGATTTAATTGGAAGAAGTCCTTTTCCACGCCGACGCGGAGCAGGACCGCGGCTGCCGAATCGGTTCGACTGGGCCAGGTCCGCTCGGACGGACAAAAGAGTCAACACCGTCGGCCAAGTCGTCTCCGGCCATTTCTACCTCGACCTGCCCGGTTTAATCACGCAGCTGAACTCCATTCTACCGACGCAGGTTCTGATCTTCGGGTATAAGTGCGCAACGGGGTTGTTCAACGTGGAGAAATTCTGCGATAGCCCAGGTGTTGCTTTCGACCTCACCCGCCACCGTGATTCAGAGGGCGTGCTAGTTAAGTGCGTTGAGTGTTCGGGATATTGGGAAGAAAGGTGTTGTGCAGAAGTTGAGGATGGAAATGGTGTTGTTGACATGGACTGGGAGGAAGATGTAACCGAGAAGGACGAAAGCTGAGGATCCAGCTGCGAAGAGGTTGTTGGACAGAGCTTCATGCTTCATCAGATTCGCAAAATGATCGGCCTTGCTGCTGCATCATGAGGAACATTTCTCATGAGTTGATGGAATTCGTTTTTATAGCAAATTGGATAATTCACTTAGACCCGGGAAGGTTTTACATCACCAAAAGAAGTGAGTGTTCTCACTTTTCAAAAGAAGTGAGTGTCATGCCTATGTGTATTATGTGTACTATATAAATATATTTTCAGAAATATATATGGTACTAGAGTCGGATACATTTAGGATTGTTTTAGATATGTGATATATGAGACTGTTGAGCTACTTGCAACCTGTAATGTATCTTCTTTATTTGATCAACATAATTATTCGTGTGGTCTGTTACTTGTAATTTGTAACTTGATCAGCATAATTAATGTTCCTTTGTGTTATTGTGTGAGATTAATTATGCATTCTTTATATGATTTCCTTGATGCATGTTCTTGTCTGATATGAGGCTAATTGTTTAGCTGGGATCACTCGTATTACATGATCAAAATGTTTGTTGAGCTTTTCGTTGATTTTAAAGTGACCTGTGTAAAACAGTGAGACTGCTTGATGACGTGAGATTTATCATTAAGATAATATACAAATGAATTCTTTAGTTTTGTTATCGGGTATGTGTTACATGAGATTGTGGCACATACTATCCTTTGGACTGTATCCTCTCTATCTGATTGGCATATACTAGTAGATTTTATGTGCTGGTTTTGTGGATTTTATCACGTGTAACTCGCAGCCTATTTACTCCAACTGAACTGAATCTTTTCTATGTGCTACTTTTGAACTAGATTGGCATAACTGTATATTCTCTATGTCTCATATACATAGGGGTTCTCCATGCAGGTCCATTTTTCTCTTGCATGTCCGTATTTTTACCATAATACTCCTAATATTGTTAAGGCAAAAAATGGGTTTGAAATCATAGGGGCATTATGGTAAAATGTGGACATGCAATAGAAAAATGGACCTGGATAGAAAAATTCCTTATATATAATGCTATTTTATTTGGCTTGTATTTGAACCTTTTTATTGATGCCATGAGTACACTTGTATTTTGTGGTTATCAATTTAACATGTATTAATGGGTAAGTGTATTATTGTTCTGTTTAATGTCTTAAAGGGGTAATTTATATACGTGATCATGTGTGTGAATTCCAATATGTGGTGTGGTTGAACATGATTTTACGTTGATTAGAATTTCTAAAGATAGAATAATTTTGCTGGCTTTGAAATGTACTTCCACGAGTGTTAATTTATTTGAGATTGATATATTGTTGCAGTTATATGATTTAATTTGATTGAACTATTCAATGTAGTAAAGTGGGAACTGATTCTTACACATTCTTTAAACATTTCATAAACATGTGCAAGACTATTCCGTAGTCCTTTTCATATAATGATTTATATGTTATGAATCAAATGATTAATTTCTACTTAAATGTAGGGCTGTGCAACCGGTCTGGACCGGACCGGACCGGACCGGAACCGGTTTGGACCGGGACCGGAATTCTCAAAATCCTTAGACCGAAGACCGGACCGGTTAGGCAATAGTTTAGACCGGGACCGGTCCGGAATAATTCCGGTCTTGGACCGGACCGGACCGGTTGGACCGGATCAATCAAAACATTAAATACTGAGATTGAATTTTACATAAATATGGTACGAAAGTTTTTCAATTTTTACCTTCTAAATCTGCCTAATTTGAAAATAAAATCTTGAATTAAAGTTTTGTAACTCAAATTAAGCCTTTGATTAAGTCTTAATATATCAAATCAATCTTTGCACATAATACTCTTTAATTACTTAATCAGTAATAAAAGTTAGGTTTCCATAAAATAGAAAAGATACCAAGATGCAAAAGTCAATGAATATATTAACTAAAATAAGTATTTCTCATTTAAGATTATAATACTTACCAAATTTATCATATAATTATTAATTTTAATTATATAGTATATGTAAATCGGTCCATCCGGTCCGGACCGGAAAAGATCCGGTTTTAGACCGGACCGGACCGGACCCGGAATATGGAAAATTGTTGGACCGAAGACCGGACCGGAAACCTATATATCCGGTTCCGGTCCACTTCATTCCGGTCCGGTCCGGTCCATTTTTCCGGTCCGGACCGGTTCATGCACAGCCCTACTTAAATGTACTAATGTGTATTGCATGAAAGTTATGAGGTCATTTAACGTGTTTTGCATGAGGTCATCTTTGATGAGATTATTTGTATTGGCTATTTGTATTTTGATGCCATGAGTAGCATACCACTTGCGTGCAACGGTCACTATCGAGACGTGTATGCATGTGAGAGTATGTTGTGACCAGGACTTGCATGTTAGGTCCAGTTTGCAGCCAATAACATGCGAGACGAAGCAGTATACCACTTGCTTGCGCAGCCCTTTTTCGATAGGAAGGATGTTTGTGCTTGGAGAGTATATTGTGCCCAGGACTTGCACGTTAGGTCCTGTTTGCGGCTAATAACGTGCAAGACGGTCTGAAATGTTGAAAATGCGGATTGTGGGTGGTGATACCCCAATTTATTGTTGTGTGGGTGGTGATACCCTGATTTATTGGTGTGTGGGTGGTGATACCCCAATTATTGACGTGTGGGTGGTGATACCCCGAATTCTTGGCGTATTTATGAATTGTATTATATTTGATGATGATCTTGATATCCTGATTATATGGAATGATAATTGCATGGCAGTTGGATTAAAATCATGCATTTGAGTTTTGATTGATATATGATGTTGTGCTTATGGATTGTCATGAGGTTCTTAATACATTAATGCTTGAGTATGATAATATGTATTGGAGTGGCGGGTGGATTAAAATCATGCATTTGTGTTTTGGTTGATATGTGATGGTAATCTTAATATATGGTTGCAGTTATATAATTTTGATTAAATTTTGCGATGGAGTGAAAGGAGAATTGATGTTCTGCATTTTTTTGGGTGTTTTAACTGAGAAACATGATGATGTGTTTTATGCTCTATCAGGTTTAGTGATATTGATATGTTGAGGCTATGTTTTGTAAGCTGGGAGTATAATTGGTTTTATTGTATCCTAATAGTGGAGTTCTCGTAAATTGATGTGGTTATCTGGAACGTGTTAATCTTGTGTGTTTAATTTCATAATGTGCTTCTGAGATATCCTATTTAATTGAGGATTGTGCTGCTTTAGTATATCTTGAGTTTTCTTTGACTGTTGTGATTATATCTTGCCATAATCTTTTGGAACTTTTATCTAAATTAGATTGGATATTTTAAAGTCATAATAGTATTTAAAATCTAGAAACCTTAGTGGTATTGTTTATGGTTAAAGCTTATTATATTTTACGAGAGACATCACTGGACGAAAGTTCATTCCGTGTATTTTGTATGTGGCATGACAGTCATAGACGGATTTAGGGATACTCATACGGAGTCGAGGCAACCTACTTTTCAAGTTTGATGTGTCAATCCAGAGAAGATATTATTATTGTAGAATGAGTTATATTTATAGACCAATTTAAATTAGACATGAAATTCTAAATGATGTAATAATAGTATAATAGTTTTGCTTTTGTAACTGACTCTGTATAAAATCTTGAGTCCTGGTGCGAACCAGACAGACGTCCGATGAAACTCACCGTAATGTATAGGTGGTTTAGTTGGGGCGTTACATGTTTCACCAAAAAATTAAATAGAAAACTCTCTTCACCAAACACTAGAAATGGTTGATTGACCAATTAACTATCCATATTTAACCAAAAAAGTTAAACTCTCTTCAAAATTCTTGTCACAGAACGGGGCCAAGGTGATCCCCTTTTCCCATATATTTTCATTATATGCTCAAAGGTGCTTTCTATGATGCTTTCAAATTTTTCCACTGCTAGGAATTTGCGAGGGGTGGGTGCCTCACCTCATGGTCCTCAGATAACTCACCTTTTCTTTGCGGATGATACTATGCTTTTTGGAGAAGCCACCTTGGAGGAAATTTTTATGTTTTAGTGGGTTGTATCTTTATTCAAAGAAATTTCGGGGCAGCGAGTCAACGTGGAGAATTATGGGATTCCCTTTAGCCCTAACACCCCCAATGGTTGAGGCTTTCGGAGGTTTCGTCGCATGAAAAATACCTTGGGTTACCCTCGGTTATTGGCAAAAGAAAATGTGAAGTCATTCATTTCATAAAAGACAGGACCAAGGAGAGGATTGATGGGTGGACGGAGAGGTAAATTTTGAAAGCTGGGAAAGAGGTTCTGATCAAGTCGGTGCTCCAGGCTATGTCAAGTTATGCTATGAGTTGTTTTCGTCTTCCGGATCCTCTTATAACACAGATTCAAAGCTTGATTAGTAACTTTTGGTAGGGAAGTTGTGAATCAGAAAGAAAGGTTCATTGGGTTTCATGGCCGAAGTTAGCACGGGCATAAGGTAAAGGTGGTTTCTGATTTCGGGACTTGAAGGCTTTTAATGTTGCTCTTTTAGGGAAACAAGCTTGGCGAATGCTTACTCAACCTCGCTCTCTGCTAGCTCGGGTTTTCAATGAGAAGTATTTTCCAAATTTGGATTTGTTTAGCTTCACGACTGGCTCGGGTTCTTCTCATGCTTAGCGGAGCATTCGTAAGGGAATTGATATGTTACGGCTTGGATGTCGGAAGTCCATCAAATCGGGTGCTAATACTAATATATGTTTCAATCCTTGGTTGCCCAGGCCGGAGAATTTCTTCATACAAAATGCTAGTTCTATTCCTTCGTCTCTTTCTAGAGTTGCTGATTTGATTGACCCGGATATTGCATAGTGGAATTTAAATGTTTCGGGGGATTTTTTTTGTGCCAGCGGACATCGAGATCATCGAGTTGGAGCCATTTGTATAATAATCTCTCAAATAAAAATATTTAGTAACTTAAGGTACAGATTAAAAATACACTAAACCAATCAAGTCTCAATTAATGTATACATTTGATAATAGAACGGTCGTATATGGAACTTTTCTACTACTAATTGTTATATTCCCTCCGTACCAATTGGATTTGCACAACTGACTTTTCACGGTATTCAATACACGTGTTTAACTGCTAATATTTTTAGGGGGTTGCTCCATGCAGGTCCATTTTTCTCTTGCAGGTCCGTATTTTTACCATAATACCCCTTATATTGTTAAGACAAAAAATGAGCTTGAAATCATAGGGTTCCATCAGGGGCATTATGGTAAAAATA
This sequence comes from Cruciata laevipes, assembly GCA_963678965.1. Lineage (NCBI taxonomy): Eukaryota > Viridiplantae > Streptophyta > Magnoliopsida > Gentianales > Rubiaceae > Cruciata > Cruciata laevipes. Next base: position 10,877,641 of record OY787636.1, on the reverse strand, counting down.
CGGACCTGCAAGAGAAAAATGGACCTGCATGGAGAAATTGCTTATTTTTAACTACATATATTATCAAGATATAAAAATTTGATATTAATAAACTACAAGTTATGACGATTCCAACAATATTAGATACGGTAATATTTTTATTTATTTACGCATTCAAAAACCTTCTATGCAGAAACATATGGTATTTTGAATTTGTCATCTAAAATTTTAATTTTCTAAACTCTTAATTATAAAACATTGTAACTTCGGATTTGAATGGATAATTTTTAACTTCAAAATTATATCATTTATATGAAAATTCTGGTATTTTAATATTCAAAAACACGTTTTACAAGTTTTCACCAATCAAGAATATAATAAAAATTTTCCTTTTTTCGCTCCCTCTACAGTAATTTAAGCTCTCAACTTTCGCTTCCTCTCAGTTTCAGATCGGGGAGGAGATCGCCGGCGTCTCGCCGAGCTGATCTCCTCCCTACCCCCTCCTAGTTTTAGCTTACTTTGTTTTCAGTTCCTCCACCTATTTTTCCTCGAAAAACTACAGGTCCAAGCTGTCCAGTCGCCGGGGATTCACGCCGCTCCGGATCGGGTCACCCCTGATAGATCCGGTTGATCGGCGTCCCCCGCTCGGGATCGGCGCCCCGCGCCGGAGCCCAGAGGCGTCCGGCCCAGTACCGGTCCCAGATCCAGCCCAGACGCGCCGGAGGCCGAACCAGACGCACGGGGCTGCGCCGAAGCCCTGCTCCAGCCGTTCCACCGCACCTTTCCATCTGGTCTCCTCCACCGCGCAGCTCGACGACGCAGGCCCAGACATCGGAGGCATAGGGACGCACCAGACGGGGCGGCGCCGGAGCCCTGCTCCAGCCGCTCCAGGCCGGTCCCAGATCGCCTCCACTGTTTGACTTTTGACGAACACTAGCCGGCTCGGGTCGGTTCAGGCCGGTTCGGTTTGGTTCGAGTCGGGTTGGTAAATGGTCTCTTGGTTCTAGCCAAATTAGAGGATGAGGTGGTTTTTTCTTTTCTTTTTATTACAGTAGTTTTTATAAATAAGGTCGGAATATTTGAACGGGTTATTATTTGTCAACCTTAGTTTATGGACGGGTACGTTTCTGTTTCAGAAACTTTGGTTGACTTCAAATCTGGTTTATGGGTTTCAGTTAGGAGAAATCCGAGTCATAATAGTAATTATACGTATTTCTGGCGATACTGTTCCCAATAAACTAGATTTGTAGACAGTGGGAGTTTTAACTTCTCTCTTGTTAAATAATATCTTTGTTCAAATTTCTATATCATGTGGTATTTGCTAGCTGGTTAGACCCGGATTAGTTGGTATCTGCCCTTAGTATCACCTTATTATAGGGGATATGATTTGGAACAGGTCTTTTTTGCGGGACTGTCCTGACAGACTTGGGGAGTATCCTTGCCCATTTGTTTGTTATATCTCTCTTAACCCTTAATTGGCGAGAGGGAAAACCCCATGGGCTTCTGGACTAGGTAACATTTGTGCCTAGACTAGTAGACTTTGATTACATAGTTTAGAATGCAAAGTTAAGGTGCTACGCTTGTCAGGTAGTTTCAGACAGTAGATTTGTAAGATGTATCCCTTTTTTGATGTAAGCCTTCGGGCAACACCCTGCTTCCGGGCGAAAGCCTAGGAATTACAGCCTTCGGGCAACCTCATTTAGATACAGGAAAAATTAGAAGTGCCTTACGTTTCAGGATTTTTCTTGTTGTCTACCAAATTGCCTCCACTTGTGGAGTTACAGCCTTCGGGCACCTTTTAGCCACTAAGACTCTTATTTGGTCTTATGTGTATTATGTACTGTTTTTATTTCGGTTGAGGAGCCATGAATAATCCTCCCATCTCTGATGGTTTGACGTTAAAAAAAAAAAACCAATCAAGAATAATAACAGCTTTCTCCGTACAGCCCGGGTGCCGGGTGGCTCTCCTTCCTATAGATAAACAGTACAGTACTATCCGTTACCCTGGCTGGCTTCATCTACCCCCAATTCACGCAGCCTATTAATCTCCCCCTCCTTCCGATTTCTTCTTCTGTAAACCCCAGCCTACAATGACGATTGAAGCCGGAAAGAGTAAAAAAAAGGGAACTGGAAGGAGTCGTAATGGGGGAACCGGAAGGAAGAAGATTGAAATCAAGGAAATTCAGAAGTCAGTCTCGAAAAGTGTTACATTCTCTAAGAGAAAAAAGAGTTTGTTCGCCAAGGCGCGCCATCTTGAGGAGAAGACCGGCGCCACCGTCGCCATTCTCGCTTTCTCGCCGGGCGGGAAACCTTTTTTTCAAGGAGATATCGAATCCGCTCTCAAGGCTCTGCAGGAGGCTCCCTCCACCTCGAACACGCCTGAGGATGATGTGACTGGGGCTTCAATGGCGGTTCCGACGGCTGTGTTCAATGGCGGCACGGGTGAAATATAATTGGAGTTGGATTGCACAAATACTTGGAGTGAGTCTTTATCCAACTGTATAAACTTAGGGTTCATATTGTACTCCTTGGAATTGGTTTCCTTTACCAATCAATCAGCACAAGTAAAATTCTTCTGTCAATTTCGCCTCTGTATTCGTTTATTTAACCAGCTTAATTTTGCCCCAAAAAATGTTTGTTTTATGTCTGTCTGTCGATTAGTTGGTTACATCCCATCTAGCTTGAAAACTTGGACTTGCTATGAACTCTTATGGTTTTAGCTCATATAATTATAGCTTTCTGATCCAATTGACTGTGGAGTGCTGTGAAAACTGTGAACTCTTGATTTTGCATAAGCTGATGTTTGCTTAATGTGATATGTGATACGAGTCATCTTCTTTAGCAGCTATGATCCATCAAGCTATTCAGATTAACGTAATTGTTCAATACATTGTTTGCTCCCTGTTTGATGTTCTCCGAATTGGGTGGGTTTCGTATGTTAGGTTGTGATTTTACTTTTTTTTTGGCAATTAGTGAAACTGCCGTTAGATATATCAATTTTGTTTACAGCTTGTTGATGGTGATATTCTTAACGTAACTGATCTGTAATCTTCTGAGATCTCAAATGGAGAAAAAAAAAACCCTTCTTAAATGAACTGATTATGACATTGCAACTCATTAGGAAACTTCTTTAACCATTGTTGTTTCTTGTTGCAAAATGTTTGGTTTTGGGGGGATTAGATCAGTATTGTACCCCTGGTGTTACCATCTGCTCAAGAGTTAAAGATACATTCACAATATTATAGTAATTACATTATTGTAAAAATGTGTTGCAATTTAGCAAATTTCACCTGAAGGTGACTCGGATTGTGTGTGTGTGTGTGTACTCAACTGTGGAGTATAGTTAGAATCGACAGTGGATGGCGACAGCATCCACTGTCAGTAATCATGTTACTTTGCTTGTTATAATGCATATTTACTTCAGTGACTTTATTTTTCTTGCCAAAAACTGAATTGCTGAAGGCTGAAGCCAGTCATAGCTACAAGTTTGCTTAAGAAACACATTGAAGGTAATTTGTCCATAGTTCCATTCTCCCCACTTCAAGAATCACCTCATCAAGAGTGTTGTTCTGACTAGTTTGAACAGTCATGATATCAGTTTTTGGTTGCTCTCAACCTCTTGAAAGGAAATGAGAACAATTCAATAACAATCAAATTGTATTAATAGAGTTGTGAGTTACACATAATCTTAATAGAACATACTCTCTCCATTTTCCTTTTTTGGCACACTTTTCTTATTAGTGTGTATTCCTTTTATTTTGATATCTTCCATTTCAAGTAATAGTCAGGTTAATATTAACCAATTATCTTACTTTACTTCTTCCTTTTCCATTTGCACACCTGTATCTCAATAAAATCATCTGTATAAAACTAGGTCATAAAGTTAGGTGTTAAAAATATCCGTCGGTGGGCTGTAATTATAATAGGTTGTGAGCAAGGAATATTTATTATAAGTTTCTTTTTGAAAAAGATAATATCCATGGTTGTCTGTGCTCCAACGTGGCAACTTTCATTTGCAACTTTACAACCACATGGCCGTTGCATAAAATGAAACAGGCCAGCAGAAACAGAGAATTCAGCATTTCTTCCAAACAAACAAGCTTAGCTGAATCTCAGTTAGAATGTCGGCAGCAGTCGCAGAGCCCGCTGATCTGATCGACTACGTTGTAAACCAAGGCAACGGAGTGAAGGGGCTTTCGAGATTAGGCCTGGAGTCAGTCCCCAAGCAATACATTCAGCCTCCAGAAGAAAGGCTGGACCAGAGCCTTGTGGTGCAAGAAGACTCCATTCCAGTCATTGATGTATCCAACTGGGACGATCCAAAAGCCGCGGCCTCAATCTGCGAGGCTGCTGCCAAGTGGGGATTCTTCCAAATCATTAATCACGGAATTCCGGTTGAAGTTCTCGAGAATGTGATTGAAGCTGCGCGTAAGTTTTTCGAGCTGCCGAGCGAGGAGAAGAGGACGTATCTCAAGGAGAATTCGCCTACTCAGACTGTTCAGCTGAAGACTAGCTTTAGTTTGGCTGAGAAGGTTCTGGAGTGGAAGGATTTTCTAATGCATTTCTATTCTCCTGATGATCAGACTGTCAATCTCTGGCCTTCTGTCTCCAGGTAATTGATCTAGCTCTTCCTTTGTCAATTGCCTTTTACTTTCTTATACTTCTATATTTGTTTGTTTTTGGGTTCATAACTACATTGCAAATTGAAAATGATCTTTATCTTACAAGTAGATGTGTGTTTATTTTTTGTTAAGCATTGGATATAGTAGAAGAAAATTATAGTTGTTGATGGCTGGAGGAGCTCTAATTGATATTTTGTGTTACTCAGGTGTGTCAATAAATTTATATGCATTTCTTCATCTTGTTATTAGCAGGTGATGGGATCTTTTAAACAAACTTCTTACTGTTTACAATGATCTAAAGGCCTTTTGTTTTATAGGTTCCTCCAAATTTGCTAATCTGATTGATTGTGTGATTCCAATGGCACTTAAAACATGTAGTCACATTGATCTAGATATCTCTTGATTTGAGGATTATGAATTTATGATTCTTGATTGAACCTATAGTCTATGGAAGACGAGACTGTAAAATTTTCATAAGTTCTTGCTAATAGCATCTGTCCAAAATTTGCAACAGAGATCAAGTGTTGGAATTCATAAAGTGGGCACAACCTGTAATCAAGAAGCTTCTAGAGGTGCTACTGAAGGGGCTCCATGTGAAAGAGCTTGATAAAACCAAAGAATCCATGTTAATGGGTGCTCTTATACTAGACCTTATGCACTATCCCAAGTGCCCAAACCCTGAGCTCACAGCAGGAGTTGGACGCCATTCTGACATATCAAGCATCACGGTCCTTCTTCAGGACGAGGTAGGAGGTCTTTACGTGCGAGGAGAAAGCGCTGATCAGTGGATCCACGTGACACCAGTGAAGGGAGCACTTGTGATCAACATTGGCGATATTTTACAAATTGTTAGCAATGACCGCTACAAGAGCATCGAGCATCGTGTGGTGGTGGATAGCAAGAGAGACAGGATTTCAGTGCCCATCTTTGTCAATCCCGCCGATAATGCACTTGTTGGTCCTTTTGCAGAAGTTCTGCAGAATGGAGAGAAGCCTGTGTATAAGAACTTTTTGTTCTCTGAGTATTTCAACTTCTTCTTCAGCAAAGGTCCTGAAGGAAAGCAGACAATGGAATATGTGAAGGTTTGATGATTGAAGCAAGAAGCCAATGGAATATTCTTTTATCTCTAATGCTAAGTGAATTATAATTTTACACTGTTTTTTTTTTGCAGTATGTCATGAAAGAGTTGTAAATAAATTCTTTATTTTGTCATCAGTAAAATTCATTATTTTCATAGCTTGCTTGGATATATAATAATATCAATCAAATACAATAGCTAGGGTCAGCTGATTTGACCAACTAGTACAAAGAGATGGGAATAATCACTAAAACTTCACCATAATGAAGCCAAAAAAGTGTTTAAAATTATTAATTTATATATAGCAGCAGAATTTATTCTCCAATAGCGCACTATATATCGACGTATATGGCGTGTGTGTTACTCATTGCAGCAGCGGTACATGGTGAACCTCTCCATGGGCAGGCTGCACTCAGCGCAGGCCACCCTCTCCGGGACATGCTCGGTGGTTCCCGGCAGGATCAGGCGGTTGCAGTGGTGAGGTGTGTGGAGCTCCTTGAGCTGCTCATTCAAGGCGATCACGAAACCGTCAGGATAAACCACGCTGTCCTTCCAGCTCTCGTACTGGGTAAGGCACGGCAGCACCATCTCCGCCTTCCCTCTCGCCATCTCGTGGGACCCTCTCGCGAACACCGCCCATCCCTGGTCGCTGCTGTCGAAGGTCAGCATTGTCACAATCTCCTGCAATATTCAATACGAGTTCATTTATAAATAGATCAGAGAAATGTTGATCTCGCTAATTTTATTGGTTACCTGCATAATAGGGTCGTTCTCGACGGTCATGCCGTGCTGCATTTTGGAGTGCCACATGCTTTCTAGCCTGACCCAGAAAAACCAGATGAGGGTGAGATCCGGCAGGACATGGCTGAGATTCTCAACCTGGATGATGGAGTTGTTTCTCCGGACCCTTTCTCTGGGGTTGCTTTTGCCCACGTAAAGCATTTCCAGGGAGATTCCGGCAGCGTTCGCCACCGCTCGGGCCGACTTGGTGAACTCTCTGATCCATGCTATGTCCTCTCCTCCGTACAGGCAGATGTACCTGTTTTCATTCACCCATTGGAAGAGATTCTGGTCAATGGAATCAGCCAGGAGCTCAATCCTCCACGTTTCTTCCCTCCACAAAGCTTCTTCCTTGGCCTTGGTGAAAGGGAAAGCGAGGCTTCCCCAGATCCACATCATGTGCAGCGCGTTTCGGTTCGATTCTCTGCCCTGAGGATCCAGAACCACGAGCTGCGGTTTCTTGGTGAACCCCCAGAACTCCTTGATGAACCTGATCACGGCGGGGTCCAGCATCGTCGGGCTGGCAACGGAGTACCATGGCATGGTGTTCTGAACCAGCTCGAACTGCTTCTGGTTTTCGCCGGTCCACGGTGCCAGCCTGTCGAAAACCGGCAGCCAGACGACCTCGTACTGAGACTCGGGCCTAGTCGGATGCTGCTTCGCCTCACTGTACATCTGGTGCAGGATGGACAGCTCCTCGTGCGACATGTCCAGCTCCGATAACAGGAGCAACACGTGCTTCCTCCTCAGCACGTCCAGGCTCGACTGCAAATTTTGTTCTTTTTTAATCTTATAAATGGAGTATCTATATTAAACCTTTGTAGATGCATATTAAGTGTTATATATACATACTCTTCTCTGATGTGTTCCATCGTAAAGCGGGAGCTGATCCTCCTTTGCATAAATCAAAGCCCTTAGGATCTTCATGTTATCGATGTGTGACGTCTCAAACAGACGAATGAGTGCAAGATATGCATCATTCTGCCTCCTTTCCTCTGCATCAAACGAGGAAAATCTTATTAACACTAGCATTAAAAACACGTAAGTATGAATTTCCTAGCAATGGAAAATCAGTATTAATTACCGATTATGTGGTATATCTGAGCCATTTGGCCTTCCAGGTGGGCTCTTATGTTCTCTAGCTTATGAGCCAGGCTGTTGAGCTCCCATGATTCCGCAGCTGAAGCGACAAATCTGTTCAAAGAAAAATTGACTCAGGCCATGTTAGAGCAAAAACACGACGATGTATGTTGGATGTATAATTGGATTACTCGTGTCCGAGGGAAATGAGGTTGAGCAGTATGGTGGAGCACACGACGATGCTTCGAATGGTCCAGTAAACTGCAGTGGGTATATGAGCAGCTGCAGCCTCCATTTCCAGGGATTCAGAAGTGATGTACATGGTCGGAAGATCCTTAAACTTGACGATACACTGAGTCACATCAAGCATTGCCTTGATGAGGTTATTAATGGCCTCGAACTTCTGCTTCCAGATCTCAGTGTTCTCCATAATCTCTGGAAGTTCCTTGAGGAGCGCGACGGACTTGGCCAGGGGATTGGTGGTGTACAGCTGAGCCACCAGCCAGAACTCGCCGTAGTTCACAGCGAAACCGGCAAACGCAATAACCGCCTTCGCCTCCCACGAGTAGCTCGACAGTGTCTGGAACAGCGCCATCGTTATCAGGTGAGCATCGCCTCCAGCATTGCACTTGCAAATGATCTGCCAGAAAATGTCAGTTACATCTTTTTTAAATTAACTATATATAGTAATGAAAACATGCATATAGCTACCTCGGAGCTTGTTTTGTTGATAGGATAGGCTAGGAGTTCGAGAAGGTCACTGTAATCGCCGTGAAGAGCCCTTGCCTCTAGCGCATCGATATGTGTCAGTGCATCGATATGTGTTTGTGCTTCAGTTTGCTCCTTCTATAGTTATAGTCATGTTAATATGCGTTGAATTTATGATGTTATGGCTAATTTTCTTCACAACTTACCCGTGGTCCATGGAAAGCTGGGGTACAATGGTGCATGATGTCCTCAACGATGACGAAGAGGGGCTTGACATCGAAATCGCGGCCATCAGGAGCGTGTGTGGTCATGATCTGCCTCATCATGGCGTTGTCGTCTGAGGTTGAGAAGAGATGGCGATCGCGCCTCATCAGCTGGTTGTTGCTCCTCTTGGACGGCGGTGCAAGGGTGGTTAGTAAGGGTTGAGCCTTGTGCATTCCGGGCAATGTGGTGGTGGGATGGCTCCTGACTGCCGGAACTTCCCCGAGGTGGGCCGCGCTAGCGGTTGTGGGAGCCATTTCAGACATCGGTTGGCCTAGTATGTTCCCCCTGTTGGCGGCTGGTTGCATCGGCTGAATGGCCTGCTGTAATTGCTGCAATGGCGTCACAGCCTGCTGCATTTGTTGCCCCCGAGTTGTTGGCACGATTTCGGACATTTTTCGAAGAAATGGTAGTGAAAGAAAGAAAGCTGGTTTGATATTGGTGTTTTTGCAAAGCCATTGTATTGTCTATATATAGCTGGTTATCAAGAATAAAGGTATAGTACCTTGCTTCCATTGTTTATTCAAGTGAGTGTGCTTTAGGTTAAGAATTCAGTTCTCAAATAGTGATAAACAAAATGATCCTCTTTGTTTAGAATCTTGAATGTTACTTTTTTTTACTTGCTTTGCTTTTGTTGATTCTTGAGTGTTTCTTTTTCTTTGCTACACTGACCATACATGGAGGCTGGAGCATATAACTGGACAAGAGCCAAAAAGAGAGAGTAAGAAAAGGAGGGCAATCATATTCTGTTTTATCAACATCTTCTATGGTCATGTGACTCCTGTCCATTTGGACTAATGTTTACTCTTATCTTTGCTAATCTGAATCGATATTTTTTCCTCAGTTGAACTTATTTTATTGTGGTCACAAATTTAAATATGTAGTTACAATAAGTAAGGAAAAAGTCTCCTATGACCTTGGCCTAATTGAAAAGCCTAATCCCAGATTTTTTAAAAAAATTTTACGCTAAAATCATCATAAATGAGAGGATTATCCATGGCTGCTCAACCCAAATAAAAACAAAACATAATACACATAAGACCAAATAAGGGCCTTAGTGGCTACAAGTTGCCCGGAGGCGGTTCTCCACAAGTGGAGGCAATTTGGTAGATAACAGAGAAACTTCTGAAACGTATGCAAATCTAATCTTCCCTGTATCTAAATGTGGTGTAGCCCGAAAGTTATATACTAGGTTTTCGCCCAGAAGCAAAGTGGTGCCCATAAGCAAAGTGGTGCCTAACCCCAGATTATGGTAGGACATTAATTTATGTGTTTGCATTTTCATATTCTTATTATGGTACTTTCATCATCTTATTTTAATTAAAAATTCATTTAAATGTTGTAAATATGTTTATATAGTTAGTTCAAATGTTTGTATCATTAGGTATTTAGAATGTAAAACAAATCTTACAAACACACAAAAATACCTAGTAAATACATGAGAAATCAGTCGGCCTACCATAACCTTATGATTTGACGGTCTCACCCAAGAATTTATAATAAGTAAAATAGTTAAACATTAAATAAAAACACTATTTCAAAAAAAAAGCACTAAATATACGTACATAAAATAAAATAGATAAAATACTAATATACACATAAAAATTTAATAATTAATTAAACTCAAACATCATAGGGAAAATAAAACACATTTTCATGAGTATAGAAGAACGTCTTCTGTAATGCCCCCTTACGGTAAGGGCAGATCAAAATGAGACCACCAATGACAACATTGGGGTTGCTACACAATTTTATTAATTATCCGAGCTATAAAACATAAAAAATCTAGGAAATAAAGTGAAAAGATATGCCCAAAACCTAAAAGGAAAAAAAAAATCAGACCCAAAACCTAAAACATCAAACTAAATAAAGATCAAACCAAATAAAAGATCAAACTCAAGTATAAAAACATCAGGTTCAAACAAAGATAACTCAAATAATTGTATAATAACCCCTAATTTTGTAGAAAATGTTCTATTTTTGGCTTGCCCGTACCGTAAGATGCCCTTATTTGAGACTTTTTCTGAGTATTAATATGGTCACGTGAATCATAAAAACATGAATGTAATGGACAAAACAATTTACGGTTCTTAACGTAATAACTCCACTTGCAAAAGAATAGTAGTGAATAAATTATTATTATACACTAGAAATCACTCTCGGGCAATGTTCGAAATATTTCAATGAACCGTAATATAAACTTACCCACTTGTCCCACTATTTTGGGAGACTCGGGTTCATACCCATTTGTTGCACTATTTTTTCATTAGTATAAACTTGAAATTATTGTTATACCCCTAATGTTTAACTGTTTTTAATGAGTTAACGGCTCAGTTAGGAACAGGGGGTCCAAATAAAGCAAAAAACGAAAGGAAGAAAGAAAATAAATTAGAGGGATCCATATAATATTCTCTCTATTATGTATGAATATTAATATTTATTTTTAATTGAATTAGAGGTGAAAAATAGAGGAAACGAAAGAAAATAAATTGCAAAGAAAATTGGAAGGAAGAAAAAGTGTATAAAATTGAAAAGTAAATTAGAATAGTCAAATTTTAGTGCGATGTACTATGAAAAAATAGAATAAGTTTTGGGAGTGACGGTCACTATATGGTGACCAAGGACGAAACTGTAATAATATCATTACATGAAACACGCGGGGATTTAATTGCAAATTTGAAAACTTTAATTAATCACGCGTTGTGGCTCATAAAGGCCAGATTGATAATCAATTACTTACTCTGTCTTATTCAAATTCCATTTTAGTCATATTCCTCCCAGTCCCAGCCACAAATTAAATCATTTCTGTGACACATATGATGCATTCAATTACATCCAGGTTCGTTTGTTCATTGTTGTAATGTAAAATTACCAATTTAAAACTTATTTTATATGTAAGAGGTTTAATGTTTTTGATATAAAAACTTCAAAATTTTAAACATTGTGTTTTTATTATAAAAGGTTGCATTTATAATTTAAAAGATTCATAGTTTTAAATGTTATGTTTTTAATATAAAAAGGTTCATAATTTTAAACATTGTGTTTTATTATAAAACATGAAATTTATAATTTAAAACATGGGGATTTTGAAACACAAAAATACCAAATATGTGGCACTAATGTATATATCATATATGGAAACTTTATAGCCCCTGAGCCCCATGACCAATGTTGTTATAATGGTTAATATCTGACAAAAGTATTTTGGTAATTTATCTTTTTTAAAATTTCTTGTTTTTCCCCCAATTATCTACACACCACTATAAAACCCCCAAAATCAACTCTTCCTTCGTCATTTGTTGAACCAAAGAGTGACAGTATAAAACGAGAACTGATATTCTACACCATTGGTTTTTTGCCCCATACACTAAATGCCAAGAGTGTGGGGTTTCAGCGGGTCCCTCATCTAATAAACAATTATTTTTTCTCTCCTCTCTCCTCTCTCCTCTCTTCTCTCTCCTCCCATATTCTCGCTCATCTATCATCTTCTTCTTTAGCACGTGGGGTCCAAGATTACACCGGAGAGAACAGTCCGGTGAATAGATTAGGTTTCACTCATTATTCTTTGGAGTGTCACGATTTATTCATTGGAGTATCATACACACTAAACCTTGCTAATTTTTACAGAGTATCACTCAGTACATGTAAAAGTCTCCCTTGCTATTTAACCCGGCCCCCTCATTTTCTCCAGCTTAGCGCACAGTGTTTACCATAGCTCCTCACATTTGTTACAGTATTCTTTGAATAATTTTTACACCAAACCAAATCGAAGTAAAAGTATAACTTTAAAAGTATATACTTCTCTCAAAATGAAATACATCAGGAATCAATTTTATCTAAATACTTCATCATAATAAATCTTTCAAGAAAGTGAAATTATCAATGGAATATATGTATATATATATCGTTAGGGGATTTTATATCATTGTATGAAATAAATGAAATAAATACTTCAACGAAGCTATTTGATGCAAAATTAATTGACCAATATCCTTCATGAAAATTAAAACGTATCCAAAATAAAACTGAAAAGTATCCTTCAAGAACCTGCATCAGCATGAACAACAACATACCCTCCTAGGCTGCCCCGTCATGTTCAATAGTCGTGGAGTCAGACAATATCGCAGGAGGCTCTTGATCATGAGGGGCTTGTGTGTTCTGAGCAGGTAGGTCGCCAACAGCTTCTTTGCTTTGATGTTCTTCAAGTGATGTGCTTTCTAGGTCGGCCATAAGCTGATCAGTGTTCCCAGTCGCATTGACGTGCACGTCAACATCAGCTTCTGCGCTTGGACCTTGCTCAGTGCTCACGTCCTCGTCCATCGCTTTGGCACCTTCACCCTCAGAATTTTTCCCAGTCGTAATGCCTTCATCCATATCCTTAACAGGTTCTGCGCTACTGACCACTGCACTAACCAGAATCGAAAGCGTATCCTGATCTACGCGCTCATCAGCTTCTAAAGGGGTAGGGTTGTGTTGGACGAACGTAACGACCGGCGTATCTTGAGAGTCTTTTGCATGATCAGACGTCTTTTCACGGTTAGCCTGCGCCTCCTTTGAAGATGCCCAGTCTGCAGCTTTTTGAAGGACCTCATCCCTCATGATGTTCAGTTCACTGAGAACTAAGCCACAACAAATCTGAGCCCTGAGCCTCTTTCTCTTCCTAGACTGGTAAAGGTAACAAAATAAATTTAAAAGGCAAGCCAAGTGAAACAATGTAGAAGGAAATACGGATTAAGAAACCGAACCTTCCGGATGTGACAATTATCGAGTACAAGATCGCCCATGAATCTTTCCATGAAGTACATCGCATATATGCCACAGTCATGGTTGCCACTCTCAACCCTCCAGTTGCCTTTGACGGTATTCACCGGAAAGGATTTGACTGACTCAACCATAGGATGATCGCAACGAGCTAGATAATTAATGATAAGCTCCCTCTGAATTGACAAACAACAATATTGAGTTAGATTCGTATACTTTAAAACAGAAGAAAATGCTGGAGAAGCAACGTACCAATTTGTTAGTAGCCTCGGACTCAAGTCTGGCGCGTTCGAGGTTGTCGAGGATGCAGAATGCGCCGTTTTCGAGGTCGAGGACAAAGAGGAAAATATGCTCTTTCCGGTGGACAGGGAGAAAAATCTACAGAAAAAATAGGGTTATCGTAATTGACAAAGTCCTTATTGAAATAAATGCATCCTAAGGCAATTTACCATCACAGCATCATGAACAATCCTGCCGCATTGTTTTAAGAAGGCATCCCATCGTTCATACAGACTTTCTGGCGCAACTTTAGGTGTGAACTAAAGGCAACAAAAGTACTTGTTCAGTAAATGGGTATCATTTGAGTAAAGGGTTGGTATCCGTCAAGAGCAGCATATTATGAAACTCTGAAAAGATCGAAAGATACTTATAAAACTCACATCGGGTATTATCTCGAGGCACAATCTAGTTGGTTTATCGTCTTTCTCCGGCACCGAGTTGAGGAAGCGTGCCCAACAGTGCAATATTGGGGTTGAGACGTCTTCACCGAACTCCAGCGTTGCGAAATCCCTTGCTTCGGCGACACACGAAAGACCATCTGAGAAAATCCTGTACCTGGTACAAAAATCCTCAACATGCATTAATGAAAGAGACACCAAAAATTTGTGAATATTAAAGATGAAAAAACCCAAAAGAGAATGTGACTGCTTACTCCTCCGGCAGATTGTTAGTCTTGCTTGATATGCAGAAGTCAGCAACATGGACCACATGGGGCATGGAGCCATAATCCCAATGATCCGAAGAATAAACCATGAGCCGGGATGATAAATTCCTTGTTGGGATCAGTTTCAACTTTAACATGTGCTCATTATTTTCCACATCATCATAAGCACCATGTTCCCGAGCACCATCAAGAGCATCATTACGAGCATCATATTTGCCATCATCACGACCATCTTTGCGGGCATCATCTTTGCCATCTCCACGACCATCCTCATCAACATCAGCACCATCTCCACGACCATGCTCATCAACACCAACACCTTGTTCACGATATCGTCTCCAAGTACTTTCAACACTTTCCATAAATTCTTCTTCCGTAAGCTCTGCTCTCAACTGTTCCTCTGAACGCAGTACCGTCTGTAGAATGGCTTCCATGCGCTCATGGAGCATATCAAAATCATTCATCACTTGTAGGCAGACACCACACATTCTCTCAATGGCACTTCTCTCTAATCCCCTGAATAGTACGACGCGTTGCTGTGAGCCACCTACTATGCGAGGATAGTGATGATCAAACACGGTGCAAATGTCTCGACAGAAACTCCAAACCTGACCTTCAAATTCCTGTTGACCGTGATAAAATAAAGTTTTGATCAAATTATAACCCTATCACACAACAACCAGTGGAGTACCAAGAGCACAACACATAGGTAACTCAATGCAAAATATAATCTAGCATGATTATAAATGTAAACGGAGGGGTTTCAATTTCAAACAAAAGGACAGATGTATTTCAGTCAAAGTAAGAGGGTTCGAATACTAACCGAGGGAAAAGAATTTCCATATACAGCTCTGTCTGTCTCTATTAACCTTTCCCTCATTGTGGTCAGGGGTTCATCGTCAGAACTAATAGGAAAATCATTTATGAAAATCCCCTTTCCAAAACCGACCACCGCTTCCTGATCAGTTCTCTCCTTAATCTTCTCGGTATTCCACAACCAAATCAAAGGTCGCTCCCTTGGTATGGACATGCCTCTCCATGCATGATGGTGGAGGTAGGTCAGTTGAAGCACCAACAAGCAACCACCCATCGTGTACCGACGATCACCAATTTTATTTGCAGAAGTCTTCCAGTTGCCCACACTTTTGCACAGATCCTCAACCACAAACTCACACCAATCATAAGTTACAATCCTCGCTTCATCCAAAAGCGAAGGGAGAACCTTAAACCTGATCATTCGGTTGGTGGCCGGTGTTAAGAAGCTAGCTAGGGCGTACAACACAAACATGCGTTTGAATTCGAGACCCCCATCAAATGTCATCATCATGTTCTTAAAATTTGTAATGGAGATCTTTTCTTTTGACAGCCCCTCCTTCGCGGGCTTCTTCGCACCCTTTTTCTTTGTTGCCCTCTCCTCATGTGTGAACATCCTCGAATAACTGTTCCTCACCTCTTCCACAGCATTGGCTTCCTCCTCGGACTCAGTGGTTGTCCTTACGGGATTGGCTGAATTGTGTGGGAGCATAAAGATGTCCCGAACATCTGCCCAGCCCACCTCAAACACATCCTCTCCTCTGTGGTTGGACACTGCCCGAGAGCATGTGTTAAAATGGTCAACCAACCACCCAATCATACCCTTGGGGAAGTCATGAAATCTCATTTGCAGAAGCCCACCGAATCCAATCTCAGAAACAGCCCGCCTCTGGGCGGATGACAACTCACCACAAGTTAGCACAAGTGATCTGGGGCTGCTAACACACTTGAATTCGCCCTTCTGTGCTTCTTGGCTCTGAGGCTGTTCAATCACCTTCGGAGCTTTCGTGATCCTCCTCACAGTTTTCCTCCCTGTTCCCTTAGCATCGTTCTTCTGCCCCATAGGTACCACTGGGTCCTCCTCCATGGGTACCACTGGGTCCTCCTCCATGGGTACCACTGGGTCCTCCTCCATGGGTACCACTGGGTCCTCCTCTATAGGTACCACTGGTTCTTCATCTTCATCTTCGCACGTCAATCTCTTCTTCGCTGATTCAATCAGATTCTTCCATCTGGCCCTTGGTCCACTCATTTTTCCGGCATCCGATTTCTGGCCTTTTCCATTATCAGTATCAACTTTCTTCCCACTTACTGCCATCACATTTTTCTGTGATACAACCTCATCTTTCTTGCTTCTCCTGGCACTTCTCCTTTTCCCTGCCTCCATTCCTCCATTCTTCGGCAAATCGAAAGAATCTTCACCAACAACTTCCTCTGTAAAGTCGTCTGTCACTAACTCTGAGTCGGAAACTGAACCTTCCTCTTTGTAATCTGAGTCACTTGCTTTCTCGTCATCTGAGTCAGTTCCACTTGTAGAGGAAGGGGAAGAAGGGTCATCATTTAAGGTGGTATTTTTGAGATCATCCCAATCGATGATGACAGGGGAAGGGACAGGGTGTACATGATTATCGCCAGGATCTTCAATCAGATTTGTTCTTGCCCTCTTCCGCGGGTTGGCTATATGTTCCTTGCTACCATTCTTTCTTAACCTCTTCTTTCTGTTTCTGGGTCCAACTGTTAAAACAATATGGAAAAACACAGAAATAATCGAGCAATTAGTTAACAGTTCATGAAAGTATCAACCAACCACTGCCCAAATGACGAACTATAAGACTTAAAATTATCAACCCCACAGCGGGTAATGAACAAAAACACCATGAAATCTACAACAACTAGTAATTATCTATAGGTACCACTGCCCAAATCGACGAACCCTAAAAAATAAAATTGGGGCTTTTCTGACAACAAAGTCAAATTGGAACTATTATCAATTAACCGTCTCAAAAACATGTTAATTACTAGGCGTTGATTAAGATAACCATAAAAATTAGAGATCGAGTGTTGCATGGCGCCAAAATTGGGGATAAAATTGAACTGAAAGCTTCTTAACTTACTTTTTTTTATATCCGATGCGGGCTGGTCGGCCGGTGCGGGCTCGTCGGCTGATGTAGTCGCGGGCGGCACGGGTTCGTCGGCGGATGTAGTTGCGGGCGACACAGGTTCGTCGGCCGGTGCGGTCGCGGCCATTACAGTCGTTTCCTGTAAATTATTGGCCGGTACATTGGACGCCGGAACAGTCGCGGGCTGTTCGGCGGCGGACAGTACAGTCGCGGGCGGTTCGGTTGCGGCCGGTACAGGAGCGGGCGGTTCAGTGGGGGCCGGTAAGGCGGTCGATGCCTTTGGGTCAGTCATGTCACCTCTCCGAACACCACGTTTCTTCGCCATCAGTTTGAAATGGGCAATTAGATGAAGAACTGATTCGCTTTGCTTTCTCAGAAGGCATTAAAGGGGAGGAAGAAGCGGGGGAGTTCCAAGGCCACATTTCAAATAATTACGAGCAATGATAAATGGCACAGTAAATGGAAGAGACTTTTCAGAAGATGAGTGGGTATCGGGCGGTTTATTCAGAATAAATTGGGCCAAGGGCCACGAACCATGAACCAAAGAAATGGACCAGGGGCAAAATAGTCAATTCCCATACACAAAATAAATAAAATTTATTACAAGTCATAGTTATCTAGAATTACAGTCCAACAAAAGAATTCCAACAATAAGATGCAACCAGTTCTTGACTCAAAAGTACACATTATAATGTTTATTTGGAGATCTTGTGATATTCCAAGACATCCTCGATGACATTGAGAGCTCGAGTGTTGTTTCGGCTTCGGACAATATGTGCACATACTTTAGCCCGGAACACATACCTATTAAGGACCTGAATTCAGCTAAAGTGTCAGACAATATAAAGGGTATCTATCGTATAGGATAAGGGTAGTCATTTTATACCTGCAGGAAATCACCATCAAGACTCTCTTCTCCTCTGAAGTATCTCATATGGTGCATAACATAAACGCCACAATCACCGTTTCCAGTGTCACTTCGCCAGCTTCCTCCAACAGTTTCAATCGGATATTGGGCAACCTCTCCGGCTTTGTGGTGACCCTTACTGAACATGTAATCCGATGCTAATTTCCTCTAGAACCAAATACAAAAAGGATGAACAAACCATGGACCATGAATTAGTTATGGTTAAAGTATCTCAAGTGAAAGTACTGTGAGTAAGACTGAAGCGAACTAACAAGTGATACGACATGCGCCATCCATTCGTCAATCGTTTGGACGTGAGTCATACTATCAATGTACTGGATTTTGGAACTCTTCATGTTGACCACGACAGCAAAGAAATGTTCGTTCACAAGCACGGGAATCAATACCTGTGGAAACAAACTGTAAGACTACTCCAACCATGACTAGAAGACCTTAATTCAATCTATTATAATAGAACTATAAAATGCAAGTTATTTGCGAGAACATTATGCAAGATCAAACGGATGATTACCATACTAGCAGAGAGAAAATTACGCATGAAATTCTTCAAAGATTCGTCCCAAAGAGTGAATAAAACACATTCTGCAATCAGGGGCCCATACTACATACATAACCAAACTGTTAGAACAAACACACATGTATGTAAAACGTAAGGACTTGAAAAATCACCAGTTCTTAACATACATTAGGAATAACGTCAAGGCAAACCATCAATGGTTTGGAAGGCTTGACCGGTCTGGAATTCATAGTCGTTGCATATGCATTGATTATCGACGTGGATACGTAGCTTCCTAATTCCAAGCTTGTGAAGTCGGATGCATCCGCACGGCAAGATTCGCCGTTGCTATATATTACATAACTGATAACAGGGTAAACCATTTACTATTAGGGGTAATGACATAAGGGAAAGTGGGTAGTCGTAAGAACTAACTAGGGTACTACTAACCTGCTGGACAGTTTCTGGTGCCTTGCAATGCAGAAATCGGAGATGAGAGCATCGTGCTTCTTTAGGCACCTCATGCTTGTGGGGTATTCAGCCAACAACTTGGATTTGAAATGCACGTCATCCATGGATGTCAACTCCTCAAGAACTTCATCAAATCGGGATGTTCTTTCACTCTCAGAAGATCCACGCGTACAGACCGGGTCTAAAAGTTCAGAGTTAAGGCTATCAACTATTTGGCTCAATTCAGGATTTGATTGTTCAGCATCCTTAGGTGATGAGGGGCCAGAATCAAGGTAGTGTTCTTTAGCTTGATGAACAACATATTCTCTAACCCATTCGCTGTCCGCCACCGGGTTAGTCAAAAGCAGGTCTTCTAGATTGTTGACGTAGCATTCCCCTTCCTCATTATCAAGCAAACCATGGTGGGGGCTTCCATTGGAAAAGTTGCATTGCTCCACATTGTCGGATTGCAAATTATCAGTCAAGGCCGAGGGGTTTTGGTTGGAAACAACTAAACTACAGTTTCGTTTGTAGACAAGTGACTTCAACTTTTGTAAACTGTCTACCATTTCATCTATGTCTTGGGTGAAGCTAAGGGCATCCCTAGAACATGATTCACTAACACCATTGTGCATCAACCTTGAAATATTGCGTCTTTTAAACAGTTCTAAATCCCTTCTCGCCTTTGTTAAAGAAGCATGAAACTCCTGATTAGATAATGGACCCCTGATCAGTATACAGATGAAGTGGTACCCCTTATGGTTTATATAGATACACAGACAGATAGAGTAAGAAAGAAAAATGCACAAAGGTAAGAACCACTTACATCGGGGTAGAGTTGTTCAATATCTGAGTCCATGAGTAAATCATCGTCGACCTCCCAATTGATTACCCGGTGACTCCCTGCATTCCCACATAGTTTTTTCGATACAGGGTATCCATCAACATGAAATATGCCAAGCCCGAAGCCACCTGAACCTAACTCTCCCTCGATTCTCTCCTTCACTTGTCCCTCATCAAGGTTTTGTATGAGGGGCAACTCTTTAGGCAGCTCCTCTCCCCACCACGGGTGTCTCTGCAAGTAGCATGATTGTAGGACCATGAGACACCCCCCCAAGTGTGTCTGTGTAGTACCCTGTTTCCATTCTTCTATAGCTAAACACAAATGGTCCATTACGTACTTGCACCAGTCCATCTTGGGGATTTCTCCAACATCTTGTACAACTCCTAGAATCCCAGGGCGAATGTTTCGATTTGCTGTTGGAACAAGGAAGCACGAAACCACATACATAACGAAGAATCGCTTAAAGTCATCGCATCCCTCTTTTAATGTTTTCATAACAGCCATCACTCTTTCAAGAGTTAGCACGTCCTTCTCGGTCTTCTTCTTATCCTTGTTCTTCTTGGCCGTGAGAAGGTCATACTTTTCAAATAACTCACGTCGCAGTTGTGTGCTTTCAGCTCGATCGGATTCCTTGATAGGAACGCTCCCGTTGGGCAAGAGAAAAATATCTCGGACATCATGCTTGGAAACCTGGAACACCGATCTTCCATTCACAGACACAATCCCGCTCTTCGGGTTAAAGGCATCTATAAGCCACGCGTATAGATCGAGGGGGGTCTTATGAATCTTCATAGCCAACAAACCGCCAAATCCAATCTCCACTATTGCTTCCCGCTGCTTCACATTGAACTCGGATAAAGCAGTACAGATCGAATTTGGACGACACATCGACTTGAACATCCTCCCACTCGGCGTAAGAGCATGGTTGCTCTGTCTAGCAAACTTTGGGGCTCGGTCGACACTACTTGAGGGACCTCCATTCGGCCGTTTCATTCCTAATGAAGATTTGGGAAAGTTATGCATGAATTATGGAACTCTTCGTAAGAAATAATTTTGGTTAATGCATGAAAGTAGGAAGCAATTTCGTAATAATGCATGAAACTTTGGAAAGTGGATCTTACCTTTCCGAACACTCGGCTCTGTGAGAAACGCTGCAGGCCAAACTGTGTTGCTTTCTACTGCTGAATCATCGGCAAGGTTATTTTTTTCATTCGTTGAATTCATTGTAAAAACACACAGGAGTAATGGTCTGGCTCTGGGAAGGAGTCAGAGAAATTAGATTTGGATGAATTGGATTGTTTCCGAGTTTCTATGTTTAGGTTCTGACTTGTCAATCAGCCGTAAAAGTAATGATGGTGAATTTAAATTCATACACGATAATCCAAGAAAAGGTAGTAATACTTTATTGCCTATTAGCTAACACTCTTTTCCTGACATAGTGACACTCGCATAGGTGACGGCGTTGACATACTTTATTGTCCATTGACAGAACTCCTTTTTTTTTTTTACTTATGTACACTATTCTTTAACTACAGCGGGCGGTTCATTAATTTGTATATTTGTAATTATACAATTTCACAAAGTTAATAAGCCCGAAGTTACTATTTTACTGAGAAAGTAAAAAATAATAACACTAATATATTTTTGAATTCATATATTTCACAATACTTTCGTGTTTGATATCATTTTTTTGTTTTTAACTTATGCATCCTTTTATTATTATGCAATTTCGTGATTAATTAGTATATTTGTAATTATACAATTTCACAAAGTTAAGAAACCCGAAGTTACAATTTTATTGAAAGTCGGTAAAACATGGAAGAAAGATGGCATAGCGTCAAATTACATAAAATCTCTGAATACCCTGAAGGCATTCAAGAAGACACTCCAACGACAAATTAAAGATACCCCACAGAACTGAACCAAATACCCTATAGATAAATTACAAAGTTGGCCCGCGGTAATAATCTTCAAAACGGTAAGTCTTCGGGATCCAAGACGGCTTTCTCTGTTCCTGACGCAAATGTTCCTCCAGCTTCTCCAGATCTTCAAACATGTCTTTCTCCATAGCATCCAACGCTGCCATTGTAGCGTCACGGGTCGCCTTGATATGCATCTGTTTGGGTATAGCATTTCCATTAGACAACGGTTTCAAATTCCCTGTGAATGCAGACCGTTAATAAAGAAGAACAATACCTTGTGAGACTCAACCATCACAGCAAACGCCTCCTTGAGTAAAAGATTGGGCATTCCGTATTCACAGTGGCTTATGGCTTGGAGCATTATGTATTCATCGTGGCACGGTTTTATTTCCTCATAGTATTGAGCTTCTGAATCATCCAAATCTGCAATTAAAAAAGATATTCATTCCTATTCAAGAAAATAACAATTCATGAAACAAGTTTTTACAACCGACCCTTGATAATTTTGGCCCTCAGCTCCGAGACGAAGTTTTCGATGACATTCTTCCTCAGCTCTGCATCGGAACGATTGTCGGCCATTGCTTTTCTGATCAAAGACGAGTGTGAATTTGAGCAAGGCAGGAAGTATTTTTATAGAAGCTGAGGGGCCTAATTGTAACAATAAATAACAGGTCAAAATATGGACTAAAAACAAATTTGTGAGACTTTTAGGGGATATAAACTAATATCCAAAGGTAGAGGGAGACTCCAACGTTAGACTTGATAGCACCGAAATTCTTGGGAGAGCCATCAAAATAAATTTAAACTCTAATATTTTAGTGAATTCAATCTAATACCCCATATTAACCCTACTGGTATATCCAAGGTAATGACTCTCCCTTTGTTAGCCCGTGGCACTCCCCCACGTCGTCTCACTAATACAGCAACTGAGTGCTTGACACTCCTATGTATTAGCTTGTGACACTCCCCCACTAGTACAATCTTAATTCAAGTAAAAAATATGTTACAATATTTTTAAAATTAAATAAGTTCGTAATATCCTTCTACAGTAGATTGCTTTGTTATAATAATGATTAATCTAACTCCAAAGGTGTTGAAAATAATTTTCACCAACAATATTGTTAGAGTTTGTGTAGAGGGACTAGTGCTTAGTGCTAGTGTATTACAAGGATCTATCATGTTGAGCCATGGAGAATATTGTATCATCTATTTAAATTATTAAATTAAATATCTACTTATAATATGCAATTCGGCGTAGAAATTTAAATTGTGTCGGCTAATTTATTTAAAACACAATGGCAAAACTAATTTTAATAATGCTAGAGAAATACAAACAAAGCTATGAGACTCTTTAGAGGGAGACTCCGGCGTTAGACTTGGTAACACCGAAATTCAAATGTAAGGTGGAAATTAGATGGACTCGTTCTTGGGAGATATGAACAAACTTGTGAGACTCTTAGGGGATACATACTAATACCCAAGTAGTCACTAATACCCAAAGGTCGAATGAGACGCCAACGTTGGACTTGATAGTACCGAAATTGTAATGTCATCCGTCACTCTAATACTTTAGTGAATTCACTCTGATACCCCATACTAACATTACTGGTATATCTAAGGTAATGACACTCCCTTTGTTAGCCCTTGGCACTCCCCCATGTAGTTTCACAAATACAAGAACCGAGTGCTTGACACTCCTATGTATTAGCTTGTGACACTCCCCCACTAGTACAAGTTTAATTCAAGAAATAAATTGTAAAAATATTTTTAAAATTAAATAAGTGCGTCTTATTCTACAACAACAGATTGCTTTGGTATAATAATGATTAATCTAACTCGAAATGTGTTGAAACTATTTTTCCGCAACAACATTGTTAGAGTTTGTGTAGAGGGACTAGTGCTTAGTGATAGTGTATTACAAGGATCTATCATGTTGAGCCATGGAGAATATTGTATCATCTCATTAAATTATTAAATTAACTACTATATTAAACACTTTTCGTGCTAATTGAATATCTATCTATAATATGTAATTCGAATTAGAAATTTAATTTGTGTTGCCGTCTAATTTATTTAAAACAAAATCACAAACCTAATTTTAATATTGGTAGAGAAATACAAACAAAGCTGTGAGACTCTTTAACAGTGGCCACTGACACCAAATTTAGAGGGAGACTCTCCCTACGTGAGGGGTCAGAAATACAACCGGACTGAGTGCTTGACACTCCCTTCACTAGCCAGTGACACTTTCCAGTGTAATTATTTCTTTTATAAATAAATTAATTATTATGTTTAATGTTGCTTTTCAAAACCAGGATCGCCATCAATTCCCATGCATGCGGATTTGACCAAGATTCCCTTTACATCACGAATACTGTGCAAATATAAATGAGACTTTTCAGTGACACTCTGCAGTTCAGCCACAGATACCATTTACTCAAATATTGTGCAATACTAAATGATGATGACTTTATAGTTGAGCGCCATCAATTCTCATTCAAACTTTTCACTGTTTTCGACTCAAGCCTTCATCATAGTTTTTGTTCATCCTCTGCTACTTCTCTCTTTCTCAAAACTTCCCCTCATTTTTGTTCATCTCTGATATCGTACGGAAAATGGCCGCCTACACCATCATGCACAGGATTACAACCCCATACACGGCAACTTTGGTAAGATATCCGCCGCTAAAATTTTTGAGTCTGTATTTTTTGGTTGATATATACAACCGGACTGAATTTTTGGTTGAATCACAGGCACTTCCGGCCGCACGTATCACCGCATTAGTAGGATACCGTCCAAAGTCAATTGTGATGTACACACATAGGGGAGACTATGTCGTTAACTTGGACGAGAATTACGAATTAAAGAACCCGGACTTGCAATCGTTACTCACGAATCTCATCATGCAAGATGGTGAATTTATGGAGATTGTGTCTTACTCAAACACGGATTACATCGTTCGTGTTTACGATGATTTGGGCTATGAAAAAAACTGTGCTTTGTCTCCAATAACTCACACTTCATGGCGTTTCCGAGTTGAGCTCGAAGGGAATAACAGAGACTCTTTGGTTAGCCAACACATCTTCACTCTTCCCTTGCTTTTGAGTATTCGCCTTTGGGGACTCTTTTGAAATATTAATGGTTATTGCAGGTTGTCGTATCCACTTTCAACAATGGATTCTTTGGGACGGGGCCTGGCATTTACGTCTTAAAGTCAAATTTGGGCGCTTGCGTAGTCCAGGGAACCAGTCTCGATGTTTATGGAGGCTCTGGCGTTAAGTTCTCGGGCGATGGTTGGCTAGCTTTCTATAGAATGCATGCATTGAGGAGGGGAATGGTGCTGGTCTTCCAACACGTACGCGGTACCATCTTCAATATGTTCTTTTACAGAAGTGATGGATCGGAGATGGGTCATTGTACCGGCGTGCCGTCTGATTTTGGGGCATCATGTATGTGTGCCTTTTCGGTTTTATGTGTGCAATAATAATTTTACATTATAAAGTTTAGATTAATACATGGTAAACTTTTTCACTAATTTTATCACTCTTTCTATTATATTCTTTTAGAATTGATCTGAATCATCTGATGAATGTATCTTGATTTGGCTTTGTTATTGAGTTTGGATTTTTAATAATTGAATCTTGTTGGCGTTTTGATAGTCTCTCGATTTTAGCTGTTATAGTCTCTCTGTCAGTAATTGATTCATGTGTTTACTTGTGCCACCTACAGCACCAGAAATATTAGCAGGCAGCCTTTACAAAATACTGACAGTAGACGAATTTTGTGGTGATGAAATGGTTAGTGTGTTGCATTGTTTAGTTTGATTTAGAAACTTGAGCATCTTCCTAACACATTTTCCTAACACACAGAGGCTGTTTTCAGCATTTGCTAGAGCTAACTTGCACAGGCTGAAACAGAAGCTGCAACTCCGTACGGCTGCCGGGGATTTCTACATGAACTACATTGTGGAGCCGTATCAACTGTCATGGAACTCGCCAATTCTACTCCGCCGCTACATCAAGGGGAACTGGCAATCAGTCTTCCAGGCAAACCAATTCCAGCCAAGCCCTTACGTGAAGTTCAAGCTGAGCCTGAACAGTCCATCTTATGGTCGATTCGGTGATGAATGCACCATGTTTGCGCTTGAATTCGTGCCAACGGGAGATGCAGGAGGTCAGTGGCCTGAGCACAGCAATGAAGACACCGAGCGCGAGGATGAAGGCGTTGAGGCTGAAGGCGAAGACTTCAACCATGATGATTAATTAGGCATTTTAATCGTTTTTGAATTTGGATAATTTCCTTCAATTTTAGTTATTTTAAATTTGGGTCTGTAATGGATAATTTTCACTCTTGGGTAATTTTCATTATTTCAGTTTTCAACAGTAGGACAAAAACGAGTGACGACACCCTTTTAATTTCACGTGGCACTCTCCTTTGTAGTATCAGTAGTACAAGAACTGAGTGCTTGACACTCCTATTATTAGCACGCGACACTCCCCCACTAGCACAATCTTAATTCAAGAAAAAAATTTGTTACAATACAAGACCCGAGTGACACTCCCTTTTCTTTCACGTGACACTCTCTTATGTAGTTTCACAAATACAAGAACCGAGTGCTTGACACTCCTATGTATTAGCTTGTGACACTCCCCCACTAGTACAAGTTTAATTCAAGAAATAAATTGTAAAAATATTTTTAAAATTAAATAAGTGCGTCTTATTCTACAACAACAGATTGCTTTGTTATAATAATGATTAATCTAACTCGAAATGTGTTGAAACTATTTTTCCGCAACAACATTGTTAGAGTTTGTGTAGAGGGACTAGTGCTTAGTGATAGTGTATTACAAGGATCTATCATGTTGAGCCATGGAGAATATTGTATCATCTCATTAAATTATTAAATTAACTACTATATTAAACACTTTTCGTGCTAATTGAATATCTATCTATAATATGTAATTCGAATTAGAAATTTAATTTGTGTTGCCGTCTAATTTATTTAAAACAAAATCACAAACCTAATTTTAATATTGCTAGAGAAATACAAACAAAGCTGTGAGACTCTTTAGCAGTGGCCACTGACACCAAAGTTATAGGGAGACTCTACCTAAGTGTAAGACCCAAAGGTATTGTCCAGTGACACCTCACTGAAATACTTCGAAACACTCAACAAGAATTTCCTTGTTTCCATCCCGTGACACCTCAAGCGTATACTTTGACACACTAAATAGAAATACTATTAAAGACCCCACAAGACGTCAGTATAATTCAATTGCAACGGTCGAATTTATGCCTATTTAAGGGTCCATCCACTAACAGAGGCCTTTTCCCAATATAATTTCCAACCGTTTCCTTCTTCCCAATATAATTTCTAACCGTTTCCTTCTTCCCAATATAATTTCTAACCGTTTCCTTCTTCCCAATATAATTTCTAACCGTTGTAAGTCTGCCTTGTTCTCAATATGGTCATCCACGATGTCGTCCTATGCCTTTGTGGTATGAAGGCAATATTAAGGACGTCCCAAATGAGTGAGAATCCTGGAAGAAGATTTTACGGATGTCTGAACTACGATGCGGGTGGATGCGACTTCTTTGAATGGTTTGATCAACCTACCGGCCGTCGTACTTGTCGCCGTTGCCAACGTGCTGCTTCCACGAACCAGAGGCATATGGAGACTATTCACACTCTAACTGCTGAAGCCAGACAAAGAGATGTTCGAGAATCCCGTCTCATATTCGCATTGGTGTTTACTTATGTCTTTCTCTTCTTTGTCATGTGTATCAGAATATTGAAGTAGGAGTATTTACTTTGGTATGTACGGGACACTCCCCATATTTCTCTCATTTTCTGGGTATCTATTGTTATATTGTTAAACTAAATTAAAATTTGTTTTATTTTCAGTAGTAGTACCAATACAACTAACCCGTGAAACTGAAGTCCTCATCAGCACCTGTAGTACCAAAACGTTGAAGGTCTGATACTTTTTTTACTACTACAGGCCAAAATTGAGTGTATAAAACAATTCAGTGTGGTCTTTAGTTGATTTTCGGTTTTCCCTCCCTTTCCAAAACGCAATTTCACAATTTTGGCGCCAATTCCATAAACCCTGAACCCCTTTATAAGTAGACGCCAACGCGGGATCACTCCACAACATCACCTCTCTGCATCATAATTATTTCCTCGTTGAAGCTTGTTCGTTCCTTATCTGATCCAAAATGGCTCCCGAAAATCTGCTCAAGGTGAACGGGGCTAGGGCTACAAAGCCTTTGTCCGTACTATCGCATAAGATGAAGAACACCTGCAGCTGCTCCGGAGACAGGGCTCGAGAAAAGGTGCAGCTTAGGTTCTTCTTAAGGCAGCTCATCAACACTGTTGGCGTCGACGCCCTAACGGATATGTTCCAAGGATTTCGCATTCCAGTACCATTCATCAGGACCCTGTTTGAGGCGGAGGCGCACACTTATCTGATCTCAACCGACGGAGAAGGCAGCTTGCCGAAAGATGCACAAGGGAAACCCATGAGGACCATTGCTCCCACCGATTTCATCCTAGTTAAGGATGAGGTGGTTGAGGATGAGAAGAAGAAGTCCAAAAAGAAGGTATCTTTCGCCACGGCCTCTGCTCCAAAGGAAAGGATCTTCATCGACTTAACCGGCGACGATGATGAGTAGGATCTATGTGTGGTACCCGGACGGTTAGGAAGAGATACTTTTGGTAATTTTGGTATGCAAATGTAGCTTTGCGTATTGAACCTTTTATTCCACCGTATTTTGAGGTTTTCTCATTAGTGAGAATTCCTATCTATGATGTATTTCTTTAGTTCCTCTTATTTCTAATATCAAATATGATTTAAGGAAAGCGTTGTGAAAACATCCCATCCAAATGTTGATTATTCTGAATAAACACTGGCTAAAATTTAATACAAGCTAACAATATAGTCCGGAAAATATGCTACTGGAAGATGTGAATATTAGATGGACTAGTACTACAGAAATTTAATCAAACGTGTGACACTTTAACGAAGTGTCTCTAATACCCAGATTCCGGAATGGCAACATACACAAAGTTAGTGACACTCACTTTACTAGCCCGTGACACTCCCCTGTGTTGTTTCACACATACAAGAAAGAAGTATTTGACACCCCCTATACTATCGTGTGACAGTCCTATTTAGGATAGCTTTTATTGAAAATAATAGAATAAAAAAATACAAATATATTTTTGGTATGCAAATGTATCTTTGCATATTTGAACCATTTATTCCACCGCATGTTGAGGTTTTTCTAATTACTGAGAAACAAGAAAGGTATCGGCCCAAAATAACAAAAGTATGGACAGCCCAATTTAAGTCCATTTGCCGATTAAGACGTTACTGATACTCGCAAGAAACTTAAACACCGGAGCTCCTTACAGGTTTAGATCAAGATCATCGGGCAGACCTGCACTCTTATTCTTCCTCTTCCTCTGCTGTTTTTTATTGATTTTACTGTCCTTTTCATGTCCTAACCGATGACCCCGTGCCCTTCCTCGCTTCCTAGCATCCTTGGGGTCAAGGGGTCCTGTTTCAGGCGCGCCACTACCACTGGCCTGATTAGCAGCTCCTCTGTTACGCGATCCCCATTGCTTTCGAATATTC
The DNA here is from genome assembly GCA_963678965.1 of Cruciata laevipes. Lineage (NCBI taxonomy): Eukaryota > Viridiplantae > Streptophyta > Magnoliopsida > Gentianales > Rubiaceae > Cruciata > Cruciata laevipes. Next base: position 10,848,216 of record OY787636.1, on the reverse strand, counting down.
CCCGCTTCATCTCTTTCCAAACCCGGGGGTAGATCATCACGAGGCTTCAGTTCCAAGTCTAGCTTGATCATCATATCCATCATTTTCTTGTAACCTCCATCATCCATCATAGCGCGGGAAGCAAGTTCCTGAAATTTCATATCCATCTCATCGTACCGTTTCTTTGGCTCGGGAACCTCTTTTTCTGCATCCCCGTCGCGGTAACCACAGGACTCCTTAATGTACCCCCTTATCAAGTCCTTTCTCCAACGATCAACTATGAACCTTGCTGGCACTTCTTCTTTTTCTTCCACTTTGAATACCTGAAGCATGTGACAGCACAAGATCCCCCGAAACTCGAAGTTTTTACATTCGCACTGTATGTCCCAAGTCGGTTCACGCTGTACACTCACGAGGAAGACTTTCCTTCTCGTCCGCCCCTGTCGCACTTTGCTCATCTTAACCTCGTAAACAGCTCCATCCGAATTCAGTGCAACAATGGTGGTGTTGCAGTACATCATGTCCGACACTTGTTTCTGAAACTCCAAAAACTTCGCATTCGTGTACACCTCTTGGAAAACTAACTCAAACCCGTACTTAGTCAAACAACTGTACGGAGTGTGAACGGACTCATGAGACAGTTTAATCTCATCCTCCATTCTCTTTGCGAGTGCCAGGGAGTACCTCTCCACAAAAACCTGAAGAGTTGTGTTCACTGAAACAAATTGCTTGAAAAAATTGTTCATTCCCTCGCTTCTTTGTGTGCTTGACATTCCGGCCCAGAATTCATCCTTGAAATACACGGGAACCCACCTTGCTCTCTCTCTGAACTTATCAATACACCACTGCTTGTCCGACAATTTGAATTTGGTAGCCCATTCTTTCCATTGCAATTCAAACTCCTCGACTGAAAGAGACTCGTGAAGTATCCTTCTTAGTGCCTTGGCAATCTCCTCCCATTCGGCCATAGTGCCAAAGTTCTTCCTCATATTCCTCAACACGTGCCAAAGACACCACCTGTGTCGAGTGTCCGGAAGCACTTCTGCCACGGCTTTTCCTGAAAAATAAACCTGCATCAGATTCCAGGGGTACTATATATTGATAACGGAAGTACTACATAACGATCACATAAATACATTATAATGATCACAGAGGTCTCTATAATTTAAGCGTAGGCTACTTGGAAAAAATAAACCTGCATCAGATTCCTGGGGTACTATGTATTGTTGACAGGGGTATTCATATCCTCGCTCGGGGTATTTATCTCAAACTACAACTACCCATTCAAGGTGGAAAGAAATACATACAAATGTAATCTAAGGGGTATTTAAAGGGACTCCACTCACCTATGGCTCGGCACTGGTCTGTGAGAATGCATTTCGGAGCTTTGTTCCCCATGCACTTAAGGAAAGTCTTGAATACCCATTTAAAATTCTCGGCATCATCCTTAGCTATGAGTGCACATCCAAACAATGATGATTGACCATGGTGGTTTACACCTACGATAGGTGCAAATGGCATATTGTACCTATTAGACAAGTAGGTTGTATCGAATGAAATCGTGTCTCCGAATTCTGCATACATCTTGATGCTTCTAGCATCTGCCCAAAACATGTTCTTCACTCTACCACAGTCGTCAATGTCATGGTCAGCATAGAAAGTTGAAGATTTTGCCCTCATTCGATCAAACAAGCCTTGCACGGCTTTAAAATCCCCATGTTGCATTTTCAACCTTGTGTCTTTGCTTAGTAGGTTACGCATGTCTCTCTCGGAAAACGGAACTTTTGCATACTCTCCATACTTCTGGACAAATATGGCATATATCTGGGATGCACGGAGTCCAGCTCGGTAAAGCGACAACATGCTCTCCTCGTTCGCCACTGAAATTCCTCGATATTTGCTCAGAAATCTTACCCCCTTGACATCAATATTATGATTGTGCATAAGCTTCACAGATGATACCCTCCACCAACCATCTTTCTGTTTGAGTGCAGTAGCGATCATTGGGCAATTACACCGACAAGACTTAACCGGTTTACTGGGATCCTTTCCAGGAGGAGGTCTGTATAACCCACTAAGTTTACAGCCCATTCGAATGCGGTAATAATCCTCCTTAGAACGCTGTCCGTTATTGACTCGTGTTGAAACCGCAGGTTTGTTCGGGTTGTCCCGACCTAAGTTTCTCATTGAAAACCCATTGGCGTATCCATATTTGTAACAGTGAGCCACAAATTCAGTGGAGGTTTCAAACTCTTGCCCTACTGCTAGCTCGATAATCGAACCCTCGTAATAGCGACTTTGTGCTGCATCGTTCAGTGCTGCCTCGTTCTCTTCCTCCCCGTTCTCTGCTGCCTCGTTCTCTGCCTCCCCGTTCTCTTCACCATCTCGAGCTACATCTTCAAATCCACCGCCTAAATTCTCCCAATCAGAACCGTTTAATGACTCGTAATCTGAGTCCACATCTCCCTCGAAATCAGGATCAGCTTCGGGAAGGTTGTTTAGATCAATCATCTGTATGAGCCAAAAAATATAACGCTAAAAGAACTATTCAAATGACACCCCTGCTCGAAATACGTAGTACTCTATAATGTGGGGATAATGTGACACCATGCGGCCAATGGAGTGACACTTTTGTCCCAAATCATGCAACACCATGCATAGAGTTCAGTGACACTTCAGCCCATAACATGTGACACCATACATGAAGTGTAGTGACAACATACATCATACAGACATGAAACAACAAGGGGTGTTAGACGAAGTTCCTGTGTTCGACACCACCCGGACACAGACATGAATTCACCATAAAGCCAATGGAGTGAGACCATACATAAAATTCATATGATACCATACAAATTCTTCAGTGAAACCAAGCCTCGTTTGCTTCATATTTTAATCTACTCATGTTGAATAAGGTGCGTTTAAACATACCTTGGTATACCTACTTGATCGCGCTTCTTCCCTGGTGATAAATCTAATTTTTTTGGATTTTTTGGAATGGAAATGAGGCAGATGCCATTGATGGCCGGAAACAAAATCTCAAGCTTCCAGTTCTCGGTGGAGAAAGAAGGAAAGAGAACAAGGAGAAAAAGGTAGAGAGAGAATGAATTTATTAAAATAATGTCTTGTGGGTCCCACCTGAGTACCACAAATTCAAAATTTTTGGCATTTAGTCTATGGGGCAAAAAACCAATGGGGTAGAAAAGATTTTTCCGTATAAAACACACAAATTTCTCTTGTGTATCATTGAATTTGTTGTGAAGATTTCTACAATACCTCTACCGAATCAAAACGATAAGACAAGAAAATGAGGTAAGAACGTTTATCATTTATGTTCTTATATCTTAATTTTAGCTATGCAACTTGTGTTTAGATTTTCTCGTCAAAATCTTTATCCCTTTTGGATTTCAAAATCACTTCTTTCTCTCTCGATCTCCCTCTCTCACTCTCACTGACACTAGAGAAGAAAAATTGTTCAGAAACCGAATTTAAATTCTCTAGAGTAATTTTGGTGATGTGACACTCATCCTTTCCGAATTTAATTTAATTGCTTTTGAAAAAACTTGAAGCAGTACTTGATAAATAATAATTTTGATTTCAAAAGATTTAAAAGGATGTGACATACTTTCTTGGAAGCGTGCACTCCACGCGCGGCAAATGGACCCATATCGCACTGAGTGGATTATAATTGAAATATTTTTTGCAATCAAATTATATTCTAAAATAAAGATATTAGTAATCTTATTTAGAAAGTTATATTTTCAGTCATTAAATTAAATACTTTTTTAATTAATATACCTTTATTATTTTTCACGTATGATGATTAAACACTTGACCACTTTTGAAGGATACTGCTTGTTTAATTTAATAACATTGGTTACTGTGAAGTCTAGCATATGGAGAACCCTAGTTGTAACTGGTCGGGTTTAGCCTATTAGGGATCCAGGTTGCCTGTATATTTACATCTCTCCCTATGACAATATTTCACTTTAGAGAATCAAAACTCAGTTGCTTCCTGCAGTTTTCTCGAACTTCCCAAACATTCAGTTGCCTCTGCTGAACCGACTTCCGCAATGGGAATGGAAGGAATTCAAGAGCCCAGTTTGTAAGAAGAAGATATTTGAGGCACACTGAGCTCTCCACCTACGTGACAGGTAAGAATAATCAATTCCCAAGCATAGCATAATTAATCCTAAAAAATTCAAATTTTACACATTTTCTAATTTTTAAAATCAAATCTTTTTTGCCATCTTTCAAAAATTGAATTTCTTTATTTTTGCCACAATAAATATTCTTATATAATGTAAAAATAGTTATTATCTTCAATAACTCTAATTATCATCACATAGTGAGCTTAAATGGTTGAGGGGAGGTTCAGAAGCGCAAAATGATCCAGGCTATCGCAGGTGCAGCCCAAGAAGCCAATGAATGGTATTGCCCTATTTTTAAATTTGAATAAATATGCAAAATCAATTTTGGGCATAACATGTTTTATTAAAAAAATAAAAAAACTAGATTATTTTTTATCACATACGCATATAAATAAATTTTTTATATCACATAACCATAGATCCCTTTTAAGTGATTGGACCCCTACAAAGATGGGATTTCTATGTACATTATTTACTAGGAATGCACATAAATTACAAATATATTTAGAAATTCTTCTAAATTTCATGCAAGTTACCAATAAACTGCTTGTATATTTTAGAATCAAGATGTATAGCCTGACTGAGAATTCTGTTATAAACTTAAGAAATTGAGTTTGGGTCTTGAAACTATAATAAGTTTTTTAGAATCAAAATGTGCTGCTTGACTGAGATTTCAAGTAATAAACTTAAGATTGGAGTTTGGGTCTTGAAACTCAAACTTGACTTCAGTTTAAACTTTTAATTATTGGAAGTCATAGTTTTTATACTTAAAAGTAACAGGTTGAACAAGACACGGAAAATTCATTTAGTGAGATTAACAAGAGAGTTTTTATTAGTCTTTGGTATGAATGTAACTTTATTTCTACTTCTAACTATATATATCCACTTTGACCTTCTTCTTTTCTCCATCTTGACAGAGGGGATGGTGCATTGTTCACTAGACTATTGATGCTATTTTCAGTTGGATTTATGTTTGATGTTCCTTTGGACTCGTTATGGTAGATAGGGCTGTGCATGAAGCGGTCCGGACCGGATTGAAGTGGACCGGAACCGGATATGTAGGTTTCCGGTCCAGTCTTCGGTCCAACAATTTTCCATATTCCGGATCCGGTCCGGTCTAAAATCGGATCTTTTCCAGTCCGGACCAAATGGACCGATTTACATATACTATATAATTAAAAATACTAATTTTATGATAAATTAAGTAAACATTATAATTTTAAATGATGAATGCTAATTTTAGTTAATATCATTCATTGATTTTGCATCTTGGTATCTTTTCTATTTTATGGAAACCTAACTTTTGTTACTAGTTAAATAATTGAAGAGTATTGTTATGTGCAAAGAATGATTTGATATATTTTGACGGAATCAAAGGCTTGATTTGAGTTATAAAACTTTAATTCAAGATTTTATTTTCAAATTGGGCAGATTTAGAATGTGAAAATTGAAAATTTTCGTACCATATTTATGGAGAGTTCGATCTCAATAGTTAATTTTTTGATTGATCCGGTCCAAGACAAGAATTATTCTGGACCGGTCCCAATCTAAAATACTGCTTAAACGGTCTAGTCTTCGGTCTAAGGGTTTGAGATTCTGGTCCCGGTCCAACTAGGTAGAACATGGATTTATGTCATTAGTGGATGGTTTGAGATTATGCTTGTTTTTGTTCTAGTAGTATTATAAAACCACAATGTACTATCTGAAACTTTGATAAAATTTGATTCATAACACACAAAAATCGTTACCTTTCTTTTCAAGTCATTTTTTATTCTTTATCCATTCTTTTTTATACATGGTGAACACATGAATTGACCAATTTACTTTATGGTGACAGTATAGTAGGATTCGACTTCAATTTCAATACAATTAGTATGTACTGTAGGAAGTCAAGTAAGAGTTAATCTTTGATTAGTTAAACTCAATTTTATTAGTTCCCGTAGAAAGTTAGGTAAGAGTTGACAATTGATTAATTAAATTCAATATAATTATTAGCGTTTATAGTAAATCAAGTAAGGGTTGAACTTCGATTATTTAAACTCAATCTAGCTAGTTAGTAGTGTTTATAGAAAGTCAATAAATCTTTGACCTATAATTAGTTCAATTTAGTTATTAGTGTTTATTGATATTGTTTGAGCTTTCATTCATTGAACTCAATTTAGTTAGTAGTGTTATCTAAGCTCAATTTAGTTATTAATATTCAAGTTATGGTTGACCTTTGATTAGTTAAACTCAATTTAGTTTATGGTGCTTACGGTAAGATTTTTTATTCCATAAAATAATTTTAATTTAGTTATTAGTATTCATAGAAAATCAAGTAGGGTTTGACATTTCATTAGTTAAATTAAATTTATTTATTAGCGCTTGTAGAAAGTTAAGTATGATTTGACTTTTCGCTAGTATTCTTAATTGAGTTATATGTGTTTTCAGGAAGTTAAGTAAAGTTTGACCATTGATTAGTTTGAATCGATATAGTTGGTGTCTATAGAATTCAAGTAATACTTGACTATAATTTAGTTAAAGTAAATTTAGTGACTAGCAATTCTAGTGAGAGTTGATTTTTAATTAGTAAAAGTCAATTTAGTTGTAAGCGTAAATGGAAAGTAATATTTGAAATCAATTTAGTTGATGTCGCTTGTAAGTATAGTAAGGGTTGACATTTAATTGGTGAAACTCAATCTAATTAGTGTTTATGAAAATTAAAATAAGATTTGACTTTTGATTAATGAAACTCAATTAGTTAGTGTTTATAGTCGTTTTAAGTGCAAGTCTATTTTTGATTAGATATAGTCAACATAGTTATTGCTGTATGGAAACTAAAGCAATGATTGCTCGTAAATTATGTAAAGTCAATTTAGTTATTAGATTTTCAATAGAATGTATTATATTTGCAATGAATCTAGTTGTATTAGTAACCATTTAAGGTCATCTAATTAATGGGTGTAGGGTTTAAGTATTCATGGGTTTAGTGGATTTAGGATTTAAGTTCTTAAGGGTTTAGTGGGTTCGACCCAAAATTTAGCCCATCAATTGTCCCCCTCAAAAATCACAACCAACATTGAATGTAGTTTCGTACAATATACCATTAGCACCTTTAGAATATGAAAGACGGTCTTCAAATCAGTGGACAAACATGTGGCAAAGGTTTAACTATTTGGGTTGGGGACTTAGGCCCTGTTTGCCAAATTTTATCTATAGATCAGTTCAATTCAGGTCAGTTCAGTTCAGTGAAAATGTAATTTGATGAAATTCAGGTTAATTTAGTTATGCTGATTCTATTTTCAATACATCAATTTTACTTCAGTTCAGTGCAGTAAGAAATAAGTTTTAGCAAACAGGGCCTTAGAAGGGAGTAAAAATCACTGCAGTTTATGGCCTAAAATATGTAAGTAATAATGGATGGGAGTCTGGATATAGATCGACCTTATGAGATCGACATCCTAGATGAATTGGGCAATGTTTGGGAAACAAACATGGTCTCTACTAATGAACAATTTGCAGAGAATAAGTATCAAATGAGACTGAGTGAGAAGGGTCACAAGTTCGGAGTGTTAGTCCAATATTTCAACCGGCTTGTAGTCAGTTAGTTCGACCCGGACTAGTTGAAAGTGTTGTTGGTTGTAACCATTGTTATTATTATCATGTTTTCTCTATTTTAGGTTAGTTTTAGTGTAGTCTCTAGATAAACTGTTAGAGCAAGTCCAACAGAATCTCTAAAAGTTTTTCTAAAATAGAGAATGGAAACATATATTCTCCAAATATTTTTTGCTCAACTCCAATAGCATCTCTATTTTAGACATTTTGTTAATTACTCTTTCCTTTTTTGTGTGTGTAGGGATTTTGAGAAAAGAAATTTACCAAAAATAACTTTTATTTCCATGTAGCATGATTTTCGCTAGGCAAATTTATTTTTGTCATTCTGCATATATAGCAAAGCAAATCTTCTCTCTCATCAATTTTGCTATAATAGCAAATATGATAGCAAATCTGTTGGAGTAGAAAATCTCTAAAAAATAAGAAAATTTCTATTATACCAAATCTGTTGGACTTGCTCTTACTGGCTTGAGATACAAAGATGATTTATAATTGTTAAAAGTTTAGAAAATTTAATGTAATATCGCAAATCACTTTCACTTGTGAAGTTATTGACGCTACTGGTTACTATTTATGAACACAAACCACGGAACCACAATCCCTATTTGCAGATGTAATTTAGCAAACATTTACCAAATGCCCCTTATAAAATTTTGCTTAAGATACTAGATTTTAGTTCTTCAAGTCTAAGTAAAATTTTTCCAAAATTACTTATTGACCCCAATTCAGTCTGATCCGCCATGCTAGTTTCTGCCTCGCACAGCGCCACAAGGGTCATAGAGGCAATGCATGGGTTTATTGAGATCAAATCTGGCAAGGTGGCAGTTGTCGATGGTAATAGCACTAAGGCACAAAGTGGCAGTTGCTATTATTCTGCCTTTTGTTCCTTTTGGCGCTTCTCCGTGGAGATTATTGCAAAATGCTTTCATGGTATTAGTAATGATAATGATGATGATGATGAGTACTCCCCCGTTTCTGTTATATTGTTGCTCAACTATTCATCATAATTTTTGTTGCAAATTTGATAATTAATTTGAAGAAGTATATGAGTAATAATGTAATTGTATGATATACTTTTGGATTTTTCTTAACTTGTACATTTTATATATCAAAATTTTGGAATGAATTAATATATGTAACTAAAGTTATTAATGGTCAAACTTGCCGTCAAAATAGTGTTTCGGTCAACGGTGACAAAATAACAAAAACAGAAGAGTATTTGTGTAATGTGTAAAGTATATGTATTTTGGAATTGTATAAGACTTGCTATGTCCTTTTTGCAAACACCAAATTGTTCTCATGCACCTTTATCCAACAGAGGTCTTATGCACCCTCTAGAACATAATGTTTAACTGGATTGTAACAATCAAACACCTTATATTCCAGCCACTGAACAGTTATTAGAAACCATCAATCCCCATTAAAGTGAACATAATAAACCACTTTTTTTCCCCTTTTTTAGTGTTTTTAACGAGCAAGCACCTTATGTCCCCAATTATGCTCTGAAAACTGGAGGGGAAAAGAATAGAAAAAGTACATTAACATATAAGTCCTTATCGTTTATGGTTACATTTTGTAAATTAATCATTAAGTTTAGTTAGAAGTATTTATAAAAATTGAGGTGCATTTTATGAATTTCATATTGAGTAGGACCGAAATTTAAGAATCAAAATTAAAGTAAAATTTAATTAGTGTTATTTTAATAAATTTATAACTAATGAGATTTGCAAATAGGGGATTTGGTTCAGCATATATGCGCACGGCGCACCCTATGGAAATGACAAACGTAAAAGGTACCAAAATAAAATTGCTCCTCTAGGAAGTCAATTAAAAATAAAATATTTTGGAGTATGCTCCAAGTTGAGCTCAACACGTACGCATTTGGCTTCGAATTTTGAATAGCAGCGCAGTTCCAAACTGCGAACTGCAAAGTGATTGATGGAGGGAAGAGAGCTGGTGGGGCCGCCGTCGACGCCGAGGACGATGAAATCCCTAGTCTCACTGTACTCCTACTATCTCTGGAATCGAATGCTAAGTTTTCTGCCCAATCCAAATCTCAATTTGCTCTCCAAATTTACGAATATTTTCCAAGCTACCGCACGCTTCGGGAGACGCCGCCGCGGCCGCCAACGGAAAATTTGTCTTCCTCTACCCTTGCCCCAGCCTTCTTCCTCAGACTCATCCACACGGTAAGGCCATATCCACTGTATCATCGTTAATTATTTAGTAAACGTGATTGGATTTGATGGAGGATTATCTTTGTTATTTAGCCGTATTGTGTGATTTTTCATTTTATTTTTCTTGCTGAGTCCAATATTTTGGAGAACATGTTGGTTACTGTTTAATATTTTCTGCCAATAGAATTTGTTGGCTGAATCATTTGTAGTAGAAGAGTGCTCGAAATTAGTGAAGCCTAAGAAAGGAATTCACATTTGTTAATGAGCTAAAAACAACTCTTTATTTGTGCCGTTTATGTTATGACAGGTTGAGTTAAGTTTATTATGTTTCATTATGCTATGATATTATGGAGCACTTGGCTATGCATCTCATATTACTTTTCATCAACTTGATTCTCTTAAGAAGTTGTGTTTGCAGAGAGTTCAATGTTCTCCTCACATGCAGGTTTAGTAATGAAGCATCCAAGATATTTACTGTTCTGGAGGATGTGATGGAAAATGTCATTTATAATTTGCATGACATTCAGAAGAACTTACAATTCTGGCAATCTAGATCTGAGGTCAGTGAAAATGGTTTTCCAGCCTCTGAATATGTTTTTTTTAAAACCTTAGTTTCCTTCTTCTCCAACTCTATGACTATCAAGCTGATAGATTATCTCTAAATTTAGGGAACAAATGCTCAAAAAACATATTTCATGGTATGTGAAAGAGGGCCCAATGCCTTTATCAATGGCATACTTCAGATGGTTCGTGATTCTCTTGCTGAGGGTTCTGGAACGCAGAAGTTGATTAGTTCTGCATCTTCATACATGTCTGAGAGAATTATCATACTTACAAATCTCAGATACTTTTTGGCAGAGTTTCTGGCACAGGTTTGGTAAATTCACTTGTATTCAGTAATTGACCCTGACCTCCAAGCATTCATGTTTAAAGGTTCATTAGGATTTAAGTGCTGTTGAGAATTTCTTAATGTGAAAATTCTGTTATGGCAAAGATATTGGTTTTGAGAAGCCTAAGAAAGGAATTCACATTTGGTTATTGAGCTAAAAAGAATCGGAACCTTTTTCTTTTGGTGTGCCGAGCAGTTTGAGAAGATTGTTTGAGTTTATTATTTGGAAGGGGAATGGATACTATTACTGCTTGCCATTGCTAATACATTATTTGACTACATTCTTTCTTCTTATTAAATTAAATTTCCAGATATTCTTTGCAGAGTTTACTTGTTAATTGTCCAATCTATGTCAAAGTATAACAATAGAGCTTGATTTGAGAAATTTGTGCTCTTCTTATTGATTTATGTCCCCAAACACATGCAGTATTCCCCTACTATTAGCGTTCCTCAAACATTGTTATTTTTAGTACCTATTTGGCTTTACAAGAGTTTAATGGAGTCTGACAGCAGCATGTAATGTATATTGATGAAGTAAGCCGTATAATTACAGAGGTTAGATCATCTGAACAATTAGTCAATATTTTACCTAACTCAAATTATTTTAAAAACTGCTATCAGATCAGGATAGAAGCTAATATGTCTTTAGATTTTCTAAAGGAGTTCTATAAAACATGCGTAAGCTCAAGTAGTATGCAATTTCTGTTGAGGAACAAAGTACAGTTACCTTACTGCTTCACCAATGAGAAAGCCTTTATCCAACTATATGGATTCAGTTGTTTGAATCACCACTGTGTTCTCAATCTGTGGATGGTATTTATTACAGATTCAATACTGACATCACCATTGTATATCTTTGGTCTCATTTTTAATATGCTTTAGTAATTTTATATGTTATGATCTTAATTCACAAGTATAAAATGGTTTTGTAAGTAGCTACTTTTGTTTTCACCTCACCTCCTTGTATACCTTAGTTTTGGGACTCTTCTTACCTAATCTCTTTATAACTTTGACTCTGTAATCCACTTTTCCCGATTCTGTATTGTTTGTGCTCTTTATTATTATTATTATTATTATTATTATCTGTACTTAGTCCTAGATGATGTGATTATCTCTTTAGGATTGTTCGTTGTTATCATATACACAAGCTAATAACACCTGTAGGAACTGATACTATCCCTATTACCTCACAATGTTTACATTTTGCTTCATTCTATTTTAGAAGTTATCAACTTATTAGGAACCATTAAAGATAGTGTTTTATCTTCTTTATATTACCAAATCATTAGCCATTGTAAAGTCTAATATAGTTTCATGTTCGTTTTTTCTATTCAAAATCCTTGATCCTGTTGACCCTAGTAAACTCCTTACAGCGCTCTCGTTGTGAGGGATTTTCTGGAGTTAGGTTTCCTTTTTTTTAAATAAAATTTTATTCTAAAGACTCATCATTTCTTATTTTTTGTGCATGATTCAAACTAAATTATGCCAATAATAAGAATGCTAGCTCCCACCCCCTTTTCAAACTGCTCCAACCACTTGTTTTATTATTATTATAAGGAATTGACAATAATAAACCCCCCAATTTTAACCATATTCTTTTCATTTTATCAATGTTTACATGGAAGAATACCTGGGATACATAATTGAGCAACATTTTATTCCACATTGTATTTATGCATTCTCCACATGATATTAGTGCTGTTAGAATCATTACTGTTGGTTGACCAGGAAAGTTTCCGAATTTTGTGAAATTGCAGCAAGAATGTTGATTTTGGTTTTGGCATATAATACTGTTCTCGTTAATAATTTTGTGTTAATCTTTTTTTCATCCGCCTCTCATTTTTATTAGTGTTAACTCTTTGTTTTCTGGTATCTTTTCTATCACAAAGTCCCTAAAATGGCATATTTTGGCTAATAGGTTTACATGGAGATTGATAAACTCGGGGAGGATTTAGTGAACGAGACAGAGAAGTCAGTGCCTTCTTTGTTAGTAATCATCAACAACCTTTTCTTGAAGTTGGAGGCATCGATTGGCCATTTTCATGCAATGCGTCAGGTTGTGATTGAAGAGTTAATTTCTGCTATATTTAACTTGAAAAAAACAAAAAAATTCTGCAACATTAAATTGATTTAACATTAACTGTTTGAATGGAGCAGATTCCGTTTTGCTTAATATTAATTTTATTTTATTTCACTTTAGCAGACTGGTTCTTCTGTTGAGGGAAGTTACTCACTTCCATTGGTGTTCGATCAACTTCCAGAAGTAAACCAAGAAGGCTCTCAGTGGACAGAATGTGAAATCAAAGATGCTATCAACTTGATTTATCAAAATCTGCAAAAATTAAACACTTATACATCTACTCTTGTAAGAGTTTTCTGGTTACTCTTTTAAACTTTTTATGCCATTCATTTGATGGTAAATTTGAGTTCCATGGCTTCAGGATGCCAGTAATATGGGAATAATCGGGTTTTTATACTAACGCTAATATCTACTAGGTGGTCCTGTGAATTTTAGAAAAGAAAACACCGGATGGACTATACGATTCTGACATGTGAAATGCAACACATCAGTAAAAGTGGCAAAAAAAGGCTTAGTAAATTCCGTGCTATTAACTCTGGATAAGTAGTAGTAGATGCCTGTACTAAATACAGCAGTTGACCCATAAGATGTTTTTAGATCTGGATAATTAGATGCCTATATTAAATACAGTAATTGACCCATTGGGTGCTTTTTTTTAGCTTTGGACAGTTAGAATTAAATACAGCAATTGACCTCAGGGTACCAAAGATTTTTCATTCAATTCTATAGAAATCTCGACCACCATCTGATGTCTGCTATTTTTCTTATAGATGAACCGTTTTATATGTGTGAACTTTTTAAATCAGCGTAATCTCATGCATTCAGATATCAACTGTATTTCATGATTACTACTTGATCACACATGGCATATGTATAAAGGGTAAAATGTGTTTGACTTTTCTGCATTTCTAACTAGGGCCATATTAGTTTATATTCTCAGTATGTTTTCATACTCTCCCAACTTTTCATAACACATGGATCCTCCAATGGGTATAAAGTTTTGGGAATACATGAAAATGTGAAATAGCTTTCAGTAGGAAATGAGTAAAATATTTGTGATATAATTAACTTAAAGACACATTTAAATTCCATTTACCCATCTTAGGTTGCCAAGCACCGAAAGCCAAGAAGATTGACCTTGCATTGGATACACTATACATGTGGAGCTGTTGGCATCTCTGTTTGTTCGATATGGCTCCTCAGTCATAGTAGAGTGATGGGTAGCTCTGACATTGATAACTGGATTGGTGAGGCAAAAGACTCAACAGTTGGATTCTGGAAGGATCATGTAGAACAGCCAGTAAGATTCTCTGCACCTATGTTGCATGTAATGTAAATTTTCTAGCAGTAAACATTTGTCATGATGATCCTGACTAGGGCCTCATAACGTCCCACTTGGTTGATTCTAAAACACTTCTCATAATAGAAATCAGATAGTGTGCTGCCAAGGCCATCACAATTCTTTGGCTGCTTTTAAACCACCCCCAACCTTTTTATTTTAAGAAATTTTCACAATCTTGTTCCATGAAAAAATAATCAGGCAAGTTCCAAAGATCTTGCTATAATAAATTTCTAAAATTTACAGTATCCTTTTTGAGTCAAGACTCCTGCATTGCAGGTTTTGTCATTTAGCTTTCCTGAATCGTCATAAAATTTGCCCTGCAGCTGTTGTTAGGGATTTTTTCTCTCACGTTTAGGGCTGGTGTATTTCTTTAAGAAGAAAAACATCATGATATTTGATCTGGTTTGGACTTTGGAGGAACCAATATCTTTCAAACCATAGGCATTACTTTCTGTTCAGATCAAATAATACTCTTTGAAATAAAATTACTGACATGGAGGTGACTTGTGACCACATAAATGAGCTCTGAGCATTTTTTTTATTCTGTAATTCTGTAGCTGACATTGATTTATTTTTGTTGGCCATATAATTTAACATAGATCCAATCTCGAATGAACATATTTTATGTGTGTAATTTAACTGTTAATAAAATGGTGATCGGTAATATATAGACTTATAATACAAAGTATGGGTACAATGCTTAAGGTGATTAACGGTCTTAAAATTTATTTGGTATGCTACCGAGTTAAACCAGTATGATTAGTACTTACCTCAATTAAAACATAAGATTAAATTGTAAGTCAGACTTCAGGTATTGCTTCTGTGCTTGATGTTTACATGGTTGCTGAAGTGTTGACTACAAATGAGGCATAAATGTTAATGTTTAAAAAAACAATTTTATCCTTATTCACCAGCTTTTGTCTATAAGAGATGAGCTGTTTGAGACATTTCGGAAGAGGCAGAAGGGTGTGATGGAGCGTGAAGAAGTACAGTTGACTGCTGATTCTCTTCACAGGCATGTGTTGCTCTATGATAAAGTGTTTTTCTGCTTTTCCTGTTTTATTTTTGTTTGTGGCTCTGACTATTGGTATATGTAGAGACATGGCAACATGTAACAGATAAATAGCTATTGCTTTGTTGTGTCTCCTCCAATTTTTTTTAATTTTTTTTTTCTGTATTCTTGCTGCATGGTTTTTCTAAAATATTCGCTGGTGGACAATAAATTTTGCTGCATTATTACAATGTGAATGACTTACAAACTAAGGAGAGAATTCAGACACCTTTTATAAAAATAAATTGCGTGACAGCATATTCCTGCTTGCTTCTTCCAGATTGCCATAGGATGTCACTGGTCGCGTATTCTTCTTTTAATACTATCTTCTGAGTTGACAGTTCTATATTTATCATGGTTCCTCTTGAGTTTACAATAATTGTGATCCTATGATGTTTCCTATCCATGATCATATCTGTTGTTGAACACGAGATAGTGAATTTTCACCCCACTCAGTTGATTTTGGGCTGCCATTGAAGTCCAGTGGATGAATTGTAACATCTTTACTCTGGTCATTTGGTGAAAATTTAGTACATTATGGGTACTTTTTTAGACAATATGTGTTTTAAATGCCCCCTGATTGTTTTCTCTAATCCCTATTTATGGGGCCCATTCCACACACAACTGATCTTACATTTTGGTAAATTGATATTCTTATGTGAAGTTGTCATCTATCTGCAGAATGCTATTAGCTTTCAGTGAGCAGACAAAAGGTCAAAAGATTCCGCTGAATGCATCAGACCAAGAAATGCTAGAAATAGTCATGGGAAGGTAAATTACTGTGTTAATTGCTTGGCTTGATAAGCAAATTCCTGTTTCATATTTTAGCTACGTATTTATACGAAATTTGAAGTGGATCCTGATGCAGTTACAGTGATGGACATGACATTTTTTAGAGTTTTTTTTTGTTCCTTTATATGCTAATGTTAAGCTTGTACGTCCTTAATTAATTGCATGCCACGATTGAAAAGGAGTAAAAGCAGTTGTATTATAAATAGTATTGTTACTAGGAATAGGATTTCGGAGAGTCCATTTATACTGGTTTTGTCTAATTGTGTGTTATTTGTGGACGCTTCATCAAATTTTGAGAATTTAATACACTGAAATAGCCTCCTTTAATGGTATTAGTTTTGATGAATTATGGTTTTCTAGGAAGGAAGTAGTTGTTTTATATTAGAATTGTATCGATTGCTATTCTACTATCCAGTGCATTAGGTTTGATGTGACATGCATTTATTATGCAGATATGAGAAGGAGCTTATGCATCCAATCCAGAATCTTCTGGGGGGAGAGCTTGTCAGAGCTCTCCTTATACAGGTATACTACTATTAGAAACAGCACTCCTTAAGTAATGGGTGATTAAATTATAATTTCATGATTATGTTAAGAATTACATTTTAACAATTAATTCCTTGTCGGCAGGTTCAGAAGCTGAAACTAGATATTGAAACGTAAGTAGTAGAGTCTGATGAGTGATAGTATGTATATGTTCTGGTTTTTATATTTCACTGACGATGGACCTTTTTGGTCACCCACAGAGCAATGCTTGAATTAGACCAGATCCTTAGGGCAAATGAGATCAACTTTGCCATTTTGGCTGCTTTGCCAGCATTTGGCCTCTCCCTTGTTTTGTTGATGTTGGTCAGGGCATGGTTTAAACAGGTAGGGATACTCTCCTATTGTTTGAAAGATGTTATCGATTTTTTTTTGTTTTTTTTCTGTTCTTTTGCACCTTACCAAGTAGATAGCTAGTGGCTTGACTCATGCGAGCTCTTGCAGCGTAAAACTCTTTCTATTTCGTATTCCATTTTCTGTCCTTTGTGATATGATGCATACATCTGGCCTTAATTTGTGCAGTAGGGCGCACTGCTTAGTGCCCCAATATTTCTATGCATAGATTTAGAATTCAGCTCACCAGAATAAACTGTGACATTCAGATCAGATACTCAAATAAACATGTGTGATAACTTTTCTGAGTTAAGTTAATAATCCCTAGGTAATACTTTAGTTTATGTGGAGGGACTGATTTTAGCTCCGGATGGTCTGGATGGTACCAGTGATACTCATGTGAAGGCAGAGGAAGGGGCAGGCGCAGAGCCAGTTAAGAGCCTGGGGCAACCCCCAAGAAAGAGCAGTGTGTCTCTTTAGCTTACTGGCGTCAGCAATTATGCCAGGACGGCGTAGTTTGGACTTGGAGATGGGTTAGATCTAATTTGGAATTTTAAAAAAAATCAGATTTGGAGAAATTTGAACCAGATTATTCGTCTGTGTCTAGTTTCTAGTGTCTGTGTTACTGAAGAAGACGATAGGTATCAGATTTTTATTTATTAAATTCCAAAAAGAAACCACTTAAGTGTACGTTGTTGTTTGGATGCTTTTTTGGAAAACTGTTTCCTACCAAACTTCCCCTATTTTGAAATCCCATAGCCTAAAAAATACTGCCCACGTTTCTCTCCCCAGTACAAGCCTATTTTATTTGATCCACCGTCCACATTTTCTCTTTCAATAGGCATTCTCATTTTTTGTATTTCTATTTCTTAAATAATTTAAATTTTAGGCATTAAAGTTATATGTTATTTTTAATTGAATATTTTTCACCATTTTATTACATTAGAAGTATTATATATACATATATTACTATCATATATTATATAATCGGCATGATCTCCAAACTGTGTTTTGGCAGTCCGAAAAAGCTGTGACTCACCAGGACACCATAACAATCTTGCTTGTTGTTATTGAATCACTAATGTTTTTGTCTGCATCTAGTGCCGACTTACCTATTCTCTGCTAGGTTTTTAGCTTGTTATCAAATAATTTCAGAATATCAAAACACAACATTTTGTAATGCAATATAATTTATACTAAATTTATAATAAAGTTTTCCTTTTATTAGACGTTACCCCGAGTTTTATTTTTTGGATTCGCCTGTGTAAGGGACTGCACTAAAATTTTAAGCAAATATGCTGATTGTATTAATGGCAATTGAAAATTGTTGGATATAGTATGGTGCTCCTTCATCATGCCATGGGCCGCATATCTTGAACTTTGTATTTACTGTACTGTCACTGGTTTGCTTTCTGTTTTACTGTAAGATATAGGTCTAAAAACTTCAACCTGCCCTTTCCCTTGCTTTTTGTGTGCTTTTGTCACTCTTTCACAGTTATGAAATGCTTATTGGGCCCATGGTTATTATTCTGATTGTATTATACTTGGTCAAGTTTTAGAGAAATTTGGGTTTAGTCACCAACCTCCTTTTTTTAAATCATAAATTTTGATCCCTCCATTAAATTTAATGACGTTTCCTTTGGGACCTTGTCGTTGCCAAAACACCGTCATCCTTACCACTGAAATTGCATGCAAATAGTGACATACTGCTAATTAAAAATATGTGTCTGAACATACATGTTGAATTTTCAATTTCCCTTCGAAAGTTTTTTAATTTCTGAGTCCATACCTTTGGAAGCACAACCAGCTGTTTGCTGGTACTTGTTTTCCATTTTCTTTGGCCCATAAATGTGGTAGATTTCTATTTCCTGAATCGTTAACACCCGATTCAGGGGTTTTATTCTCTAGTGACATGGCGGTTTGTTCTCTTTTCTCAGCTATTTTGTAGCCGTTTTCAGAACTCTGCAGTATTAACACCTGCTTCAGGAAATTTATTATGTAGTGCCATGTCTGTTTGTCCTTTCACCCCCCAATAGAGAGCTATTCAGTAGCTGTTTTTTACATCTCTCAAGCAATCCACCATTTAGAGAACATAGAAATTTGTTCCCTTGTATGTGAATACTCGAAGTTACTAAACGTGTTTCTGTTTCTACTTCTTCCAAGTGCTGGATTGGTCTCTAACTCTCTATGGCATTTAAATCATCAGATGACTGTATGGATGTGTACTATTGTGTAAATCATTTGTTTATCTTTTACCAGGACATCAGAGCGGAAGGTAGAGGAAGAGTTGCTAGAATTCAAAGACGGCTGCTACTAGTTGAGATTGAGAGGGGGGTTATGCAGTTTGAGATTTGTAAAGACAAAGGACTGGTAAGCATATATTCTCCACCCATGCCTTGTCTATTTCCAGTAGAGGAATTTCCACAAGCTATGATTTGTAGACTTTTAAATTGTTTCATTGCCATATATTTTGCCTGAATTCTTTTTTGGTATCTGTATATTTTTCCTCTCAGTTTTTCTCCTTATTCATAGAATTATAGAATGCCCATCTTAAATTGTTGGTTATAGATCTCTGCATGTATTCGAGTTAGTAAAAGATCAATATTATCCATCTTTAATCAGATTATGATATATACTCCCTCTGTCCCATATTTTATTTTGCTAAAATAAAATCCAGTTTGCCAAACTAAAATTCTCTATAGTGATATTATTCTGCAGTCCTTACTGCATTCAAATGTTCTATGTAGGGATGATGTATTTGTCTCCTCGCTGTATTTCATGACTATAGTAGTCAACCCATTCCTAAATTCATGTGCCTGCATTGCTATATTGCTATCTTATGAAAAAACCATATTATTGACTTGCGTTGATCGATGTACAAAGTTTTAAAATGCGTGCTCTCACATTTGTTGAAGAAAGAATTTCCACTAATGCTAGTGATAGGATTCCTCATAAGTATTATTAGTTAGTTTTTAGGTAAGTTATTCAGGTGATTTATGTTAGTAGTTGTTCCTAGTATTTAGGGCACTAACTCCATTATCTTGATAGTGGTTTAGTGGGTAGTTTAGGAAAGGTCTTTGCCTATTTAAGTCCCACAAGTACATGTTAGTCTCATTGTAAGGGGAGGATGATTATGATGAATTGAAAAAGTGTGAGATTCTTACATTTAGTGGAATTCTCTTTGCTAGATGCTGGCTTAGAGTGGTATCTATCAGCTAGTGTATGGGCTCATTGCTCCATCAAGTGAGCTTGTTGTCTTTAGAAATTGATCCTTCTGAATTCTAACTGTAACCAGTCTTCCTAGATAAACTGATGCCCCACTATATTTATCCATCTCTTGTAGGAAAGAGATGCTGAATCCATCTTTGGACTGCTTTTGTGTGGCCTGGATCGCTTATGCTGTACAGTTGAGAAGCACGCCCAAGCAACTGGTGAATGGATGAGGTTAGTCTGCACATTTTAAACCCAACTGTATTAATGATTGTGTAAATTTTTAGGGGAGTATTTGTAAATTTCTGGTGATCAGATATCTATTCTGCAGCTAATACTTGTTTGCTTGAACAGTTTGCGGCGTGACATCTATGATTTGGCGAAGCCAGGTCTTGAAACAAAGCATAAGCTCATAATCACCGCACGCTTAGAACGGGTCTATGACTGTTTGCTTCCTTCACCAAGACGACAGTGACGCACTATGCCATGATTTTTTGTAGATCACTTCGATATATGTTCACCTGCCAACTTTGTAGAGGGAATTTTGATACATTGGTCAGAGTCAGAGGTATGCCTAATGTTTTAGGGTCGAGAATCTCAGTTATGTCATGTCGAAATGAGCCCATTGCTGGCGCTTCACTATGAACTTAAAAGACATTATTAGCTTCCCTCTTTATATACTTGCATGGTCATGATTTTCAATTCTTTAAAGTACTTTATCGATCATGAGTGAGATTTGGCCTCTAAACTTTAGCTGCCTGCAATCCCAAATTTTTGTTGTAATATGACTTTTAGATCGGACATGTTACCTTACTTATAATTAATTCATTATTTTTTCCCCTCGTTGTCACTGACACAATAAAAATTAGTTCACCCATATCAATTTCTCTTGGAAAAATTAGCTATTGACGAAAATTAGCTACTCCCAGGTATTTTTCATTTATATTTTATTTACAACAGACATGCAAAGAACTTTGTACATTGATCATACGTACAAATATTTATTTACAACAGACATGCATTTTTGGTCATAAGTACAAATATTTATGGTCAACAGACATGCATGTCTTTTTCATTTATATTTTCCTAGCTACTCCCAGGTATTTTTCATTTATATAAATATATATGTAATGACAAAGTCTTAAAGCGATCGTCTACCTATCAGAATTTCCAAATGTCACCCGCTGGATTAACAATTCCTTGACCATAATATTCCTCCCAACCTCACACAAACACCACACCTTGCAGCATAAAAATCACACATAACTGTTGTAGCATAAACACCACACACCTTTTATCATAAACATCACACCTAACTGTTTTTTTTTGCAAAAACACCACACCTTTTAGTATACACATCACACCTAAAAGTTTTAGCACAAACACCACACATTTCAGCATAAACACCATACCAAATTGTTGTAGTATAAACACCCCACCTTTTAGCATAAACATCACACCTTTTAACATAAACACTACCCCTAACGGTTGTAGCACAAACACCACACCTTCTGGATGAATCCAAAGTCATTAAAAATAGCCAGTTCAGATATATCAAATAATATACTTCTACTATCATTGTCATAAATCAAACTCTGGCGCTGGAAGTAATCATTCCACACAAATTGCCTCTCATCACAAAAAAAATGACAAAATTAATCTCACATAAAGCATAACTTTCACCTAAACAAATGATTTTTCCCTTGTTGTACCACAGACATAAAAAGCGGGCAAACAAACCAATTTGTTGTGGTACCACAGACATGAAAAATATGATCATTATAAGATTAAAATAACAAGAGAAATCAACTTAATTGCAGTCTCCAGAACCACCAAAGTTCAAGCACAAGCACCAACCATAATGTGAACCGCTTCCAGTCCAGATTCAACTACGGTAGCCAGCTTCGATTCAACGATTTGGGCTTCGATTCAATGATTCTTCTTTGACCAGATTCTTCATCGAAGAAACGATTTGCATGCATGTCAGTCTTAGATGATCGCCTCATATGTAATAGACCTATATATAACAACCCCTAAATATATAATATATTATTTACTAAATTTTTGAGCATAAGTACAAATATTTATTTACATGTATATTTATTTTCAATTATGTACAATAATGAGTTGGTCTCTTGGGTGACCGTCACTATATAGTGACCAGATTAAATTGCAAATAGGATATAAGTTAAAAAAACACTGAGGGACCAATTTGCAATTTCAAAAATTTTTTAAAAATCACGCGCTACAGTGCCGATTTGCTACAGTACCATTTGCTACAGTGCCGATTTGCTACAGTGTCGAGTTGCTACAGTAACATGAACACTTTAAGTTAAAACATGGATATTTTAACTTAAAACATGGACACTTTAACTTAAAACATGGACACTTTAAATTAAAACATGAACACTTTAACTTAAAATATGGACACTTTAACTTAAAACATGGACACTTTAACTTAAAACATGGACATTTTAACTTAAAACATGAACACTTTAATTTGAAACATAAAACATAAATATTTTAACTTAAAACATAAAACATGGACGTTTTAACGTGAAACATGTACACTTTAACTTGAAACATAAAACATGAACATTTTAACTTGAAACATAAAACATAAATATTTTAACTTAAAACATAAAACATGAACGTTTTAACGACACTTTAACTTGAAATATAAAACATGAACATTTTAAATTAAAACATAAACATTTTAACTTAAAATATAAAACATTGACGTTTTAACGTGAAACATGAACATTTTAACTTGAAACATGAAAATTTTAAATTGAAATATAAAATATAAACATTTTAACTTAAAACATAAAACATTGACGTTTTAACATAAAACATGGACGTTTTAACATAAAACATGGACGTTTTAACATAAAACATGGACGCTTTAACGTGAAACATGAACACTTTAACTTGAAACATAAAACATGGACATTTTAACTTGAAACATTGAAGTACACTGTAGCAAACACTGTAGCGCACTGTAGAAAAACACTGTACACGCGCAAAAACACTGTAGCGCGTGATTTTTTTTTAATTTTTAAAAATTGCAAAATGGTCCCTCCTTGATTTTCTTGATTGCACTATTTATAATTTAGTCCGGTCACTATATAGTGACGGTCACTCCCAAGACTTTTCCTACAATAATAGTTCATGCGTAAAATCTACTAATCTTTGTTATAGCTTTTACCATAAATATAATCATTAGAAAAAAAAGAGAGGATAAGGATTAGTATTAGAATCCGATAAGGAATAGGAATAGGAATAGGAATTTCTTTCAATTTACTCATATATATGATTCGCCTTTTGGATTGGCTTATTTGAGTCAACAGATTGGAAATTTTACATATAGGTTGAATATGAAAGTAACCGAGCCAGTTAACCATAAGAATGCCACCCCTTATCCTTCACAACCAACATCTTTAGCAGATGATCATGATCCGAATAATTTTGTGGCGGAAATACCGATTAGAAAGCGAAAGAAGAATAATAATACCGACCAAGCAGCCGGAAAGTTGTCACATCGAACTCGGAGAAGAGTTGACATGGGTCTTTTGGGAATTCCAGAAGATGAAAGAGACTTCACGCAGATACCTCTTAGGGATCTCATTCTGCTTGCAGATCACAAAGAGCGTGCACTGAAAAAGGCAGTTAATGACGACGATGCAGAAAGCTTCAGCCTTGTCAACTATCACACTCATATGGACAAAACTCCGAGGTTAAAATGGTCACCACACGACACAAATTTGTTCTATGAGGGTCTGCGGCAGTTTGGAAGTGACCTAACAATGATCCTGCTTCTTTTTCCGGGCAAAACACGCCGCCAAATGAAGTTGAAATACAAGCATGAAGAGCGGGAACACCCAGAAAGACTTAGTGAAGCTCTTAGTAACCCAGCCAAAGACTATTCTCATTTTCATGAGGTCATAGAGCGTTTAGCTGATTCTATTAGCATGACCGGAGAAAAGGAAAAGGAGGAAGAGACGGAGAATGTTGGAGGGGATGAAAATATGAAACCCGAAGGTCAGAACATAGTGGAGACTTGTGATGAAGCTTTAGATGAGGATTTTTGGTATGGATATAAGAGTGAGCTCTAAGTATATTATAGATTTCATTGCAACTTGTAACAAGTTTATTTGATTTTTATACCAGTAAATCTGTTATCAAATTAATTTTAATGTATAGAGATCTTAGCCATGTGAGAAAATGCCATCTTTGATGCTGCTGGAGTTGTTGATATTAGGTAGAAGAATTGCAAAAATAGGATGATTGGATATTTGTGAACACAACTTTTTGACCAACAAATCTAATAGTAACTATTTGTCTCACTCATGAATTTGTAATATTTTAAACGTCAAAATTTAATAAATTATTATTGCATAAAGTATAGTTATTATGGTTAAAAAGTAGGCAATTCTTGGATATTCGGAGGGAGTATATAAACTGGATTAAGCCCCTAAAGTTTATTTATTGATGTACTAAACTGAATTGAACTGAAGTGAAGTGAAAATTAATATATTGAAAAATGGAATCTGTATGACTAAATTAACCTGAATTTCATCAAATTACTTTTTAACCGAACTGAACTGAACTAAACTAAATTAAATTTAACTGATATACAGATTAATTCTCACAAACACGGCCTAGTACGTTGTTAGTATCATCTTGGAGTAGGAACGGAATAATATGGGATTAAGCAAAAGGAGCGACAGAGTCCGGATGTTCACATTGGAGGGAGAATCAGAATAGTGTTTGATATGATTAATAATTCCTTGTCCACTAAGAATGGTGATGACCGACTAGGAAGCTGCCTTACACTAAACTTTCCGCCTATAAAGAAGATACTTCCCTGCCCTTATCCTACTCTCACTCTCATACTAAGCCGACGATTCCTCAATCAGAGAAAAATATCCCAAATTTCAATTCATAGCAATCCGATCAACCAAATATCCCAGATGGCTACACTAGGCGGCATCCGTGATTCCGAGGGCTCTCAGAACAGCCTTGACGTCGATAGCCTCGCTCGATTGGCTGTCGACCATCACAACCAGAAAGAGGTACTAATATACTGTATTTCTGTCCTGATTTGAAGTCTTGATGGGTTATTTCAGTTTCTTAGATCAAATGGATTTTAGATTTGGGGTTTTTGCTCTCTTGATGTCGGTTTTCATAATTTTCTTGTACGTTTATGATGAATCTGACGTGATCACGCGGTTTGGATTGTTAGTTATGTGTATCAATTTGAAGGTATGGTTAAAAGCCTACGTATTTCGACATGCTTGATTGAGGACAAGAGGGTATTTGCAACTTTGTTTGTGAGTTTCGGTCAAATTGGAAAAAACAATTCTGTAAATATGGATGAAAATTGGCTAGATCATAGCAGCTCATGGGCCAACATCACTTCACACTAGTTGGTTTTTAAGTTAGCATCTTTAACATGGTTCGATCGAATACTTGAATAGTTGATTCATACACTTGTAGTTGCCATCTGTGAAGCATGTCAATATAACATGTAATTGAATATTGTTGGGTGTATTTCAGAATGCCCTTCTGGAATTCCATAGGGTTGTAAATACCAGGGAGCAGGTGGTTGCTGGTACCATGTATTACATTACGACGGAGGTGAAGGATGGTGATAAGAAGAAAGTTTACGAGGCCAAAGTTTGGGTGAAGCCATGGATGAACTTCAAGGAGGTCCAGGAATTTAAGCTCATCGGTGATGCCTAGAGTTTCATCTTCGATTCTGATCAGGAATAAGGGGAAAGCTTACCCGTGGTGTTTCTTTAATTTGAAAGCTTTTGAACCTAATATAGTTTATGTGACCTCTACTATGGTGTGTTTTCTTCAGTTGGAAAGAATATATAACAAACTTTGCTCTGTTTTGCCTCTTTTGTTAATTTTTGTTTCGAGTGATAAACTGATATTCCTTTGCTAGTTGTTGTTGGTGCGGGAAATCATTGATTATGATATGAAGCTTTTCCTTCTGTCTTTCTAATTATATGTGTTTGATGCTTAGGCTTTTTATTACACTGAGACAGAGATTACTCTGACGAAGGTGCAGGATTTCTATGATGTTAGACTTTTTTTATGGGTTGCAATTTAGTGGATCAGCCATGATAACAGAATAGTGCCTCGCCAAAGTGCTTGATATGCATTCAAATCGCTGAGATACTGCTGCAGAGGAACCTTTGGAAACCCTCAAACTTGCAAGCCAACAACATATTATCAAAATTAAATTAAATTGTTTTCTATAGTGCCTTCAAACAATTTTGGATATTTTTTGGCCCTTGAACCATTTCTTTTAAAATTCCAACTTTACGTGAAGCTATATTTCTTATTTATTTTTGTATGTAAATAGATAATTTTGTTTTTTTAAAAAATAAACTTTTACATAAGATATTTTTAGTAATTGTTGTTAAAAACATTTTAGACATTTAAAAATAATTCAAATTTAATTTCCGAAAAATGACTGGAAATATTTCTTTAAATCTGAAAAGTCAGCTTTGTTGGTATATATTGAATTTAATTAAACTTTTTTTATTAATGATGGGATAAATTAAATTATAAAAATTATATATTAAGAAAATCTCATATGAGACCGACATTTTGAGTTTTGGCCTCATAAACCTGTTGTCAATAAGTAAATATATGACATGTTACGGAGTGAGGTAAAATTTGGCCTCATAATCCCACTTATTGAAGTAAATATAAGATATAACACATTTTTACATAATTTTGGGTTTACATATTTTTAGGGAATCTTTTTAATTTTTGCGAATCTTGTAAGAGCATCTCCAATGGTTATGTTTTGGAGTTGCTTGTAAATATTTCAAACATCGCATTGTTGCACTGCCAAGTCAGCAGCTGCGTCAAGCAGTACTGCTCTACCAAGCTACACTGCTGCATTTAATGTTTTGACTTTATCGATGCAAAACATATCATACGTGATTTTTTTTAACTGCATATATTCTTGGGTTATTTTTTTATCTGACGACTTGTTTACCCAACCATATATATATGATTACAAAATTTTGCATATGCGTACGTTATTCATACCTTTTTAATCTATATATTCATATTCTCTACCCATTGTTTATACATACTCGTATGCATCGCTCTAGTTTTTGACGTCAGTAAAGAGTCCATGATTGGGTGCATATCAAATTATGTTTCTAATTGTTATATAATATTTATTCATATAAATAATATTATAATATAGAATAACAAAAATATTGATATAAATTAAATAAAACCATAAATTTTTGAAATTATTCCATCCGAACTCAACCTATATATAACTTGAATTGTATAATTATTTAAATTTGTTATTTAAAATAACATAAATAAGATAGAATAAAATTACATAATAATTTCTAATAATAATAAATAATGTTTATAAGAAAAAAATGATTCTATTCAAATTCGAATCTTTACCCAACTTGAATATTATAATTTTGACATTTTTAACTATTTTAATTCCTAAACTGAAAATGATTTTGATATTTTATTTGATAAATCTTACTTATTATAGATATATTTTATTTTATTTTACTTCAAATTTAATTTAAAGTGTTAGTAAGGAAATATATAAAATATTTTCAAATGAAAAAATATGTGGGACCTATGAATTTATTATGAATGTAGCTCACCATTGTAAATGTGTGTAGTTTGCCATGTCATTAGCTTGAAATATGACATGGCAAGACAAGCTACACAATCATGTAGCTTGCCATTGGAGATGCTCTAATACATGGCCGAGAATGATATGTTTTTGAAAAGAGCATTTGCCATGCATGATCCATCTACAGTTGAATCAAACAAAACTTTGTCTATAATATTAAAGGCATCTAATATTCTGTCTTAAATTTTATTGAGAAAAACTCTATAACAATTTTAAAAAAAATTAAGGGTGGTATTACATTTTTTATTCGGACGAAGTCAATTCAATTTAGATAAAAAAAATGATTAAAATGCATTTTTAGTCAATTCATATCCATCTAAAAAATAGCTTTTCTTATATTAAGTTTAATATAGTTCAGTTTGGTTCACTAAGTTTATTTATTTTTGGCTGAATTCAATTTTTGTTCATTGTCTTGGTATTCAATTCCATTAATTTTTATCAACTTCATATGAACTCGACTATGTTCAACTGTATTGAATAGAAATAATTTTTTATCGACTATTAAGACCCGCTTTAGTTTTTACATTTTACAGCGGCCCAACATAGGATCAGGCCTTGATAAACCAACGAACCCAAAAGTAGCTGAGTAGTGACTGAGTACCATAAAAGACTGGTGGAAGGATCATGCTTTATTAGTAAGCATGCCTCTACTTCTGCTTGGTGGCCATTGAAACCATTGATCCTTGAAACCATTGATCAGAAACTCATGAACTGGAAAAATAAGTGGCTATCAACTGGTGGAAGGATCATACTTATTCATTCTTGTATTTATTCTTTACCTCATCATATATGGTTAGTTTGTGTTCCACCTAAGCAGATCATTAAAAAAATTGAGAGAAAGTTGAGCATTTTCTTTTGGGGTGATATTGTTCTTAAGCCTAAGAAAAACTGGAGAAAATGGAATGATCCTGTATTCCAACTTCCCAAAATGGTTTAGGCTTTAGATCAATTCACACCATCATAGAAACTTGCTCTGCTAAACTCTGGTGGAAATTTCAAAATGCAAATGCTAAGTGGACTCATTTTATGGCCTCCCTCCCTTCTTCTTACCAAACTTCTGCTAACTAGAAAAAAATCTGTAAAATCAGCCCATGGGTTGAAGCTAATAGCAGAGTCATCATTGGTAGAGGAGATTGTAATTTTTGGTCCTCTAATTGGATGGATACTGGTTCTCTCATGGATCACTGTGATCCCTCACTGACAAGATATCCCTATAGATAGCCCTGTTGCATTTTTCATCAACAATAAGCCCCATCTGATGCAACACCTATCTGCTCATCTCTCCACTGATATTCTTTCTTTTCTACAGAAGGTTGAACTTCATGTTCACAGGGATGATAGGTTGATCCGGAAACCTGCCATTCAAGGAAACTTTTCTTTTAAATCAACCTATCACGTGCTCAAGGAATCTAGGGGTAATATCCCTTCTATCCACCATCTTTGGAATCCCAGATTAGAAAAGAAAATTTTTGTCTTTATGTGGAAGATGATCAATTCTTTTCTGCCATTTGATAATATTTTGAAAACCATGCATATCAGTTTGCCATCTAAATGCCTTATGTGTTGTAATGAGGACTCGCAGGATCATTTCTATAATTCATGTGACTTCTCTCTACAAATATGGACTACTATGCATGCTTTTATGGGCATTTTTGATAGGAAGTTATCATCAATATGGGAAAGGCTATCCTTTTACTTTACCTACAATGGTTTAAGTACATTTCACAATCTGATAATTAGACTTTCACCTTCTGTCACTTGCTGGATTCTTTGGAAGACAAGAAATAAATGGTTTTTTGAAAATGTCCAAGCCAATCCTTCTTTTGTGCTAAAACAGATCAGAGACCTTATATTTCTTATGTTCTCTGCAAAACCCTTTTACATATCCTCAGCTTTTGATTCTGATATTGCAAACCACAGTTTTCTACCCTTAGTTAAAAGACCACAAAAACCTAGAATTTTCAAAATTGCCTACCCTTTTTTGGTCTTAAAATTAATGTAGATGCTGCTTGGTCCTCTACCTCCCTTCATGATGGAATCAGAATCCTCATTAGGAATAATAGAGGAGGTTTTATTTCTGCTCACAGTTGCTTTACCTCTGCTGATTCACCACTTGAGGCTGAAATGAAAGCTATTCAACTGGCTGTGAGACATGGGAGTGGCATTTCTGAACCTATTATCACTGAGTCTGATTGTTTAAATGTTATCTCCTCTGTTCTCAATCCTTGTACTGCTCATTGGAGACTGTTTCACTTAGCAGATACAATACATCAACTCATTTCTTCATTCTCTGTGATACATGTTCACAGGGAAGCTAATATGCCTGCAGATGCTTTATCTAAACTTTGTTTAAACTCCAAACATGATGCATCTTTTACCTTCTCCTCTCTCTCTGATATGATTCAAGGTCTAATTAGACTTGATCAAATGGGAACACCTTCCCTGAGACTCCCCATATCAGATGCTACTAATTCTTTTTGATTTTTTTTCCAGGCCCAAGCTATGATGGATACTGCATCTGGAACTGCTGGTGCTCATTTGTTGTTCAACTCAGGTCTTTGTCCGGGAACATGGATCATTTTGTTCTACTCATTTGGAGCTGATCTAATTCATATGCATCTACATATGTTACTCAAAAATGTAAATATAGACTCAGAAATGTAAATATAGGCATTTTTAGTTTAGTATATGCCCTCCTTCTGTCCACTAGTTCCTTCTCCTCTTGACTAATTTGCGCTTCGTTTTTCGATCTCTAAATTGTTCGGAAGATTTTTAGGACTAGCTAGGTCAGGTTTTGATAGGAGATTAGCCTATTTTTTATTCTTTTGGAAGCAATCACTTTGCTTTAGGAGCTTTTGCTCCCATCTTGTACCATACTCTGCCATCTTTGGCTTTTATTTCCGTCCTGTTATTTTAACGACTTAGGGGTGCCCAATAAAAATCCCCTGCATCCTTGGATGGTTTAATTTTTAAAAAAAAGTACCATAAAAGACATTTTAAAAGATTGAACGGATAATAGAGCGCGTGGGAAAAAGAAAAACTCTGAAGCCTCACGGATCGGACGATCGGTATGTATTGTATGCACATAAGGTGTTTGTCAAAACGTTTAGCAGAAATTGCTAATTTATTTTGAACTTCTCTCATATTTCTGAAGTCGAAACTACATTCTGTGCATGCAGATATGAGTTTGAGCGTTTGTGGGGTGAACTTGAGTCTCAAAGATGCTGCAACTCTTGCTGGACCCAACAGATGCTATCAGTATCACCTGGTATGTTTCTCATAATGTTAATCTGCATTACTTTGTATTTTTCATCTGGAAATTTGCCAAACATTGTAGGATAAGAAGCCAAACACGACTTACTTGCGTACTGCTCGAAGAAGGCCAAAAGCTTTTGCTTATTAAGGCTTAAGAAGCCCACCTTATAAGCTTGTGAGTTCTGTATGCCCTTATTCCATGTTTCTCCTTACCAGAGAGTGTTCTTCATCACTGTTTCTGAGTCAAATATATAAATTTTGACTACGAAATTGATACTGTTAGATACTCTGTTGCATATATCTTTAGAATGTCAACTTTTCAAACGCTGTTGTGATGCATATTTAAAGATATTTATGATCAAAGGCGTGTGTTGAAACTGAGAAAAACATTTGGTGAAAGAACACTAGGACAGACTACAGAAGGAGTACAATATATTTAATCTTGTTAATATTTTTAAAATGGTAGGATGCACTGGAACCATACATGAGCCAAAGGACGATGGAGGCACACTGGGGACATCATCATCGTTTTTATGTGGATGCCTTAAACAAGCAGCTTGGAAAGGATAATAAACAGTACGGTTGCACGTTGGATGGACTACAATAATGGGAATCCATTACCAGGATTCAACAATGCTGCCCAGGTAAGGATGTTTTTTGAAACTATCCCAAGTTGCAACCTTAAAATAATTGATATACTGTATAGGATTTTGGGTCAACTCCTGTTAGTGTCGATTGGTTTTGAAATGGAGCCCCAAGATCTTTTAACAAAATTATGTTCTACAGTTTTTTGCTCACTTACACCAAGCTTCGTTGTTTAGGGTCTTCTGTCCATCCAAGGCAGCCTAAAAGCATGGGTGCCTTTTTCTTCATATAAATTTTAGAGACCACGATTCATGATGTACAAAGTAATGCATGCAACTGTATTCCGACTCTTCTTTACATCATCAACTAAACCATTTTACCCTGACCCAACAAAGACCTGATGTAGATTAGATTGTCTACCTTGCATTAGTGCAATGTGTTGGTTCTAGGGTTCGAACCGGTGAGCATCATGGTCGCATGGTAGCGATGTTTACTCTAAACTAAACTCAGTGACATTAATGTTCAACGGTGTAGCGACATAATTAATGTTGTTGATCTCTCTGATATTAGTATGTTGTTGATCTCTCTGATCTCTCTGATATAATACACATAGGTTATGCCACATAATTAATGTTGTTGATCTCTCTGATATTAGTATGTTTTTCAGAACAATCCTTACACTTGACTCAATGCTACCAAGTTTACTGTTATAGACTTGTAGCTCCCAGCAAAATCACAATTATACTCTAAGTCTCTAACAATGTATTCTCTCACTCACTCCTTACAGGTTTGGAACCATGATTTCTTTTGGGAATCCATGCAACCAGGTGGAGCAGATTGAAAAAGATTTTGGTTCTTTTACCAATTTCAGAGAGAAGTTCTTAGATTCAGCAATCAAGTTATTTGGATCTGGCTGGGTTTGTAAGTTCTGCATTAGTTCATACTGCATAGGAAGGCAATTAGTATTCTGAAAACTCTTTTACTTTTCCTTTGGGCTCATGGTCACTGGGTGTTACGATAGTTAAATAGATGAGTGATTGGATGAACACTATATTGAAGATATTCTTGGCATAAAGATTAATATCCTATATAGTTAAATAGTTGAAAGAAAGTGTGTTCCTTAGAAAGAATTATGTATATGTGGTAGAAACTTCTTTGAGACATTGTTTAGAATGCATTTCAGGGACAAGTTAATTATTGTCTCTGAATTGTCTCTTTCTTTCTTTCATACAATATTTGAGAATAATTATCAATTTCTTTGAAAATAGAGGCTGAGCAAATGCAAGCCAAAACTGGTATTATGCATTTATAAAATTGAGGACTCTTCAACAGTTTTTGTATCATAGCACGCATACTAGATGAAACATATATCTTATTTTCCATATGTTATTCTTTTTGTCAAATAAATTTTGTTAATGGTACCCTTATTTCAGTGGAAAAAATATATTTAGTGGAAGCTCTAATCCATTTGTAGTAAAAAGGGAAGAGAAACGTCTTGCAATTGTTAACACATCAAATACAGTCAACCCTCTGGTGTGGGATGATATTGTAAGGGCTTTGTAAAACTCTAGTAGAAATTTTCTTTGCTTTGTGAGCCAAAATATTAAAACTAAACTTTGATTTTTTATTTATTTTTCCTTTCTCTTCCGTGCAGCCCCTCCTCAACTTGGTCGTATGGGAGGTATTTCGACCATCTCTACAATCTCCATTTTCCCTTTTTACATGTGCATGTGATTAGTCTTGTTACACAAGTACATCTTTGAACACACACAAGGGAACTATGATTAAAACTGATCAATGTCCCTTCTTTGTTTTGCAGCATGCTTATTATCTGGATTACAAGGTAATTCATTCACTACTTGAGCTTACTTCTTGATCTAAAAGCAGTATGTTGAAGTTAAGTTTCATCTTTCTACAGAATGATAAAGCTAAATATGTCCACGTATTTATGGACCATCTTGTTTCCTGGAATGTGGTGATGGCCCGCATGGCTCGTGCACAAGCTTTTGTTAATCTATGTGAACCCAAAATTCCCATAGCCTGAGAGATTACTGTCATTTGCTTTGCACACATTTGGCAAAGCAAGAGGAAGATCCTGGTGGTGTTGATAGAGCAGATTGATAGGGGAAAAAATGGCAAAAGTTTAATATCTTTGCTCGAACAAGACGGAATGATGCTTTCCTTGTCTGCAATGAATCAAAGCTTGGCTACTGAAACTTTAGACTACCTGTGAAGCCATAAGAGTGCTAACTCGCTTCTTTAGCCTTTACTTAGTTTAAGGAGAGCATGGTTTTGTCTCCTTTATTTCCATTTCTTATTACCTTTCCTTCCAACATTTTAAGTTTCACAATTATCAGTTAATTTCTACCTGCAAAGTCATTGGTATGGTGAAACTGCAATAAGCTCTTGCATCGAAGTGACAAAGTTAGCATTTTGTGATTCTTTAGTGTGTTTTATAGAGTGTATAAGTAATGTTATAAGTCCTCAGTGCTAAACTATATATCACATTTATTTGAAGTGATTCTTTACATTTTGTGAGGTGTTCGACTCTCTTTTCTTCGCACTGAGACGGGCCAAAAAACAAAAGATTGAGTTGTTGAGTGATTAAAAGAGCCATACTTTGCAAACAGATTTATCATTCACAAATCACATCCTGCACATTACCAGCGAAATACAAATACAAGGATATAAACAGCAAAGATTGTATCAAAGTTTCGTAGTATAACATTCAGATTACAAATGCCACATAGCACTATACAAGAATAATTCTCATAAAATTCAGCAATCTGACTATCCCTAGAAAGAGAGCTTGAAATTTCTAATGTCATATCCAGAAGTTCGCCGTTGAAAACTTTCAGTGCAAGCACTTTAGCAGTGGCTCTATAACTGGTGTAATCTTAAACTCCCAGACATCTTTAGCCTTTAGATGCTTGTTTCCCCAGTCACATCCTCGGACACAGAAACTGGACCCTCTGATTACTAATCATCATTCATGAGGAAACCACTCGTGAATCTCAGAGAGAGCGTATCCCAAGAACCATCATAATCTCGTAAAGAAAACAAACATAGCAGAAAACATTTCTTTTCCTACCCTACTTACAAACTCAATGAATATAAATCACTGAATAAAGATCACAAAAACCTGGATAGAAACGTGACCATCTGATGCACTCACCATCAAGAGTCATGGGTATGTAACCAGCAAGTACTCTGATTTTATGTCCTAAGAGCAAAGGCAAGAACAGAACCAACATTCAATGAGCATGAATTCGCAACAGCATTTACAAACACCATCACAATCAGCAAAGAGAAACAAACACATCAAATAGCATCTCCATCTTACACTTCAAAGAATCTCAGAGATTACAAATGATTTGGGAAAAGCGTGATCAGACAGAACAAAAAGTAAAATAAAACGAATAACAGCCATCTTATGGATTGAGGAATATGCATGCTATCACAGAGCATTAAAGAGAAACAGTAAAATCACTGAGCATTAAAGAGAAACTAGCTTGAACCAACTGCCAATCAATTAAGGAAACTCACATTCCAAACGCACACTGAAATCACTTAGCAACAAGACTAAAATTATCACATTTCAAGCATGCTTCAGAACAGTTCATATATTCAAAAGCAGGAATTGAATCGAAAATGCAAAAGTAATTAAAACTCTGACCTGATGAAACGTTCCAGCAAAAAAAAAAAAAAACATTACCTGCCCTAAGTTGACAACCATACAGCCAGACAAAAACATGCATGAATCGCCAACATACAGCATTTACCAAAGCACCATCACATTATTGAATAGGAAACAAATATAGCAGAAAAACATCATTAGATTATTCAACATATATAGCACCAAATGTAATCAGTTAACACATTGAGGAATATGCATGCTATCACAGAAAACAGTTCCAAACCAAATAGCAGCAAATGAAATGCCTAATCAACCAACACCGGCCGGATCGGACAATAAGTAGTCATCAGGATAGAAACTCAAGTTTGGATCCAATAAATCATCCACTTGAAAATCATAAGGAACAGCAACAACCGGGTGGTTTGAGCAGTTCTCAGGCAAATCAACATTACAGTTTTGATCCATCATCACCACATTGCCATTTGACATATCCAAAGCCTCAAGATCATTTACCAGTGGCAAATCAACATTACAGTTTTGGTCCATCATCACCACATTGCCATTTGGCATATCCAAAGCCTCAGCATCATTTACCAGTGCCTCATCCAGAGCTCTAATCGGCATATTCACAACCTCGTCCACTTGAGTGAATCTGGGTTTCTTTTTACGATGTTGATGATCATCCTTGGCCACCATTCCAGCTTTGGAGCACTCTTTGTCCTCTCTCTTGATTTTGCAGATGACCAAGGTATCACAGTTTCTTCCCCTGAGCTCAGGATGGATTTCGGGGTTTATAGAATACTCCGTCATGGTCCAATGACCTAGGGTTTGGATTTTCTTGTCATGAGTTTCGTAGGTAAAGGACCTGCTGTATCCAATTTTCAGGCTGTTGGCATTGCTTAGGGTTGTGAATCTGGCGTTTCCGGACCAACACCCAATCCCAGCCACTCTAGATTTCCTCTTGGTCCCGACTTTTCCAACATTGCAGAGACGGGTAATGACATAGAGAAATTTGCAAGAATCGTTTCTGACGCTCATCAGATCCACAAAGGGTTGCCATGGAAGATGATTTCCAAACACCTCCCACGGAGTCTTGTCAGCCCCGTAAATCTCCGCCTCTACGATGTGATCAATGTCATAGGGGATTCCGACAATCTTGTTCTTCAAGTGGACGGTAATCAATTCCTCCACCGTGGGTGCAAATCTCGACCCGCCCATTTCAATTTCTCAAACCTTAATCGGCACAAGGAGATTGATCGGAAAGAGAAGGCGGAAGATGAATCAAGGAAAAAGATCCTCCTGGATAAAAACGAGCGATTGCTGATGGCAGATGAGAAAGCAGATGGCAGATGAGAAATGCCTAAAACAGAATACAAAAGAAGGGCGGTGAAGAAGAGGCGATTGTAGATGGTAGATGGTAGATGGCAGATGAGAAAGCCCTAATTTGATTTTATTTGGGGCAAGGAGGATTAAATGTGTATTTATAGGAGTAAATAATAACAATAACGGCTAGTTTTGACTGATTCTCGGGTCGGGTCATACAACAATGACGGTTGTCTTTCCGTGTTTCACTCGTCTACTTGAGCTACCAAGTTTCGGTTTTGGACTCAGATTTCCATCTCTGGCCCATTTTCGTTCAGCCTGGCCCATTCCCAAGTTTTAACCCATCAATTCTAAAATTAATAAATAAATAATATTTTAATCTTTAAATTTAAAATAATTTTTTAAATAAATTATTTTATTTTAAGAATATTAACAAATTTTAGTTATTTTTCAGAGATTTAAATTTATATTTTTTTAAAAAAATCATTTGAGAATTTATTGAAATGGATGATGAGTCAAACTCCAAACTTATTTTTGTTGAGATTAAAAAACCCTAGAGAATTATCATGATGCCTATGAGTTTTTTTTTTTTGAAGATAAAATATTTATTTCTTTCGTAAATTACTGAAAATCGTCTAGCCGCGATTGAACATGATTAATAAGAGCTCCCTCTATTTGGGTGCTTGACTCCATGAGTGCCTATGAGTTCTTTGTTAAGCAATAATGTGTCAATAAATTTTTTAAAAAATGAAATGGCATAGTATCAAATAAAAATTAAATTGTTTTTTATACCCCTAACAAATGGATATATTTTGTAGTCCCAACAAACAATTTTGGATATTTTTTGGCCCTTGAACCATTTCAGTTAAAATTTTATCTTAATGTGAAGGTATACATTTTTTTTTTGTATATAAATAGCTAAATTTAAAAAAAATTAACTTTTACACAATATGTTTTTTAGTAATTTTTTCTAAAAACATTTTTGATATTTAAAAATAATTTCGATTTAATTTATGAAAAATTACTGAAAATATTTCGTTAAATGTGAAAAGTCAGCTTTGTTGGTTTATATTCATTATTCAATTTATTTAACCTTTTTTTATTAATGATGGGATAAATTTTAAATTATAAACATTATATGTTAATAATGTTCATGAGATAGACACTTTTTGAGGTTTGGCCTTATGAACACCTATTGGCAATAACTAGACCTGGTAAACGGGTGTCTTCGGTCGCGTTTGGATGATATCCAATCGGTTCGGGTATGATTCAGTTACTTGTATTTTTTTCGGGTATCGGGTCTTGATCGAGTCTGTTCGGGTTCGGGTTTCATTCGGGTTGTCTTAGAAAATATCGGTCAGTTCGGTTATGGTTGATGTTATTTCGACTTCAGATATGAATCGGGTTTCAATTTTCAGAATCGAATTATGATCGGGCTCAAAAGAAAGTACATTTATAAAGAAAGTTAAATAGTGTATTATTTTAATAACTTTGTATAATACAAACAATATATACTTTTTAATTACGTTTGAGTAAAGTTTGGTTTTGATTGAAACTAATTCGACTAAAGATCAATTCGGATTCATTTCGGTTATGGTGTTTTTAGGGTCCAGATGATTTTCGGGTATCGGTTATATTTCGGGTTCGGTTTTGACTTCGGGTCTAAAACATATATAACTATTCGGGTCACAATTCAAATTCGGTTCGGGTATTAAACATCGGTTATTCGGGTTTGGTGAAATTTTGTCATCTCTAGCAATAAGTAGAGATAAAGACTGGTTACACAGTGAGGTGAAATTTGGCCTTATAAACCTAAGGAATTTCTCCATGCAGGTCCATTTTTCTCTTGCAGGTCCGTATGTTTACCATAATGCCCCTGATGGAACCCTATGATTAGGGGTATTATGGTAAAAATACGGACCTGCAAGAGAAAAATGGACCTGCATGGAGCAACCCTTAAACCTATTGGCAATAAGTAAATATAAGACATGTTACATAGTGATGAGAAATTTGGCCTCATAAACCCACTTATTAGAAGTAAATAAAAGATGTAACACATTTTTACATAGTTTTGGTTTACATTTTTTTTTTGGCAAACCATCGTAGACGGGAGGATTATTCATGGCTCCTCAACCGAAATAAAAACATAACATAATACACATAAGACTAAAAAGGACTTAGTGGTTACAAGTTGCCCGAATGTTGTTATTCACAAGTTGAGGCGATTTGATAGATTACAGAGAAGG
The DNA here is from genome assembly GCA_963678965.1 of Cruciata laevipes. Classification (NCBI taxonomy): domain Eukaryota; kingdom Viridiplantae; phylum Streptophyta; class Magnoliopsida; order Gentianales; family Rubiaceae; genus Cruciata; species Cruciata laevipes. The sequence goes on along the minus strand of OY787636.1, from coordinate 10,809,330 downwards.
TTCTAAACAATAAACGAGACGAAATCTTCTCTGTATTTAAAGCCAACATAGTTTATCTAAAGAACTATAGCTATCATAGCAAAGTTAAGAAAAAATGGAAAGGGTGTGAAAAGATAGTGGTCATAACCAATTGTACTTCCAGCTAATCTGAGACTAACTAGCTGACTGCGAATTGGCTATATCATCGGACTGTGACCTGAAACTGCACTCACTTCCTAATTAGTCTCATTGAGCGTGATTACGATCCCCAACAAATGTAAGAGACTCAGGGGTTGTTTGTACAAAGACAAGACATCAATAAGCTGCCTAACACGAACTAACCTGATGAATCAAATGATTTCCAACCCAAACGGTCTACAAATCTGAATCTGACAGAGGCGCCGGAAGGTCAGTTAAAAAACTACCCCGACTTGGATTTCTCCTTTCTAGGAAAACAGATCGAAAGCCAACAAAGCTTAACCAAACAAAAAGGTCTCATCAGAAAAGCAAAGAATTGGCAGACAAACCCACTCGACCAATACTTGAGCAAAAGGACCCTAATTTAGATGATACTTCCTTTCAAATAACTGAAAAAAATATATATCCTATAAAATAAAGAACTAGAATAAACCTAGAAATAAGGACAAAAAACAAAGCATCACTAAAGAAAAGGGGAAAAAGAAATAAACCTCCTCTGTCGGAGATAGCGGGCACGGCGGTGGCGCGTGGCCCACACTCGCGGGTACTGAAGGCGGTCCGACGCGTGAGGCGCGGCGCCTGTGTACCTGAGAACGCTCCGGGCAGAGTCGCGCGTCGCCAACGCGTTGAGACTCTGCCATCGGCGCGTGGCGTCACGGCTTACACTCCTCCCTCCCCAACGGCGGTGCTTCAACCAATCTCCTCCTCCTAGTGGTGTCGGCGTGGTCAGTCGGAAGCTCTAGCGGCGGACTTCTCTATGCAGATCGGGAGCGTGGGCGGACAGATCGAGCTCGCCGATAGCCGGGGTGCTGCAGATCCGTGGCCGCTGGTGGTTGTGTTAAAGTTATAATTTGGATTTCTCTGTTTATATTCCTGCTGCTCAGATCTGAAAACCTGCACGGACAGAACGGAGGTCAGACAGGCCGGCTTAAGCATGCGCTTGCTCCGAAGATCAAATTAGAGAGGAACTATAAGATCTGATCGTGATAAAATGGTAGGGATCAGCAGAGAACTTGCCTTTCTCACTGGGGATCAGCTTCCATTTATAGTCCTCTGAGCTGCCGACATCGAATAGTAGAGAGCGGCAAAGTCCTTGGACCTGTCTGTGGGCTGGTATCTAGAATAGTCCAGCTTGGGCCTGTTTCGTGGGCCTCTGACTATTCCATGGAATAGTACCATATTTATCAAGTTCCCCCAGTCCAAGTATATAGTCAAAGTACTATATTTATTGGACTGTTGGTCAGAGGACATGTGAGTGATTTTGAATTTTTGAATTTTTTTAGGTCCATCCGGACAGTCGGTGATGCAGTTCTAGGTGAGGCGGACGGTTCAGATTCATTGTTCACCCCACACGCTCCACTGTCTCGTTCTCTGTGTCGTGGAGGGACCCACGAGCGTTTATTATTTTTCGTAAAATCCGCCCAGTTTCCTTCCCCGATACGCCTCTCATTTAAATCTAGATAGGCTCGAGGAGGGCCTTTGCTTTTTTTTTTCAGATTCATCATCTTCTTCTTCCAGGTAAACCGTTCGCTTCTCTCTTCTGAAAACTCCGATTTATTTCTTCTGTTTTAACTTTTACGCAATATATTTTTAGTAATTTTTGCTAAAAAAACATTTTAGATATTTAAAAATAATTTCGACTTAATTTATGAAAAATTACTGAAAATATTTCGTTAAATGTAAAAAGTCAGCTTTGTAGGTTTATATTCATTATTCAATTTATTTAACCTTTTTTTATTAATGATGGGATAAATTTTAAATTATAACCATTATATGTTAATAAAGTTCATGAGACAGACACTTTTTGAGGTTTGGCCTTATAAACACCTATTAGCAATAACTAGACCTGGCAAACGGGTGTCTTCTATCGAGTTCGGATGATATCCAATCGGTTCGGGTATGATTCAGTTACTTGTATTTTTTTCGGGTATCGGGATCTTGATCGAGTCTGTTCGAGTTCGAGTTTCATTCGGGTTGTCTTAGAAAATATCGGTCGGTTCGGCAAAGGTTGATGTTATTTCGACTTCGGATATGAATCGGGTTTAAATTTTCAGAATCGAATTCGGATCGGGCTCAAAAGAAAGTTACATATAATAGTGTAATATTTTAATAACTTTGTATAATACAAACAATATATACTTTTTAATTACATTTGAGTAAAGTTTGGTTTTGATTGAAACTAATTCGGGTAAAGATCAATTCGGGTTCATTTCGGTTATGGTGTGTTTAGGGTCCAGATAATTTTCGGGTATCGGTTATATTTCGGGTTCAGGTCGGGTTCGGTTTTGACTTCGGGTCTAAAACATATATAACTATTCGGGTCACAATTCAAATTCGGTTCGGGTATTAAATATCGGTTATTCGGGTTCGGTGAAATTTTGTCATCTCTAGCAATAAGTAGAGATAAAGACTGGTTACATAGTGAGGTGAAACCTGGCCTCATAAACCTATTGGCAATAAGTAAATATAGGACATGTTACATAGTGGGACAAATTTGGTCTCATAAACTCACTTATTAGAAGTAATAAAAGATATAATACATTTTTACATAATTTTGGTTTACACAGTTTTTTTGTTTTTGAAGATTTGGTTTACATTTTTTTTTTTTGGCAAACCAGCGTAGATGGGTTGATTATTCATGACTCCTCAACCGAAATAAAAACATAACATAATACACATAAGACTAAAAAGGCCTTAGTGGCTACAAGTTGCCTGAAGGCTGTTATCCACAAGTGGAGGCGATTTGATAGATTACAGAGAAGGTTCTAAACAATAAACGAGACTAAATCTTCACTGTATCTAAGGTCAGCATAGTCTATCCAAAGAACTAAAACTATCATAGCAAAGTTTAAAAAAAATGGAAAGGGTGTGAAAAGATAGTGGTCATAACCAATTTTACTTCCAGCTAATCTGAGACTAACTAGCTAACTACGAATTGGCTATATTATCGGACTGTGACCTGAAACTGCACTCACTTCCTAATTAGTCTCATTGAGCGTGATTACGATCCCCAACTAATGTAAGAGATTTCAGAGGTTGTTTGTACAAAGACAAAACATCAGTAGGCTGCCTAACATGAACTAAGCTGATGAATCAAATGATTTCCAACCCAAACGGTTTACAAATCTGAATCTGACGGAGGCGCCGGAAGGTCAGTTAAAAGACTACCCCGACTTGGATTTCTCCTTTTTGCGAAAACAGATAGAAAGCCAACAGAGCTTAACCAAACAAAAAGGTCCCATCGAAAAATCAAAGAATTGGCAGACAAACCCACTCGACCAATACTTGAGCAAATGGACCCTAATTTAGATGATACATCCTTTCAAATAACTGGAAATATATATATATATATATCCTATAAAATAAAGAACTAGAATAAACCTAGAAATAAGGACAAAAAACAAAGCAGCACTAAAGAAAAGGGGAAAAAGAAATAAACCCCCCTTTGTCGGAGATAGCGGGCACGGCGGTGGCGCGTGTCCCACACGCGCGGGTACTGAAGGCGGTCCGACGCGTGAGGCGCGGCGCCTGTGTACCTGAGAACGCTCCGGGCAGATTCGCGCGTCGCCAACGCGTTGAGGCTCTGCCATCGGCGCGTGGCGGAGGTGGCAGCGCGTGGCGTCGCGGCTTACACTCCTCCCTCCCCAGCGGCGGTGCTTCAGCCAATCTTCTCCTCCTGGTGGTGTAGGCGTGGTCAGTCGGAAGCTCTGGCGTCGGATGTCGGCGGCGGACTTCTTTGTGTAGATCGGGAGCGTGGGCGGGCAGATCGAGCTCGCCGATGGCCGGGGCGCTGCAGATCGGTGGCCGCTGGTGATTGCGGTCCAGATCGGCGCCGATCTAGACCACTGGCAACCTGGTAGAGGCTGACCGACGCCGCATTTGGGCGGAGGCGATGGGGGTTCAGGGTGTGGGGGAGATTGTGGGAGTTCGAGAGCTAAACTAGGGACGGGTGGGGAGGTCACCACCGGACCGGCGAGAGGCGCCGGCCGGTGCCTCCCCGGTGAAAAAGAAGAAGGGCGGTAGTCTAGAGAGAAGGAGGAGAGTTTAGAGAGAAAGGAATCCTTTGAAACTATTTCAAGATTTGGTTTACATATTTTTAGGAAGTCATTTTAATTTTGCGAATCTTGTACTACATGGCTGATAATGATATGTTTATCAAAAGTGCATTTGCCATGCATGATGCATTCACCTCAATGTGGTTGATACTTGAATAAAAAAGACTTTATCTATAATATTAAAGGCAACTAATATTTTGTTTTAAATTTTATTGAGAAAAACTCTAAAACAATCAAAAACAATTAAGGGCGATATTAATTTTTTTAATTGGGCGAAGTCAGTTCAATTTAATTCACCTTTATTCAACTTAATTTAGTCTATTTCATAAAAATCAATCAAAAAATTATTGAAATTCATTCCTAGTTAATTCATACCCATCTAAAAAATAGATTTTCATATATTAAGTTTAATTTAGTTCAGTTTGGTTCACTAAATTTATTTATTTTTTTGCTGAATTCAATTTTTAAGATTCTTTAATTCAATCTTTGTTCATTGTCTTGGTATTCAATTCACTTATGTTTTATCAAGTTCATATGAACTCAACTATTTTCAGCAGAATTAAATAGAAATAAATTTTATTTAAATTGGAGTAGAATCTAAACTGAATTTAGCTAAATACAAGGAATTTGAACAAAAAAAAAAGAATTAGGGGTATTACTGTCTTTATTTCATCAATCATATTAAATTAAATTAAGAAAAAAGTTCTCTTGTACCCGTATTAATATGTCCCTCAGTTCTTGGAATGTACTGATGTACCCATAGTTTGTAATTTTAACTGAATTTTGGTCGATCATACATGTTGATTTGTAAAGAGGAAATGTTACAATTGCAACATTGGAGTGACGGTAAGAGAATTGAAAATGGAATACCCAAAATTTTGAAATTTAAACCATAGGTTAACGCAAGCGACACGACTCAATTGGGACTAAAATGACCAACAAATTCGCCATTGGGTGATTTTGTCTTTTCAAATCGATTTTGTCCGACAAAAAAACACTCTAGAATTACATCAAAAAAAGTTTCCGTCGGTCTAGGACTTTACAAGAACTCATGGGTATATTAATACATATCTCAAGAACTCAGGAGTATGTGAGAGTTTTGCTCTAACATTAACTTAATTATTTAATGCCCTTTTCAAAAATTATGTAAACTTAAAGCCCTAATTTTTAACCAATATAATCCTTAATAAAAAAAATTTAAACCCCTATTTTTCAATTTCTAAAGCTCTATTGTCCTTAATCCAAATCTTCCAAATTAGTAATTTTTACTGGGGACATCATCATCGTTTTTGTGTGGATGCCTTAAACAAGCAGCTTGGAAAGGATAATAAATAGTACGGTTGCGCATTGGATGAACTTATAAAAATCACATACAACAACGCTGCCCAGGTAAGGATATTTTTTAAACTATCCCAAGTTGCCACTTATTGAAGATATTCTTGGCATAAAGATTAATATCCTATATAGTTAAATAGCTGATCTGGTGTGAAAGAAAGTGTGTTCCTCAGAAACAAGTGACATCAGTTAGTGGATGGATATATTGTACCCGTTACTTGTACAATTAGTAAATTCTGATATAGCATTTATATGTGTTAGAAACTTCTTTGAGACATTGTTTTTTTTTTTTTTTTTTTTTTTTTTGGTAATAGACATTGTTTAGAATGCATTTCAGGGACAAGTTAATTATTGTCTCTGAGACGTGCCAAAAAAAAGTGGCTTTGGAGCACATTGAATTGTTGAGTGATTAAAAGAGCCATGCATTGCAAACAGATTTATCATTCACATCCTGCACATTACCAGCGAAATACAAAAACAAGGAATTAAACAGCAAAGATTATATCAAAGTTTCATAGTATAAAATTCAGATTACAAATGCCACATAGCACTATACAAGAATATTTCTCATAAAATTCAGCAATCTGACTATCCCTAGAAAGAGAGCTTGAAATTTCTAATGTCATATCCAGAAGTTCGCCGTTGAAAACTTTCAGTGTAAGCACTTTAGCAGTGGCTCTATAACTGATGTAATCTTAAACTCCCAGACAGCTTTAGCCTTTAGATGCTCGTCTCCCCAGGCATTTCCTCGGACACAGAAACTGGACTCTCTGATTACTCATCACCCGATTTGAAGGTATGTACCTACAAACTCACTCTAGGCAAAAGCAATAACAGAATCAACACTGCAAGATCTTCAAAATGCAGCCCTGGGCTGATGAAACTTTGTCATGAGTTCACTGCCAAACAGCCAAAGAAAGGGATGCATGAATCACCAACAGTTTTCCCCTAACACCATCAAAGTATTCAAAGAGACAAACACAGCAAAAAAATATCCTTCCAGTCCTACCCTTCAAACAAAAATCCTGTACCATAAGGATAACATCTAAATAAAGATCAAAAAAGATTTGGATAAAGTGAGATCAGAAAAAACACAAAAAATTTCAAACAAATAGCAGCCTGCATTGGGGTACCCCATCACGGAACATGAAATAAACTAGCCGATTCAGCATTCTGCCAACTGCAAATGGATTGTATAAGCAGAGGAAGTAACTGCAAAAGCATATTCAGATTTATAAAAGAACAATCTCACTCCATAAAAGTTCCTGAGTAGTTACATGAACATTAAAAACACATAGCAACAACAACTTTTGTAATAAAATTTGATGTTTTATCACATTTCAATCATGCATTCAAAAGTAGGAAAAGACAACTAGACAGTCAGAATAAAACACTCATTAATCTCAAAGAGACAGCGTATCCCAAGAACCATCATAATCTTGTAAAGAAAACAAACATAGCAGAAAACATTTCTTTTCCTACCCTACTTACAAACTCAATGAATATAAATCACTGAATAAAGATCACAAAAACCTGGATAGAAACGTGACCATCTGATGCACTCACCATCAAGAGTCATGGGTATGTAACCAGCAAGTACTCTGATTTTATGTCCTAAGAGCAAAGGCAAGAACAGAACCAACATTCAATGAGCATGAATTCGCAACAGCATTTACAAACACCATCACAATCAGCAAAGAGAAACAAACACATCAAATAGCATCTCCATCTTACACTTCAAAGAATCTCAGAGATTACAAATGATTTGGGAAAAGCGTGATCAGACAGAACAAAAAGTAAAATAAAACGAATAACAGCCATCTTATGGATTGAGGAATATGCATGCTATCACAGAGCATTAAAGAGAAACAGTAAAATCACTGAGCATTAAAGAGAAACTAGCTTGAACCAACTGCCAATCAATTAAGGAAACTCACATTCCAAACGCACACTGAAATCACTTAGCAACAAGACTAAAATTATCACATTTCAAGCATGCTTCAGAACAGTTCATATATTCAAAAGCAGGAATTGAATCGAAAATGCAAAAGTAATTAAAACTCTGACCTGATGAAACGTTCCAGCAAAAAAAAAAAAAAAAACATTACCTGCCCTAAGTTGACAACCATACAGCCAGACAAAAACATGCATGAATCGCCAACATACAGCATTTACCAAAGCACCATCACATTATTGAATAGGAAACAAATATAGCAGAAAAACATCATTAGATTATTCAACATATATAGCACCAAATGTAATCAGTTAACACATTGAGGAATATGCATGCTATCACAGAAAACAGTTCCAAACCAAATAGCAGCAAATGAAATGCCTAATCAACCAACACCGGCCGGATCGGACAATAAGTAGTCATCAGGATAGAAACTCAAGTTTGGATCCAATAAATCATCCACTTGAAAATCATAAGGAACAGCAACAACCGGGTGGTTTGAGCAGTTCTCAGGCAAATCAACATTACAGTTTTGATCCATCATCACCACATTGCCATTTGACATATCCAAAGCCTCAAGATCATTTACCAGTGGCAAATCAACATTACAGTTTTGGTCCATCATCACCACATTGCCATTTGGCATATCCAAAGCCTCAGCATCATTTACCAGTGCCTCATCCACAGCTCTAATCGGCATATTCACAACCTCGTCCACTTGAGTGAATCTGGGTTTCTTTTTACGATGTTGATGATCATCCTTGGCCACCATTCCAGCTTTGGAGCACTCTTTGTCCTCTCTCTTGATTTTGCAGATGACCAAGGTATCACAGTTTCTTCCCCTGAGCTCAGGATGGATTTCGGGGTTTATAGAATACTCCGTCATGGTCCAATGACCTAGGGTTTGGATTTTCTTGTCATGAGTTTCGTAGGTAAAGGACCTGCTGTATCCAATTTTCAGGCTGTTGGCATTGCTTAGGGTTGTGAATCTGGCGTTTCCGGACCAACACCCAATCCCAGCCACTCTAGATTTCCTCTTGGTCCCGACTTTTCCAACATTGCAGAGACGGGTAATGACATAGAGAAATTTGCAAGAATCGTTTCTGACGCTCATCAGATCCACAAAGGGTTGCCATGGAAGATGATTTCCAAACACCTCCCACGGAGTCTTGTCAGCCCCGTAAATCTCCGCCTCTACGATGTGATCAATGTCATAGGGGATTCCGACAATCTTGTTCTTCAAGTGGACGGTAATCAATTCCTCCACCGTGGGTGCAAATCTCGACCCGCCCATTTCAATTTCTCAAACCTTAATCGGCACAAGGAGATTGATCGGAAAGAGAAGGCGGAAGATGAATCAAGGAAAAAGATCCTCCTGGATAAAAACGAGCGATTGCTGATGGCAGATGAGAAAGCAGATGGCAGATGAGAAATGCCTAAAACAGAATACAAAAGAAGGGCGGTGAAGAAGAGGCGATTGTAGATGGTAGATGGTAGATGGCAGATGAGAAAGCCCTAATTTGATTTTATTTGGGGCAAGGAGGATTAAATGTGTATTTATAGGAGTAAATAATAACAATAACGGCTAGTTTTGACTGATTCTCGGGTCGGGTCATACAACAATGACGGTTGTCTTTCCGTGTTTCACTCGTCTACTTGAGCTACCAAGTTTCGGTTTTGGACTCAGATTTCCATCTCTGGCCCATTTTCGTTCAGCCTGGCCCATTCCCAAGTTTTAACCCATCAATTCTAAAATTAATAAATAAATAATATTTTAATCTTCAAATTTAAAATAATTTTTTAAATAAATTATTTTATTTTAAGAAATTTGAATATCCATATATTTTTAGTTATTTTTCAGATATATAAATTTATAATATTTTTAAAAAATCAATTGAGAATTTAATTGAAATGGCTAATGAGCCAAACTCCAAACTTATTTTTGTTGAGATTAAAAAACCCTAGAGAATTATCATGAATTGATGCCTATGAGTTTTTTTTTTAATCAAATATCATTCATATGTTGCTGGGAAACGCCCAACATCGATTTACAGTGGAATTGACATACAATCAAACCTACCTATGAAAAGGGTAACCAAACTACATGTCAACCAGACTATCCGTTTGTACTATTACATTAAAGAGATCCAATAAAATTGTAATATCGCCCTCGGGAAAATTAACTTGCTGCCGCGAAAACTATATCTGGTTGGCAAAGAGGAGCATCATGCATCAACCACAAAACCAATCAGGAATCTGCTATAATTGCAACACCACCTGATAAAAAACATGATTTATATTCTCCAAGCTTTCATCCCTTGAAAGACACAAATCACAAACAGAAATACGATCCGCAACAGCAGATCAAGAACAAGAAACAAAAAAACACGAAACACAATCTGTAAACTAGATCGCGAACAAAACTTCAACATGAACAACCAGACCGAGTATCATAAACACAAGATCTGATTGATCATATCGAAGAACACTATTAATGTGTGAATTCACACTTATTTAAAGCAAAAAAAACAAAAAAAAAAACGATTGTTTCCTATCTCCCCTCTCTAGGGTTTAGAGAGGGGAAGATGATGCCTATGAGTTCTTTGTTAAACAATTATGTATCAATAAATTTTTAAAAAGTGAAACTGCCATCAACTCAGTAAATTGTACTATACGAAGTCTTTTGAACAACCATTCACTTGACTCTTGAGGTATAAGGCCCTGTTTGCTAGAAATTATTTCCACCATGTACTGAACTGAACTGAACTGAATTGAATTGAATGAACTGAACTGAAGCAAAAATGATGTATTGAAAAATGGAATCAGCATAACTGAATTAACCTGAATTTCATCAGTTACGTTTTCACTGAACTGAACTGAACTGAGATGAACTGAACTGAACTGAACTGAATTGAACTGAACTGATCTACAGATAAGCTCTGGCAAACAGGGCCTAATTGGATTACAACTTCTAATTATTCTTCTTTTGATAGCTAGTTATAAACTTGAATATTTTTGTTTTATCTCTATGTCAAATGTTAGACAGGAAATTAGTCGATTTTAGTGATAGAATAAATTTATATAGGCTTAGGCCCTGTTTGTCAGAGTTTATTTCTTGCTGCACTGAACTGAACTGAACTGGATTGAACTGAACTGAACTGAACTGGATTGAACTGAACTGAAATGAAAATTAATGTATTGAAAAAAAAAGAATCAGCATAACGAAAGTAACATAAATTTCATAAAATTATATTTTTAATGAACTGAATTAATATACTAATAAATTCTGACAAATAGGGTCTTAAAGTGATGACCAAGAACGTTGTATGTTTTCTTTAATTATTATAATAGAAGAATGTTTTCATTGAAAAAAAAAAAAACCATCCACCTGTTTAGGTACTGAGTACTTGAAAAGAACAAGCAAATATGATGACAAAATCGGGGAAGGAATTGTAGGCCCAAACCTGGTACGTACGAGTTAGAACATTAAACTCAGGCCTAATTTTGCTACACAAACCATAAAATATTAAAAACAAGATCCCACGAGATGCACACACACACATACACTCTACTTGCCATGTTTTCCCGTTCAAATTTGGGAGCTGAGGACAAAAGTCAGAAACGCACAACTACAAGAATTTTTAAAGCAGCATAATTGAACAACAAATATATGTTGTGTTGACTCACTGATTCTCTCTTCTGCTAATCAAAATTTCCATTTCAACCATGGCCTCTTCGCAATTCCTCTGCAGTCAGCAACTCTACGCATCCTGCAGCAGCGGCAGAACCCAGTTCAATTCTTTCAAGAATGCCACTTTTCCTGCATTTTCTACGCACAGGGCACTCAGAACGCCTGGTTTTGGAAAAAGGTCCCACTTTCAGGGTGCCCTTTTGGTCAAATCTTCTTCGGAGTCAAGAAGGCAGGTAGAGGTTGAGTATGATCTTGAGGGCAAGCTCAATCAGTTGGCTGATGAAGTGGATAAGAATGCCGGGCTTTCAAGGTTATCCCTTTTTTCACCTTGCAAGGTGTGTATTGGAATTGGAATTGGAATCAATTTATTTTGTCCTTTATCGTTCACTGTCATTTCATCTTTGTTGATGTTTTCATTCTTAATGTTTGCAGATAAATGTGTTTCTGAGAATAACTGACAAGAGGGCAGATGGATTTCATGATTTGGCTTCTCTTTTTCATGTATGTTTCTTCCATCGATAATATGTTATTTTGTCATAAATTGTGATTCTTAGGTTCATAATTATTACCCTTTATTGTACTTTTGCTGAGAGGGTATGTTGGCCTTCAGGTGATTAGTCTGGGAGATAAAATTAAATTTTCACTATCGCCTTCAAAATCAACGGATCGGTTATCCACCAATGTTCCTGGAGTTCCTCTGGATGACAAAAATTTGGTACTCTCTGGAGCTTGGGACTTCTATGCTACATTAACTTTGGTTGTGTGGGCTGTCTTCTGACTCCTTTCATCTGCAGATAATAAAAGCTCTAAATCTGTACAGGAAAAAGACCGGTACCGACAAGTACTTTTGGGTATGTTAATAAATGTCACTTTAGCCTTCATGCTTATGGACATAGTTATTTGGCTTACTTGAATTGAAATTTTCATCTGATTTTATCACAGATTCATCTTGACAAAAAGGTTCCAACAGGAGCGGGGTTAGGTGGTGGCAGCAGCAATGCTGCAACTGCATTGTGGGCAGCAAATCAATTCTCTGGCTGTATTGCGAGTGAAAGAGATCTTCAAGAATGGTCGAGTGAGATTGGTTCAGATATACCTTTCTTCTTTTCTAATGGGGCAGCCTATTGTACAGGCAGAGGTGAGGTATGTTTGAAGCTACAACAAGTTCATTGAATTATTTATATTTTTTTTGAGTTTGTAACTATATACAATGAAATAGTTAAGTGGTTGAACAATTCCGATCTAGGTTGTATGTTACAGCCTACAAACCCAAATAACTAAAGTTGAAGTTAATATTTTGATAAATGTTCACCTGGAAAGTTATTGAAGCAACTCATTTTATTATGTATGATCACCCACTGATACTTTCACTTCAATGATGGACTTATTTGTCTTGTTATCACATAAAGCATGATCTTTCCTCTGCTGCAAGTAGCTATTTGTCTCATATAACATTTAATTTCCCTGTAAATATTTTCTTTTTTGGAATGTGGAACTTGATAAGCTTCTATGAATAAAATTTTCAACTACATCATATCTTTTGAATGAATTATTCTTCCTTGGCTAATGTTATAAAGATAAGTGGATCGTCTCTTTGCTTAAACGTTAAAGAGAAAAGGTGGTTTATTAAATATGTTTTTTAGATAACATTTATATGTACCTCTTTGTGAGCGAACATTTCACTCTCCAATTCCATTTAATCTTGGGAATGAAAATCTAAAATCTTCTGAATCCAGAGGCGTCACCCTTTATTTTACTGCAGTTTGAGGCTTTAAGCATTACTTGGGAGTTGTGCTTCTTTGAATGGCTATAAGAATAGCTAAAACTATTTAATCTTCTTCAGATTTTGATTTCTGTCTCTGATCATCTTTTGTGGTTGAGTATTCTATGTAAGAAGTGAAAAATGTATATTTCTATATGGATTTTGGAAGTTGATCATTAGAAACCTTATATAAGTATGGATTCTGCCCAAAAATTTGGCATTCAGAGCATTATCCACACTTATACAGGTGCAGATATTGGTTTATAATTACTGGACTGTAATGTGTTGAGTACAGTATTGGGGAAAAAATCTAGAGTTGTACTAAAACATTATACGTAGTTGGATATTGCTACTGGCACACGCTCAGCTGGATTTGGAAAAGTGTATATCCACTTTTCAATTGTTTGCAAATTATTTCCTCGGATACATAGAAGCGTGGCTGTATTAGCATAATACTTAAGAGATCATTATTTGAATATGTTGCTGTAGAATGGAGGGAAGATATGGAGACTAGAACCTTCTAATTATTTCTAAATTCTTAAGATAAATTTTTTTTTTGGCAAAAATGCTGGTTTTCTTCTTTCATTCATAATACGATCTTTCTAACTCTATACTAAAACGTTTACATTTTTGTGGTTAACCAATAACCAGTATATTAAGTATTGTTAAACATATAATCCCTACAGAAGTTTATGGCATTGGCTTAGGATGTTCCTGATAGTTTCTGGCTTACCACTGATTACTTTCAGGTTGTGCAAGATATTCCCTCACCAATACGTGAGGACATTCCAATGGTTCTTATGAAGCCCCCACAAGCATGCTCTACAGCTGAAGTTTACAAGGTTGTCTTAAAAAAGAAACTGTATTTCTCTTGCAAGTCTATCTTCCGAGTCTCAACCACATAAATTCTAATTTTGCAGTGCTTCCGGTTGGACCAGACGAGTGATATTGACCCACTAATCTTATTGGAAAAGATAACAAGACATGGAATATCCCAAGAAGTCTGCGTTAATGATTTAGGTATGAGCTCCAACTTACTTTCTTCCCCCATGTATACAGACAATTCATATTTTATCATGTTTTGAAGAGTTTAAACTCTAAACTTGCAAGAGAACTATCATATCATATAATTTCCTGCTTGAACAGTACTCCTTTGATACATTAGCTTGCTTTATAAATTTTTAATACTGGAATTTCAATGGGTTACTTCGTTATATCTGTTTGTGTCCATCGATGATTAGCATGAATTTCCTCATGGGTAATTGGGAACAGATTGTATATACTACCTCAATAAAGTGGACAGTGACTTCAATAGATTTTATGAGAATGCTTTTATATATGCAGTTTGATACTACATGCAACATGACGTAGTGAGCTTAAGAGGAAAAATCATACTGGCTCCTTTTTTTTTTTTTTTGATGGAAGTGTATTTATATTAATAACCAACAAAAAATTTCTTTACAATATTCGGCCTTCACTCCCAGCCATTCACACACCTATTGTACCCCTCATAATCAAATAACAAGACTAGATATACAAAATCTAATCATATCCTGCTAAAATTCTGGGCACTAAACTCTCTGGTGACATTTTACTGGCTCCTTGTTGAATGATGATCATACTGATTTTTTGGCGCTAGTTTCATGACTCTGAGAACTTAATTACTGTTGTATAGATGGGATGCCACGTGTTTGAAATGCTTCCTGTTTCTGGCATCAGAAGATATTTTGTTGAAGGAAACCATATTCTGTCACTCCATGGTCTAATAACTTTATGAAGTTATAATTTTCATTAGCTTAAAACAAAAACTCCATGAAGCTGTTGAATACTTGAATCAACAGCAGTAAGCCAAATACAGAAACTAGTAATCTTCGACAAAACTAATATATGAGTGTATTTAGACTATAGTTTTAAAATGATGTAGATTCTTTGGAATATATAAACTTTAATAGTGCCATTAGTAAAATTCTCTTTGGACAAGGGACTTGTAATCTATGGGCGCAATCTTGTTGCAGAGTAGCCTTTTTGGATTTTTATATGAAAATGACAGGTGTTGGTATTGTGTGGAAGGTAAGGATGCATATACATGATAGATTATCAAACTGAGATAAAATTGAACCGTTCATACGCCATCCAGATAGTATTTGTTAATTTTGATTCTATTTACGGAGTTTATGTATTTCACTCCTTTTGGCTCTAAAACTCTGGAATTATGAAGCTCTGGCTAGATCTTGTTTTCAACCTTGTTCTGATGCTTGAAGTCCTCTCGGCTACTTCTTTATTGGTTAATTAATACTTTGAGGGACTAGAATAATCAATTGGGGCATCTGGTTAAAAGTTGTGAACTGAGGATCCAGTTGTCCCCAGACACTTCTGCAACAGTATGATGGATAAATGCGAGTGAAGAACATGTCAGCATTTACCTCTGTTTATGCATCTGTAGTTAGTCATTGGTTGTATTTAGAGACACTTGCAGTGGATACTCTAGGGAAAAAAATTCTGACTTGACTTTGAAATGCGTATAGTAGAAAATTTTAAGGTTCAGACTGCTACTGCATCTCTCTCTAGCTGCTGGATTTGTTAAGTAGCTTGAGGATTGAGCTATGGAAATATGGAGAAGAATCATATTTCAACTTTATAAATATATCATGTTGTGATCTATATCAGATTTTAACATTCAATGCTGCTATTGTGTCAGAACCTCCTGCTTTTGAAGTGCTTCCTTCCCTCAAAAGATTGAAGCAACGTATCACTGCTGCTGGTCGAGGACAATATGACGCGGTTTTTATGTCTGGAAGGTTAGGAGCTCCTCACCACCTGTGTTATCTCACAATCTTCTTGTTAGATTAAGGATGTGTCTTTTAACATTTTTTTGCAATGTTCTTAATTCTGTTATTATTATTGGTTCTTGTTTCAAGATTCATTTACAATCTCTTCTTTTGATCATATGTTATACTTGATTTATGTGTATTCTTGATGTGTGATGGCTTCCAAAACAAATACTATTTTTATTAATATTCAGACAAAAAACTTCAGAATAATTGACATTGCTCTCACAATCTATCGTGCAGTGGAAGTACAATAGTTGGAGTTGGTTCACCTGATCCTCCACAGTTTATCTATGATGATGAGGAGTACAAGGATGTATTTGTGTCAGGTAAAACACCTAAACCAAATATTTGAGTTGATGATAGAATTAATTTTTTTCTGTTATTGACAGTATTTGCATTTCATTAATTGATTATGATGAATTTCTGCATGACTTTGGAAGTGGGAATGTTTATTGAATGAACGTGGATTTCTGCAACTAATTGATTTTATTGTTGTTATCAACAAAAATTGATATAAGAGAACAAAATAGTCATTCTGCTCAAAAGGGTGAGCAATGTATTATAAGTTCTTACCTTTCAATGATATGCAGATTCTAACAAAGCATTCTGATTACTTAGTTATTCATTACCATCTGGGCTCATATATTCTATAAGTAGTCTCGTAGGCCGACTGAGAGAGTTTAGACATTTGAAATCTACTACCCATACTGGTCACTTCCCTCATGTACTGACAGCCTGTAGCTTCTATCTGCAGCAAGAATTAACCTGTGTTTTGTTTTGTGGCGTGTGCTTTAGTTCAGATTTTCATTTGACTCTGGTGGTAACTCATGTTATTCTCTTTTGGTAAAATATGTCTTCATTTTATCTTCTGGCCATTAGATTATGCTTATGCTTAGTTCTTTTGAGTCCATTAGAAGGTTGATTTCTTGTGAAGAGATAAAATTAAATGCATCGTGAATGACATTTACACATTTTGCTTTCAGAAGCCCAATTCATCACACGCCCCGCTAATCAGTGGTACTCAGAACCTTTGTCAAGAAATGCCAGCAATCCGACTTCTGAATTCTCCCACACAGCTGAATAGTTGTAGCTTCTAGCCAAAGCCTTAATGGAGGAAGATATAATGATTGTTTTAATATTAACAATGTTATCAAGACCTGATGGGGGTCAAATAGTTTAGTAAGTTTACGGCATTTGTTTTGGAAATTATTTTTAATATGTTATCAATAAAATTGAATTTATCTTAATAAAGTTGTAAGAAACAATTTCAACGTTCATTATTTTCTCTAACAAATTATATATATTTTTGATTATTGAAGCTTTTTGTTCAACAAAACTATTTTTTAAAATCTCGCAATTAGTTGCTAGGGTGAGTTATTTATTTCTCTAAAATTAGGCATCAGGCCGTTGCTGTTACGCAAGAGAAAGAAAGTCATTCAGAGTGCTGCAAATTTTACCCCTGCGAGTGAAGAGGATAAAAGTATTGTCATGGGAAGTGATGAAATTGAACAAAGGTACAGTATAATTGTGAAGGCAACTTATAGAGACGATACTGCTAAGTTTCGTCTGTCCAGCAACTCAGGGATTCAAGAACTGATACAAGGTTCATACTTGAAGCTGACAAGTATAACATAAAGTATGAAGATGAGGATGGTGATTGGATCATTTTGAGCTGTGACGAAGATTTACACCACAGAAAAGATCGAGTGAGTCAGGCATGAGAATGATAGTTTTACCGGTATCTCACAAGTTTATCAGATAACTGCACTTTGTAAATCATCAATCTTTGTCGAATTTTTTATGTGTCCAGTGAAGCGATTGTGCATCGTCCGGTCTACTGACTATTTTGATTTGGTTCATGTATCAAACTTTTGTAATGTGGCAGAGCTAGAATCTGTTCACATCAGGCAATTGAATTTTGATTTTTGCATTTCCCTGTCTTAGCATTTTGTAAGCATTGCTAATGCTTCATGAGTTACAGATTTGCTCAACAAACTGAGATAATTAGCAGAGAAAAGTGATAATGGCCTTAATAAAGCATCATATTAAACATGAACCAATACTCATAAAAATAACATCCAAGTTGCATCCTTACAGACCATAGTTCCAAGTCTCAGGAATTAAACAAGCATACTAGCATTGCATCATTATTCATTACAGACCAAAGTTCTAAGTCTTAGAAAATAAAACAACACAAATGGACATCAATACTTCAGCGACCGAGCACGGAAACATCCATGGAAAACACAGAAGCATCACCATCCACTGTGCTCCTTCACCTTGAAAAAGCACTGCATTCCAGCGCTAAGGCGGTTCTTGCAATAAAGCTCCCTCCAACCATGCCGGAATACCACATGCCGGGAAGTGTTATGCCTGGGATCATCGTAGTGCTTCACCTCAAGGCGAAAATCGCCCTCATCAGTTGACAAAATCACTTGATTTTTCCCACTCAGATCATACACACCAACAAAATACGCTGGAACCGTCTGCACTCGAGCAAAGAACACCAGATCAGTTGATATCAGCACATCAAGCTGTTTAATTCAGTTCATCTTTGAAACAAATCAAGATTTATTTTACCATTATGTCTTTATTCTCGTGTGTCTCCATTGTGTTCAACAAGAAGCTCAAACCATCCTGAACATGTCCATTGCTCACAGCACCTAATTCAGCAAACAAGAAGACAGTTCCAAAATTGTTCTCAGATTTCATCAGTCCATTCTCTACATTAACCTCTTCATTGTGTACCTAATGCAAGTTTTTTTTCTCTACACTGCTTTTGTTTCACTAACATATGCAAATTTGTTGTTTTCCTGATGATCTGCTGCATTTTACTCATATTTGATATATTAAGCAAAAAGTACCTATTTTCACTCAAATATAGATGTACATAAATAAGCTTGGACTATCACAAGTCATTGAAATCAAGAAATGGTGAATTAAAAACAAGGTTAATTTGTAGCATACCTGAAGCATGAGGTACAATGCTGCTTTCTCCCATTTCTAAGACCTTCCTGCTTCTCTTCCTCTGGATCACCTTCTGTTTTTCTGCAGAATCTGTTCGAATGGAAGAATCTGGTTTATCTCCAGGGCTCTCAATCCTTACATTGACCCTCATAATCTTCCCATCATTCTTCTCTTCATTCTCATCTCCAAGCTTCTTCTCTCTCAGATGGACCTCATACTCCTTCCTCATGATACCTGCAATTTCAGCATGAACTTTGCATTCCTCCTCATGATCCTTCTCCTTCGCATCGAGCATGTTTTTCCTCTCCACGAGAGCGCGTTCCATGGCAGCCACCTTGCTCTCCCTTTCCTCCAGCTCCTTCTCTTTCGCACGAATCCTGTTTTCCCTCATTTCATCTGTTTCCGAAGTTCCCTGAACCCTCTTTGGCTCGCCTTCAGCATTCAGGAAGAGCTCCAGAAATCTGTTCATCTCCTTCCTCAGCAGCTGCATTGCACTCTCAACACAAAGCGGTCATTTCTTTAGCAGGATCCATTTTTTCAGAAGGAAACACAAATTTTCTGCACTCAAAAAGTGATGAATTGGATACATTTATTAAAACCATGCTCAGAAGATATGTCATTTGATGCGATTAAGGACTATGATGTTTCTTGATTTGGGAATAACTTTACAGGTCTTTTCCGAAGCTTCAATCAAGTCACTACTGCCTATAGAAAGTCGCACACAGAACTAAAGCTGCGTGGAAAAAGAGTAGTTGAGGCTTTTTTTTTTTTAAATGGACCCCCAATAAAATCCCACCCTCTCCTGTCCCCCAACTTAATTTATTTTTATTTTTTAAAGATAAAATATTTATTTCTTTTGTAAACTACTGGAAATCGTCCAGCTGCGATTGAACATGGTTAAGACGAGCTCCCTCTAGTACGGTGCTCGACTTTGCGAGTATCGCTAGGGATTGAGCTAAATAGACTATTGAAGACCAAGGCGACCAACATGGCCCCGTAATTGTACTAATCCCTGACTCAAATCAGTCAGATGGCTTCTCCATTGGCATTGTCTCGATCGGACAAACTTTTCTTACAACGAAGGGCTTCTAAAGGGGTTCCTCATCTTCTTTCTCCCATGAGATGCCTCCGGAAAGTCCCCGGGCATTGACTCCTACCTCGACGAGATGTAGCTCCTCGCCGGTTATTTGCATCAAAATAAAACACTGAAATAGTAAACCAACGGCAAAACAAAATAAAAAACTTAGGCACATACTAGTGTGCCTATTCTGACCCATCTGGAGGTCTTTCCAAGGAATTTTTAGGCCATCCAGATGGTTCCAGCTGAAGCGACTCATAGATCTTGGCGGGACTGGGCTTCATTGCCAGTCTCCGCCTGAGCTTCAGCGCTCTCATCGCCATGCTCGAGATCGCCACGACCTGCAACAGGATTCGCGGCTGCCCTTTCAGCGGCGGTAGCAGCTTGGCGGTTGCCACGGCCTGCAACAGAACTCTCCCGCAACGTCACATCCTTCCTATAGCTATCCTCGGGCTCATCAACCTCTTCTACAATGAAATCCCGCTGTTCAGTTGCTGTCGCGCGACTTGATCCATTCGGCTTACCGGTGGCGGCTTTTTGAGAGCCACCGAACCAGAAGCTGATGCCAGACCTTGAACTCGATCAGAACAACAAAAACAAAAATAAAACTGCCGCAGTTTTCCAACAAGCTGCCACCATCGGTGTTTCGCCGTGAGGGCATAAAGACAGCGCCAACAATCTGCACAAAACAAGAGCTCTCGCCTTGCCACGCCGAAAACCCCACTGGCGAAGACGTCACCATCACAGCCTCTGCAGATCTCAGATCTCCCAAACGTAGAATGGTTTGGATCGGTTTTTCAACCTCTCTCAATGTTAAACCACTAATTAGTGATTGAGTATAATCCATGTGCGATCCGATTAGGAAGATCAGCACAAGGATTCGTGGATTGACCGGAAAAATCTTAGGGTTTAGGATGAAGGCGGCCTCGGGTTCTCTCATGCCCATTCTTTTGAGTTCATACTATGAAATAGAAATTTTTCGCTGGACGAAATTGCATATTGAAAAGATTCCCAACTTAATTAATTAAATCATCAATTATTCATATACTAGTTAAAATTTATGTTCAAACTTGCAATATAAATTAAAATAAATTGTAGTGTGCCAATAAAACAAAAACAAAGATAGTGCAAATAATGTGTATGCAATGTGTATGTATAGAAGTTAAAAAGTGAAAGAGTTGTGCAAGGTAAAATAATGTATTTTCCTCCAAAGGATCAATCGAAAACACAAAACCATACCATAACCAACGTCAAAACAATAATGCAACAATCCACCAATAACTAAAAATCCCCAAATACAAAATGAATGATCTTGTCTTTTTCTACTCAACTATCACCAATTTTATAATTAACTTAGCATAAAGAAAAATTCGTTAAAAAAATAAACAAAAGTGGAAAATTCCCATGAACAATTCCCTACAAATATATTATATCGGGAAGATTCACAAGATATAATTGCGATTTCAATCAAAATAAACAATGGATATTTAAGATTTGAGGATTTAGACAAATCCTAATCCGATAAGAACGAATCTAATTGGAGATTTGAAGTAAGTTTTGAAAGTTAGAAATAAAAAGTGAGCTAACCTAGAAATATGGTGGCGACGGCGGCGGGGTTGTTGCTGCTCCGGCGTGATGGTGAAATGGGGGCCACGAAATAAGTCATATACCTTGCCCACTGTTTTGAGGTAGGTATTTATAGGAGTTGTTCCGTTATTAGACCGCATCTAGGCAGTGCAGTCACGTGAGTGACCCCTTTCTCCAGGTACGAGTGTGCCACTTGTGGCATTTGCACGAAACTTCTAATGAAGCTTCTTTGTCCGAAATCCGTTGCTCTGGATTGGGCTCAAGACCTTGGGCATTGAGCCCATATTTTGAGGTAGGTATTTATAGGAGTGGTTTAGTTATTAGGCCGCGTCTAGGTAGTGCGGTCACGTGAGTGTCCCCCTTTCTACAGGTACGAGCGTGCCACTTGTGGCGTTTGCACGAAGCTTCTAGTGAAACTTCTTTATCTGAAACCCGTTGCTCTGGATTGGGCCCAAGACCTTGGGCCTTGAGCCCATATTTTAAGGTAGGTATTTATAGGATTTGTTTAGTTATTAGGCCGTGTATAGGTAGTGCGGTCACGTGAGTGGTTCCTCTTTCTCCAGTTACGAGCGTGCTACTTGTGGCCTTTGCACGAAGCTTCTAGTGAACCTTCTTAATTCGAAACCCGTTGCTCTAGATTGAGCCCAAGACCTTGGGCCTTGAGCCCATATTTTGAGGTAGGTATTTATACGGAATTGCTAGATGCAGAACTAAATTTCTCATGCAGGACCAACTTTGACTTGAAGTGACAGAACTGCCCTCTTTAGTTTTGGCGTGATTTTGTGAGTCCAAATTGCATGTTTGTCCTCGATTTTATAGAAATTTCAAGTTTGACCCCAGAATTCATTCAAATTTGTAGAGTTTCTGGATCAATAATCATTCTTCACTGAATCATCCCATTCTGTTCAAGGGATTGGATTGCCATGGGTGTTGATTTCTACAACATATTGAAGTTTAACTGGAACGCACTGGCCATGATTGAGGACCCGGACAAGAACCCATCCAACTACAAGCAAGAATCTGATGCCAAGTTCAAGCAGATCTCCGAGGCCAAATCATCGTCGTTGCCGCTTCTAACATCACCGCCGACCAACAACCCAATTGTACCATTCAACTAAATTAACAACCCATCTCCTCCAACAACATCGCCACAGCCTGATAGTTCCAGTTCCACAACTCCTGTTCCAAAAAAACTAATAAAAGATCAATCAAAATTAAAAGAGTTTCACTGCCGATATAAAAAAAATTATCGGAGTGATGTGCTTCACCGCCTATTTGGTGCATAGATCCAAGATTTTCTTCACCGGTGGGGGTCCAAATCCCCGACAAACTCGCCGGAGACGCCTATAAGAGGCTGTGAATTTGGTGGTGATTAGGTTTCATCCTTTGTAGAACTTTGTTAGGAGAGTAGAAGAATCAAAATATTGGGGGAAAGGTAGTGAATTAGGAGAAAGTATGCGTCGAGTTTCACCATGGTTGCAGATCTAAGTTGCAGGTTTATTTTCGTTGAAGACGATGACGACTTTATTTCTCCGTTGGCTGATCACATTTAATTAATTCTGAATTGGGCCAATTATCATGGGCTCAAATCAATCCTTTTGAGTTTTAAATTAATTAGTTCTTAGTTCTGGATTGGGCCGATTATCATGGGCTGATGCAAAAGCAAGATAAGTAAGACCCAAGAGGCTGAGACAAAGCATTTGTCTAGATAAACACAAATTTCATTACATGAACGAAATTGAAACTACATGACTAAAACATCCCAAATTAAAGAAAACAAGGAGAGGAACAAACAAAAGTAGTTATTTTCCCAAAAGTAGTCATCATCTTAATACAAAATAAGAACACAAGAAACACGGCGTTCTTCGAGGCATCACTTCCCACGTCAACGACATCTTCATCGGTTGAATCATCCAAAACAATAAGCTCATCATCGGTTCGAGTCATCCAAAATAATAAGCGGAACTAGATCAAGGATAATGCACGGGTTCTCCGGTGCCACCCCCTAACGAGTAGGAACTTGTTCTTTTTTCTCGCAACAAGCTTCATTTTGTTCTTCTGCCCACGGTTAAACAAGGTGTCAATCCCACCTTTACAAGAACGCATCCATGATTTCAGCGCGGAGTGCGCACTCTCTACCCTGTTTGTAGTAGTGTTGCCATAGTGCCTAACATTATTAGTCCATGCAAAACATATATTCTCCTTATGCGCAATCCAAGTCTCATCCAAATATTTCATAAACCCCGGCACTTAACCGTACTTGGTACGTAAAAACAATTCATTTTCTTCGAAGTCCTCAAGCGCAAGGGCCTCAACCATCTTAGTCACTTGCCCATAGCAAAGTGTATCAACCTCCTTCTGGTTGTCCAAAATAATTATTGCCCTGGTCCTAACCGTTTTCTGAACATGAAACATGCACAACATATGATGACACTTGGGAAAAACTCTCTGTATGGGCTCAAATGAACCAATTTCTCGATCAGTAACTATAACTGCAAAGCCCACAAATAGCCCTCTTCATCTTCATGTTGTAACAATGCTTGACCGGCAATAAAATTCTGGTTTGTTGGTGTGACTCCTATGATCTCAACCAGTGCATAGTTATATTTGTTGGTGCCACACATGGAATCAATGTAGAAAACCTTGGAATAAGTGCGAAGTAGATTCTTAGCATCTGGATATGAGGTTTCGTAAATAATAAATTTATTATTTAATACACATTAAAGAATAATGAGATATACAATAATAATTTGAAAAATAGATACAACATGAAATTGAAAAAAAATGAAGATGGAGTCGTGCTTGCGTTGCCCTTGAAGTAGATAGACCCGCTATATGGATCTCTGCCCTCTAGGATAAAACCATCAGGGCCCTAGTCAACCTGTGACTAAAGCCCGTACTGGCGCACAGCCCCATAGGCATATCACATAATCATATATACTGACCTGAGACGATGGGGATAACCTCTGGAATAGACCTTGAGCATAAACAAAACCCTAGACTAGAAGAGAGAGAATATGGGATGCTTGAGCCTTTCAAGTGATGATTTCTCTAGGTGACTCTAGGGTCCTATTTATAATAGTAGAGGTTGGGATGAGGTCAGGTTTATTTGAAATAGGATTGTTCTGATTTGATTTCAAAAGAATCTCTTTAAGATTAGGATTTAGCCTTATCTCAAAGCAGTTGGAAACTGATTCAAATTTATCAGTAAAATTCGAAATTATCTCTTTCTTAGAGATTAAGTTGAACTCAATCAGCTATTATGGGTCTTCTGGAAACTTCTGGAAATACAGTCGGGCCCGGTGCAAAATTGGACGCTAATCCAGCCACCGGAGGTTTGCATAAAACTGAATATATTACATGAAATATAAGCATAAATTCGAAAAATATCAACATATTAAACATGGATGGAGTCCCGTGTGCACTGCCCTTCAAACGAATAGACCCCGTTATACGAGTCTTTCGCCCCCTAGGATGAAACCATCAAGGCTCTAGTCAACCTGTGACTAAAGCCCGTACTGGCGCACAGCCCGAAGGCGTCTATCACATAATCAATGACTGACCTGAGATTTGAAGAACTCGATGAACGAACTTGGAGCCGACAAAGACAAATTTAGGAGAGAGAATATGATAAGAGCTTAATACTATTTTTTAATCATTATTTTACTAGTTGACTCTAAGGCTCTATTTATAATAGTTATACTCAGGTTTAATTGAAATAGGATTGTTCTGATTTTATTTCAAAAGAATCTCTTTAAAATTTGGATTTAGCCTTATCTCAAAGCAGTTGGAAACTGATTCAAATTTATCTGTAAAATTCGAAATTATCTCTTTCTTAGAGATTAAGTTGAACTCAATCAGCTCTTATGGGCCTTCTGGAAGCTTCTGGAAATACAGTCGGGCCCAGTGTAAAATTGGACACTAATCCAGTCATCGGAGGCATAACAAGCCCAAGCGAAACCGCACACTTATCCTATGCAGCTTTCTAAGCCGTCCATACAAGTATCACATAATCAAGTCATTTCCGAGTCTGTCTTGATTGTTCTGGTTCCCGCAGTGAAAATCTGATTCATGTGGGGGATTGTTGGAAATATGAG
Organism: Cruciata laevipes; assembly: GCA_963678965.1. Taxonomy (NCBI): domain Eukaryota; kingdom Viridiplantae; phylum Streptophyta; class Magnoliopsida; order Gentianales; family Rubiaceae; genus Cruciata; species Cruciata laevipes. The sequence continues at coordinate 10,783,796 of OY787636.1, read as the reverse complement.
GAAAACAGGAAAAGTTTTTCCGAACATTTGGGCACGAATTTTAGGGAATTATACTTCGAATTAGGCTATGAGTTTTGTACCGTTGGATTCTACTCCGCGAGCACTATAAAATCGCCTATTCAAACACTCAAATCGGATCAAGCATGACCAAGTTATCATTACTCAAAGATGGTCTCTTGAAATGGGAATTGGGTACAAATCCCACATTGGAAACGTAGAGAAATTTTTTTCACTTTATAAGTGCCAATATTTCTTAAGAGTTCAAGTGAATAATCACTTGATGGACTAGGGCTTGTTATGCCTCCGGTGGCTGGATTAGCGTCCAATTTTGCACCGGGCCCGACTGTATTTCCAGAAGTTTCCAGAAGCCCATAATAGCTGATTGAGTTCAACTTAATCTCTAAGAAAGAGATAATTTCGAATTTTACTGATAAATTTGAATCAGTTTCCAACTGCTTTGAGATAAGGCTAAATCCTAATTTTAAAGAGATTCTTTTGAAATCAAATCAGAACAATCCTATTTCAAATAAACCTGACCTCATCCCAACCTCTACTATTATAAATAGGACCCTAGAGTCACCTAGAGAAATCATCACTTGAAAGGCTCAAGCATCCCATATTCTCTCTCTTCTAGTCTAGGGTTTTGTTTATGCTCAAGGTCTATTCCAGAGGTTATCCCCGCCGTCTCAGGTCAGTATATATGATTATGTAATATGCCTATGGGGCTGTGCGCCAGTACGGGTTTTAGTCACAGGTTGACTAGGGCCCTGATGGTTTTATCCTAGGGGGCAGAGATCCATATAGCGGGTCTATCTACTTCAAGGGCAACGCAAGCACGACTCCATCTTCAATTTGTTTCAATTTCATGTTGTATCTATTTTTTCAAATTATTATTGTATATCTCATTATTTTGTAATGTGTATTAAATAATAAATTTATTATTTACGAAAAATAAACACTCTAGGAAACTTACAGAACTAGGCTGTGATCCATGGCCTCTTAGAACGGACACAACCGAGGAAAACGCACGAGGCAGGAAAGAAGGTTGTGGGAAAGTACACTAAAAGTCCACACCAAAGGTTCAGGGAAGTTCAAAGCGGTACCGCATACTTCCTAAACGGTGGAACATGTGTGCTCTCTCAAGGGAAGGTTCAAAGCGGAACCGCACACTTATCCTATGCAGCTTTCTAAGCCGTCCATACAAGTATCACATAATCAAGTCATTTCCGAGTCTGTCTTGATTGTTCTGGTTCTCGCAGTGAAAATCTGATTCATGTGGGGGGTTGTTGGAAATATGAGGAATACAGGAAAAGTTTTTCCGAACATTTGGGCACGAATTTGAGGGAATTATACTTCGAATTAGGCTATGAGTTTTGTACCGTTGGATTCTACTCCGCGAGCACTATAAAATCGCCTATTCAAAACACACCTGCACAAGCATATTGTTTCAAACAAATCTTATGTTACGATTTGCAAACAATAAGCATTTATAACTCAGAGGCTAAATTCAGAATCTTGAGCTACCTTAATGTTACATAATATATATTATTCGCATATTCCGGCGCAGTGGCGGATCCAGAAATTGAAATTGGAAGGGGTCATAATATAATATAAAACAAATTTATAGGTACAAATATAATTTTAAAAAATTTAAGGGTAAATTTTGTAATTTTTAAAAATTATGGGGTGGGCTAGGTATCCCTGGGGCCCCAATGTTCCGCCACTGCTCTGGCGGTCTATATTTCTTTTCAAACTTGATGATACCGAGGTGACTGGCCAAGATATCTTTCCTGGAATTTTCCGATGCACGTAATGGACAGCTAAGAAGAAGGTTCGGCTGGTACAGTCACGTGGCCAGGACCACAGCGAAGTACAAAAGATGACATGTGATGAGAAGGTACGTGATAAGGCCCAAGGCGCCTATAAATAGAGGCCACAATCATTCATTCCAGGTAAGTTCTCTAACTCTTGAACACGGAGTTTTATCTATCCTTTCAATACACGAAATCTCATCATCACAACGAAGCTGCTACCCTCGGGTGGCTTCGGGGGTCTGTTTTGCAGGCTTCGGACGTACAAGTCCTTAGCAGCCTCTTCCGAGGTCCAGGCGCTCGGACATATAGGCGTTCCCTGCGAACAATCCACACCATTCGCCAGCTACTCACATCTCAAGACCCTCGGATATCTCAACTATCCGAGGCACCATTTTACTAGAGCGGATTTCCCCGCATCAGTTGGTACGCCCGGTGGGACCCGACATCAAGGAGTCTCACCTTTGATGCAAAGCAACGAACGTAGCCTAGCATCCGAAGGGATTGCTCGCAAAGTAAGTACAACCTCGGTGGAGGATAGCCTAGCTGAGGCAAGATCACTTGAGAGAAAATATAGTTGTTGCAACACATCAGGGAAACGGTCAAAGTCACAGCTCACCAAGGAGCTTGGAGGCTTGGAGGTTGAGGTACGTAGGTAACTAACGACATGCTGAGCGTTATTCAAATAAGTAGATAAAGGCTTTTTGCAAGAATATTGATGATTATTCTTAGCTAGGATCAATAGGGTAAATATGCATAGGGGTAGAGAAGATAGACAAAAGTATGAGGGGAAAAGAATGTGTAGGAGATCAGGTAGGGTCGGTTCATAAGCATATGTCGGATTTGGGAAGGCTAGGGCCTTAAATATTTTTTAAGGAATAATTACCATACATGAAAGGGCCGATAGGGAATACCAGCGGGAAAAAAGTAAGATTAGAGGTTCAGGGTCGGAATTACAGGCAGGTAAGGGGTACCACTCCGACACCAGAGGGTCAGACGGTAGAAAAGGAACGTCAAAAACACCAGAAGGGCATTGCCATGGAAGGTAAAGGGGTATCGGTCGACAGACAAGGGGCCGGAAGGAAAAATAGTACGAAAGATACATTGAAACTAACACCATTTCAGTAAGAATTTCCTTTGCAGGTCACATACGATGACAAGGAAGGAAGAAACAAAACGAAGGGAGAGCAAAGGGCTCCAGAAGGCGAGAACGCAAGGAGGGAAAGATCGTAGAGCAGTCGCGAACGAGGCAGGACGCCCCCGGAAGGAATCCTATGTTTCACACATCGGATCGGCAACGCCGGGAAGGGAACATCGGGAAGATGGAAACCCGAGAACTACATCGGATAGGCCACGACATCGGATAAGTTGCGAGGAGGAGGCATTCAAAGAACGAACGTGGATCGACAAAACAAGTTAGGATTGAAACGAGAAGAGTATAGGTGAGAGGTAATCGAAAGAATGAAAACATTTTAGGGGTAAGAGTTTGAAAAGGAAGGTAGGAAAAGGGGGACAGGAAAGGAAACAAATAACGAAAAGAGAGAGAGAGAGAGAGAGGAAGAAAGAAGGCAAGAGAAGGGTAGATTCGGATTTAGGAAGGGTACCCTAGGTGATAATACTGGCCCAGAATCCGGCTGGGCCAGGAAGGTCCGCGGCCCATGACTATCAAAGCAGTACCTTTCCCGCTGGATAGTACGTCCGGATAAGGAAGAGGACATATGATGACAAAAGAAGTGGTCCTGCACCTTATCCCCAAAGCAGGTAGAGCTCGGCTATAAATACTAGTCTCAAACAGTAAACAAGGTATGTGACTTATATCTCTCTACTTTATATTGAGAGCACCTTCCGTACGTTTTCCTTCTTCGCTATCCCCATCTCATCATCACGCCGGAGCTTCTTCCCCGGGACACCTCCCGGGGATTGTTTTGCAGGATTGAAGCGGGCTGATCAAGGAGGAGACCCGGATAGCGTCTACTCCCGGGAGACGGACGGATTTTGGTAGCATCAATTGGCACGCCCGGTGGGACCCTTCCACCTTCGCATGATGGAGTCGCCAAGGAGAGGGCGCGGGCGCCCGAAGAAGAACGCGGCACCCTCAGGGGGTGGTTCTCTTCCACCCCCGGGGGATGAGGTGACCTTGAGGCAGTTGCAGGAGGAGGCTAGACACCAGCGGGAGCTAGGGGTACCGCAGGATGGCCATGTGGAAACGGCCTCCGACGAAGCTGACTCGGAAGGACAGTACCAGGAGGAGCAAGAACCAAGGCCCGCCGGGGGAGGCAGTCCCCGGACCCAGGGACCTGAAGCCCGGGAGGAGGGGCAATCCTTAGCCGAGGCGGAAGAATTGGCGGCGGTGGAATTCATGAGAGCCAACAAGGAGTTGTACCGCCAGTGGGTACTCTCTACCCGGGAAAATCGTAGGCGGAGGGAGCCTGGGGGAGACCAGGCAGGACCTCTTCGGGGGTACCAAAGAGAGGTTATCGACCTGGACGGAGTCGTTCAGCCGCCAAGGGTACAGGGGCGTGTGAACTCTACCACCGTCCCACCTTCATTCCCTCCAAGTCTCGGGGTCGGAGGGGGAATGGCTACGGGACAACAATCGAATTTGGTTCCACACGCTCCACCCTATTACCCGCGTTCCAGCTGGGGGGCGGGACAAATTGGATATGGCCTGCCAGCCGTGACGGTGGAGTCGTTGGGTTATCAGGCCCCTGGAACCCAGGGGAACCCGATCCAGTATTCCTTGCCCATGCACGGATCAATGGGGATGAACTATGGTTACCAAGAGAAATACTATCGGGAGGACGATAGGATACGGGGCTATCAGGTGGCTCAGCAGGACCCCAACTCTTTGGAGGCTCGACTAGACAAACTAGTGGGAAGAAACGGAGCTAAACCTACCTCCCCTTGGGTACCTCGAGTGCTTGCGTACCCATGGTCGCCGGGCCTTCGGACCCCGGAGGGAATCCCAACATACAATGGAGAAACAGACCCGGAAGAGTTTGTCAGGACGTACCAGAACCTGATGGTGTCACGGGACTTCCCGGAGGAATTAAGATGCAAGCTGGTGGGCTGTTACCTGAGAGGAAACTGTCTTTCATGGTTCGATTCCTTGCCTCGAGAAAGTCTCAGAGATTACTATGATTTCTCTAAGGCCTTGCTGTTCAGATACGCTGGATTAAAGAAGGAAGGGAAGCAGTTGACCGAGCTTTTGGCTACCCGGCAGAAGGCCGCAGAGGGGTCAATGGAGTACTATCGAAGGTACATGGACGATAGCATGAAGGTTGTCGACAGGCAGCAGCAGGAGAAGGCGGTGATTAGCGGGTTTATAAACGGCTTGAGGGATATGGCGTTGTTCCAGAAGTTGATGGAAAATATCCCAGAAACCTTTCACAACTTGCAAATGGCGGTGCAACTATACTGCGCGGTTAATGATGCCACACGAAAGAGAAAGGAAGAATCTGGGGGATTTCTCCCGGACAAGATAGAAAGAAGGAGAGCGGCAGACCCAAGTAGGAGGGACCCCGCTCCCGCAACAGCATACCGGGCAAGGGCGGACAGTTTCACCCCGCTCAGCAAATCCCGGACGGAGATTCATTCTATTCACAAGGATCTGTTCCCGGATCCGTTGCCTATCCATGGGACCCCGTCTAGGGAAAACGCGGACAAGTGGTGCGCCTACCACAAGTCTTACGGGCATGCGACAGAGGGGTGTAGGATGCTGAGGAACGAGATAGAAAAACTGATAGAGCGGGGACAGCTGAGAGATTGCGTGGCAGCGGAGGCAAAAAAGGAGAATCCCCGGGACCAACCTCAGGAGCCGCCCCGCAGGAGGTGGAGGCCTAACCCGGGGAGAGGAAACGGGAGAAACCAAGGCAACCAAGGCAACAGGGCCCCAGGGAGGCCTGCCATAGCCGCTGCACCGGTTCAAGCAGTGGAGCCGGCCCCAATACCCAACAGGATGATCAACGTAATCAGTGGAGAAGTTGGAGAAGCATGCCAGTCAGTTTCCGCTATCCGGGCCCGCACCCGGTATGTTCCCCCGGGGGAGGTTCAGGGGAAAAGGTTTCGCCCCGATGAAGCTCTCACTTTCTCTGAAGCGGATGCAGCCCCGCCGCAGATACCCCATTCTGACCCGATGGTGGTAACGGCGGAGATTGAAGGCTTCTTGGTCAAAAGGGTGTTTGTGGACGATGGGAGCAGCGTGGAGATCATGTTCGCTTCTTGTTTCGATCAGTTGGGAATTGGGAGACAGAACCTTAAACCTCCCTTATCTCCCCTGTCAGGGTTCACGGGCAAACCCGAAGTTCCACTAGGTGTTATTCCCCTCGCAGTGTGTATGGTGGATGAGAAGGACCGGGGCAAAAGGGTCTCGGTGACATGCAACTTTTCGGTTATTGATGCACCCTCGCCGTACAACGTGATCATAGGAAGGCCATGGCTAACTCAAGCCCGGGCAGCGAGTTGTCCGTATCTGTTGACGATGAAGTTCCCCACTGCGCAAGGTGTGGCGGTCGTACGGGGTAGTCAAGCAGTCGCAAGAAGTTGCATGATGACGGCGGTGCTGGACGCAAAGAAAGCAGTAGGGGTGGTACACGGGGAAGTTCCCCGCCAGGAGTTGGAGGAGATGCAGGTGGCGGACAAAGGGACGATCACGGTGGGAAAAGACCTCCCGGAGGAAGTAAAAGGCGCACTAAAGGAACTTTTGGCCAAATATCAGGGAGTATTCTCGTGGAGCCCGGAGGACATGGTGGGGGTGTTACCAGAGTTGGGGGTACACAAGTTGAACATAAGCCCTGCAACTAAACCCATCAGGCAGAAGAAAAGGCCTGTAGCACCGGAAAGAGCAGAATTTATAAAGAATGAAGTAAAGAAGCTGGAGAGAGCCGGGGTGGTCGAGGAAATCATCTACCCGGAATGGATAGCTAACCCGGTCTTAGTAAAGAAGCACGATGGAAGCTGGCGCATGTGTATTGACTTTACGGATTTGAATAAGTGCTGCCCCAAAGACAGCTATCCTCTCCCGAATCTGGACCGGCTGGCAGAGGCTATTGCGGGGTATTCGGTGCTGGCCTTCTTCGACGCACATAAAGGGTATCACCAAGTGCAGATGGATGAGGCAGACAAGGCGAAAACCTCATTCATCACCGATTTTGGAACCTTTTGCTACAAGAAGATGCCCTTCGGGCTAAAGAACGCGGGGGCTACGTACCAGAGAATGGTGGACAAACTCTTCAAGGATCAAGTGGGAAGAAACATGGAGGTGTACGTTGACGACATGGTGGTTAAAAGCAGGGCTTACGGGGCTTTCTTGAATGACCTGGAGGAGATGTTCGAAAAGCTGGAACGGAGCAATCTAAAGCTGAACCCCTCCAAAAGTACCATTGGAGTGGGTGCGGGGAAGTTCTTGGGGTTCATGGTGTCAAGCCGGGGCATCGATGTCAACCCGGAGAAGGTGGAGGCCATAGCCAAGATGACCTCTCCCAGGTCAGTGAAAGAAGTACAGCGGTTGACAGGGTCTCTCGCGGCTCTCAGCCGATTCCTATCAAAGGGGGCAGATAGGCAGTTGCCTTTCTTCAACATACTCAGGAGGGCCAAGGCGTTTGAGTGGTCCGAGGAATGTGAGAAGGCGTTTCAAAGTCTGAAAGAGCATCTTCAACAGTTGCCAACTTTAAAGAAGCCACTCCCGGGGGAGGAGCTTTTCCTGTACATAGCGGCGTCCCGGGAGGCGGTCAGTGCCGTGCTAATCAAAGAAGAGGAGGGAAGGCAGCACCCAGTCTATTTTGTTAGCCGGGCACTTCGGGGGGCAGAAACCCGGTACACCGAGTTGGAGCAGTTGGTTTTGGCTCTGGTGCATGCTTCAAGGAGGCTTAAACCCTACTTCCAGGGCCACCCCATAGTGGTCCTTACCAATTACCCGCTAAGACAGGTTATGTTCAAGCCGGAGGCATCAGGGAGAATGATGAAATGGGCCATAGAGCTGGGAGAATATGAAATCCGGTATGAGCCAAGGAGGGCAATCAAGGGCCAGGCCCTAGCGGACTTCTTGTTGGAATCAGAAGCAAGGATCAGTGAAGAACAGGAGATGCCTGAATCTCCGGAGAATACAATGAAGGCCGAGACGGACCCGACTTGGAAGTTGTATGTGGATGGATCGGCGCACTCCGGGGGCAGCGGAGCGGGAGTATTGTTAGTCAGCCCGGAAGGGAAGGAGTATCCCTATGCAGTCCAATTCACTTTCAAAACAACCAACAATGAAGCTGAGTATGAAGCCTTGATCGCGGGGTTAAGGTTGGCAAAGGAGATGGAAATCAAAACCCTCACGGCACACAGTGATTCCCAGATTGTGGTGCAGCAAGTAAAAGGAGAGTATGAAGCCCGGGAAAGGAGCCTGCAAAGGTATTTGGAAACGGTAAAACCTCTGATAGCCGGGTTTAAAGCCTTCAACTTGGTTCAGGTTCCCCGGGAGCAGAACAGTAAGGCAGACGTTTTAAGCAAGTTAGCTTCTTCGGAATTAAAACCTGAGCCCGACCAAAAGCTGTACATGGAGGTACTGGGAAGAAGAAGCTACCAGGAGAGCGATCAAGTAATGCTGGTGAACGAGGAAGAGTCCTGGATCACGCCCATGCGGGCGTACCTAGAAGAAGGAACTACCCCGGAGGATAAGGCTCAGGCTCGGAAGCTAAGAGTGAAGGCGCCAAAGTATGTGATTCAGGAAGGAGAGCTGTACAAAAGAGGGTATCTCCAGCCGTTACTAAAGTGTGTAGAAAGGTTGGAAGGCCAACACCTCATCCGGGAGGTGCACGAAGGTTCTAATGGGAGCCACCAAGGGGCTCGCACCGTGGCCAGAAAGATCCTAAGGCTGGGGTATTACTGGCCGACGTTGTTCAAAGATGCGGAAGAACATATACAGAAGTGCTTGGCATGCCAGGCATTTGCCCCGCTAATCCACGTTCCCCGGGAAGAATTAGTCGGAGTCACAGGAGCTTGGCCGTTCAGCAGATGGGGAATTGACTTGGTCGGACCATTCCCGACTGCCCCGGGAGGAGCCAAATACTTGATTGTGGCGATCGACTACTTCAGCAAATGGGTGGAGGCAGAACCGCTCACCAACATACGGGGACTAACTTGCGTCAAGTTTTGCTGGAAGAACATCATCTGTCGATTCGGCATCCCGAAGGTCATAGTCACAGACAACGGGGCGCAGTTCGAGAACGATCCTTTCAAATCATGGTGTGTTAAGTATGGCATAGAGCAGAAGTTGACATCGGTGTACCACCCCCAGGCGAACGGGCAAGTAGAGGTCACCAACCGCACCATCATCAAGGGACTAAAAACCCGCTTGGAAGGCGCGCGGGGAAATTGGATCTGGGAGCTACCCAGCGTTCTTTGGGCCCATAGGACTACGGAAAGCTCGGCTACCGGGGAATCCCCGTATGGCTTGGTGTACGGGTCAGAGGCAGTAATACCCGCAGAGATAGGGATCCCAAGCCCTCGAACTCAATACCAGCGCCCGGAAGAAGAAAACGATGGACGACGCCTTGACTTGGATCTCCTGGAAGAAAAGCGAGAGAATGCGGCACTTCAGGAAGCCAAGGTGAAGGAGCGAGTAAAGAGGTATCATGACAGAAGGGTGCGGAAAGAAGTTTTCACCTCGGGAGACTGGGTAATGAGGAGAAACGATAAGAGCCACCAAGCCTCGGAGGGCAAACTTGCGCCCAACTGGGAAGGGCCATACAAGATCAAGGAAGCATACCCGGGAGGGAGCTATGTGCTGGAGGACAAGCAGGGAAAGGAGATCCCCAGAAGGTGGAACGTAGCTAACCTGAGAAGGTTTTACGGGAAGTAGAGCGCCCCGCATCGTACCACAGCTACTGAAGCATGAATATGCTAGGCATGAGTATGCCAGGCATGGATATGCCCCCCGGAAAGCGTGAATACGCTAAGCATGAATATGCTAGGCATGAATATGCCAGGCATGGATATGCCCCCCGGGAAGCGCGAATACGCTAAGCATGAATATGCTAGGCATGAATATACCTCCCCCGGACGCATGAATATGCCCGGAGAGATAACCCAACGTCTGGCCTCGTTCCGGGTTTAGAGAGGATTTGTAAAAAGGGACCCATGGGTAGCTCCCATTTGGGTGCCCCGCTAGAGTGGACCCGGAGCTCGAACGAAGCCCGGGGACCAAGAAATGTAGTGTTGTAAGGAAGAGTTAATGAGAAGGGTTCTTTCGAAAAGCAATCTTATTCAATCGTTAAATTACATAAGAAATTTATACATCGCATGAACATGCGGTCAAAATTGCAAAGGAACAAATACATAGAATTTTACATACAAGTATTCCTATCCATTTGCTACTAAACCCACTTGGGACCTGACCCGGAAGCACCCTCAGGGTTGCCCGGGCGGAAACCCCCTCCGAAGAATTGAGAGGACAGGAGATCTTCGGCAAAACGGGCATCCGGGGCTTGATTCCACGCAAGCTCCTCTTCCAGTTGCGCAGCGTCCTCTTCATTCAGTTCGGGGATAGGCACGACCACAGATCCCTCTGGAAGCGGCTCCGCCAGGCGCATCCTTCTCACCCCGGCAGAGGTGACGAACCTGTACTTAGGGAACATGACTGCTGCACTTTTCCCCTTTTCCTCCCGACTAATACGAGCACCTTCGGCGGTCTTAATCCCCTTCGTAGTGACCCCAGAGTCGGCAATCTCCCGGATGCGTCTTATCCGGCGGGCCACCTCCTCCGGGTCAATAGATACAGTCATGTCCTCATACCTTTCGTACGCCACGTCCACCTCCACACGGGCAGGAACTCGGCGAAGGCTGGAGGGATAGGGCTCAACTTCTCCCGCGGCTATCTTATTATGCCATTCAACAACATCCAGATAGGCCTTATGATGAGGAGCTCCCTCACCAAACCTCTTCGGGTTAGCCTCCATACGCTCTATCGTCCTGCGAACCCCGGCTGGAATATCGGTAAGAGGAGATACCCCAACTAAGCCATTCTTGAGACCAAGCAGGTGGTAGGATAGCCGGGTGATTAATAAAGCATCCTGGAGGACCCTATTCCTATGAGTAAGGGACCGATTCTCCTTCTCAAAGTCGCAGAGAAGCTTGTTCTGAGCGGAGCGGGTCTCCAACGTCCTCAGTTTCTCCTGCGCCCGCTCTAGTTCACCCCACACCATGCCTAACTCTTTGGTAGTACGATGCTGGGAGTCATCGTGAAGGGCTTGCAGCTCAGCTATGGTCTTATGAGAGTTCAGGGCCTCCCGCATATGATCAGAAGCAAGGTCGAAGCACTGGTTCAACGACCCGAACTTGGCATCAACTGCCTTAAGAAACGCCACCAGCACCCGGATCGACCCAAACTCTCGAAGGAAGCATTCCAACCCCGCCTCAGCTAATGCCCGGTTAGCCTGATCGCCTCCAAACCGCCAATGGGCTAGCTTCCTTTGAAGGAAAGAGCATTGGAGGCACCCAGCGCGGGGGAGAGAGAAGTAGGTGCTGGAAGAACTACTAGGATGAGGAAAAACATAAGGCATGGGCCCATGCGGGAGAATCTCCTCTAAGGGACGCTCAGACTACAAAAAAAAAATAGTAATATCATTAAAAGGTAGAACTTGTCATTAATCAAAATAGGCACCAAGGCCAAAGTTCTACATACACTTCCCCGGGGGAAGGAAAGCTACAAAAGGCTTAAAAAAGGAAAACTACAAGGGAAAAGGCAGGCTAAAGTCTAGAGTTATACATGGTCTTCAGTAGAATGCCCCTCTCCCGGAATAGCGTGAGCTCTTTCGAACCTCCTCTCCAGCTCCACCAGATCCTCAGTGGTCCATTCAGGGCCGGCATAAGCAGGGGCGTCCACGGCGGGCTCATCAGCGGACCGTTCAGGGTATCCCACCTTCCGCGTAGCCTTCCGGGTTTGATAGAGAAGGTCGTCTTGACTCGCAGCAAGGCCAACTCGGTAGTCCCCCCCTTGGACTTGAACTGCTTGGTACCCAAAATTGTCAGGCACCGCGCAGTATTCGAGATAGTTCTCTGCCCAATGGGGTGTCTCTGGGACGACCCCATAAACATTGAAGTCCTCGGAGCCAGGGTCGGGGCAGGAGGCCTCACAGATTGCAGGGAGCTTCATCTTCCTGATATCAGAAGCAGAGGAAGCCCGGGAGGACATCTCCAGCGATCGCCACAGCTGGGGCACCAAACTTTCCAGACTCGCTTCCTGAAGATCCCGGAAGCGATGGTTTAACAGGTCATTGGCCTTGGGCCGATAGTAGGACGCCTGGGCATCAAGACGCGCAGCCCCGGGCAACCAACCCCGCAAACTCCGATACATTTCATGACAGGCGTCCGCGCTGGCCGCAGCGGCAATCCCCTCCAGCTTCTTCTCGAATGCCTCAGAGCGGAGGAGCTTCTGTGTGATGGCATTGAAGGCCTCGAGCTGAGAGCTCTTCTTGTCCTTCTTCAGTGCGGAGTACTTCTTTTCCACCTCCGCCAACTTTTTCTCTTTGTCAGCCAGCTTCTTTTTGGCCTCTTCTAGTTGGACCGCGAGGCCATCTTGTCCGGCCAGCTTCTCCCTGGTCTCGCGGAGTTCCCTCTCCATCTTGGCAAACAGCCCCGCGCTGTATTTGGAGTAGGTCCGGTTCAATGCCTCGGCAAACTGAGAATCCGCCAGGACGGCGTCGGCAAAGGCAATGCTCTGCAAAGAAGAAGCAAGAAAGTAAGAAAAACGGAGGAATTACCTTAGATAAAAAGATCTAGACCAGCGGTTACCTCTTCTTTTTCTTCCGGGATAGCTTCGGAAGCAGTAGCCCGCGGAGGAGGAGGAGGAGGGAAGTCTTGGGTCCTCTGACGAGAGGAAGGGGGCGACCCGGATAGCTCGTTAGGAGGCGGACGTTTGAACCGCGAGCTTGCCCCACCGCTGTAAGTAGGGTGTTGGATGAAGGATCGACGCCCGGGAGTAGATGCCGAGCTGGGAGTAGCACGGGCCTCAGAAGAAGGCCCGGTGGGTGTCTGCTGGCGAGACTTGGGCGGCGCACGAGGCCTCTGAGGGACAAGAGCGGGGTTCTCGGGGGGAGATGGCCCAGGTTGGGAAGCTACTGGCGGTGTCAAAGGAGTTTGTTGATCTGAATGAGCATTCCCCGTTAGAACATCACCCCCGGAACACCTGTCGGTGGGGGCCATGACGTCTGCGTGCAAGGAAGGTTGAACTGGAACAGAGAAAACAAGGAAGTTAGCAAGCAAAAAAAAAAAAAAAAAAAAAAAAGAAAAGTTCGGAAAAAACAAGATAAGAAATAAAGTCTTAACGGGCACCTCCATCCGGCCACACCGCAGAGATGCGCGGGAGCGTGAAGAGGTCGTTGGGGTAAATCCCGCGAGGCCAGAAATAACCCGCGTCCAACGGCCGCAGGGAGGTTGGACAGAGGCTTCTTGTCCTCTGGAAGAATGGAATCGTTCCAGGCGGGCATGGGATAAACCCGGGAGTCGCACAGGAAGAAGCCTTTGGAAAGATACCCCTTGGCTGATCGGGGTTTGCTCAGGAGGAAGTCCTTTATCCCCGAACGGATGTTGAAGGAGAAGACGCCCGGGAACGAAGCGTGCGCCTTCCGTAGTGCGTAAAAAGAGCGAAAGAGGAGGAGAGTAGGAGAAATGGCGCATCTAGCGCAGTTGAGAAGGAAAGCCAAGATCAGAGCCACCCCGTTAGGATGCATCTGGGCCGGGGCTATCTTATAAAAAGTAAGTATCTCGAGGAAGAGAGGAGGGAAGGGAAGGCTGAGCCCGTATTGAAAGTGTATACGCGGGATGCACGCGGCCTCTCGCTCGGAGGCCCCCGGGGGAAGCTTGGATAAGGAGGCATTAAGGGGAAGAGGAATGAAGGAGCGCTTGGCTAGATCCAAGACGTCCCTATCTACAGGAGGAGAGTCCCCGGAAACATCGAAATACTTAAGCCCTAATGGGCGCACCCCGTGAGTAGGCCCCCGGGGAACATCGTCGCCGAGCCCTTCGTCAAAAGCCTCCTCCCCTAAATCCTCCCGGGCATGACCAGGAGAACAACCTTGGCGGGAACTCTTTTCTTCCAGGGCGAATGAGTCAAGGGTGTCTCGTTCCCGGGGAATATCGGAATCATCAGAACGAGCGCCCAGGGAAGAATTCGGAGAGGAAACAGGGTTATCGACAGTCCTAAAATGGATCTCGTGCGGGCTCTGGAACTCTTCGGTATCCAGAGAGGAGTTGGAGTGAAGTGGGGAACCCATAGAGAAGAAGAGAATAAGGAGATAGGGCTTACTTGGCTGAAAGGGCGAAGGAGCGAATGAGCAGAGCGTCTGGAGAAATTTTGCAGAAAGTAAACTAGGGAGAAGGAGGTCAGGCCCCTTATATAGACGGAGGAATAGGAACCGCCACCTCAAAAGGTGGAAAAGCAATAATGACACGATGAACGAGACAATGATCAATGCAGAAGAGGAAAAGGCAGCGTCGTCAGAAACCCATTTTAGCACGGATGGGTCCTACCAGGAGAGTAGCAACCAAAGAGGGAGCATTTAAGACCAGTTCCCCGCGTCATGAAAACCCGGATGACTGGTCTGGGGGGCTAGTGATAATACTGGCCCAGAATCCGGCTGGGCCAGGAAGGTCCGCGGCCCATGACTATCAAAGCAGTACCTTTCCCGCTGGATAGTACGTCCGGATAAGGAAGAGGACATATGATGACAAAAGAAGTGGTCCTGCACCTTATCCCCAAAGCAGGTAGAGCTCGGCTATAAATACTAGTCTCAAACAGTAAACAAGGTATGTGACTTATATCTCTCTACTTTATATTGAGAGCACCTTCCGTACGTTTTCCTTCTTCGCTATCCCCATCTCATCATCACGCCGGAGCTTCTTCCCCGGGACACCTCCCGGGGATTGTTTTGCAGGATTGAAGCGGGCTGATCAAGGAGGAGACCCGGATAGCGTCTACTCCCGGGAGACGGACGGATTTTGGTAGCATCACTAGGGAGAAAAAGTAAGGGGAGGAAAATGCAGAGGACAGTAAAGGGCATCTTCAGATAGAGGAAAAAGAAATAAAGAGAGAGAGGAAAGGGGAATAAAATAGAAGAGATAGGAGGAGGAATTTGAGAAAGGGTACATGGGCTTGAATAGGACAGGAAAAGAAGTAAGGAGAGGTCGGCAATGACTGTAAAGCTGGGGGCTCGGATATCCCCAAGGTACAGAAAAATTAAAGGCGTGGAGAATTCTTGAACAAAGAAAAGGGGAAAGGTAATTCAGGATAGAGAAAATATATAAAAGGGGAGGAACATTATGAGGAACTGATTATGAAACAGTCATCTTTGGATAAGGAGAAAGAAATGGAGAGACTGGAGGAAGAAAGGTAGTAAAAGGGGGGTAGGCACGGACTAAGGAAAACAGGTAGGGAAAATATAAAAAAGAAAAAGAAAAAGAGAAGAAGGTAATTAAAGGGCGAACTTAGGAAAAACCCGCCTAGAATATGAGGGAACATGAAGGTTGAAAGAAAGGGAGGTTGAAGAATAAAGGAAAAGGGGATCCCAAGGGGGGTAAGGGATTAGGAAAGAGTTGAAAGGAGAATAAAATCCATTTAAGAAAACAAATGGGTTCGGTGTGGATACGTCATAGTTCGGATGCGTGGATACGCAGGATAATCGCATGTGCGACAGGAGGTGCATTGTTATAAACAGGTTCGGCGTGGATACGTCGTAGTTCAGATGCGTGGATACGCTCGGAACAATATGTGTACTGGATAGTGCGTCAGGAAAGTGTAGATACGCTAAAATTTGCATATGTGCTGGATAGCTCAATGTAAATAAAGGAAAAGTCGGGACCTCTGGGTCACTCCCATGATTGGTGCCCCGCAAGAAAGGTTGAACCTTGGCAAGGGTAATCCGAGCATAGAAAGAAGAAGAAATATAAAGATAATAGACGAACTGAAAAAAAAAATTGCATTATCAAAAAGCCAGATGTTTGATAAGTGTCTGGGGGAGACGTCCTTTCAGCGCTTATGCGTCTTATATGGAAATTTACATAAAACCTACAATGCAACAAAAGAAACCTAAGAAATTCCTAACTATTAGATACATTAATTATTTCGTCTCCTTGGGAAGGCAAGGAGTGAATAGTCAAAGGTCGGAAGGAGGGCCGAGCACCTTCCTGAGATGCATTGTTAGGAGGACAAGGTTTGATGACCTGGACAGAAGGAGGAAAGAACAGGGATCGAGAGATCGTAGGTCAGAAGAAAGACGGAGCATTTACTTGAGAAGTACCTGCAGAAGGGCCAGGCTCACCAAAAGAAGGAAAGTCTAGCTGTCGAACACGAATAACTTCTCGAATTCTTTTCTGACAATCTACATATTTTGTGGAGAGCCGGGGATTGAGGTATCGGTGAAAGTCATTATCAACAGAATGTGAAGAAGGAATTTCCCAGATAGAAGGAGGAAATGGGTTAGGCATCCCAGAGGACAGGCGGTGGTACCATTCAATGGCCTCGCGTAAGCAGGGTAAGCC
Source organism: Cruciata laevipes (assembly GCA_963678965.1). Taxonomy (NCBI): domain Eukaryota; kingdom Viridiplantae; phylum Streptophyta; class Magnoliopsida; order Gentianales; family Rubiaceae; genus Cruciata; species Cruciata laevipes. Next base: position 10,767,465 of record OY787636.1, on the reverse strand, counting down.
GAACCACCAGTTTGGAACTTGTCGATCTTCTCCATACTAGTAATGGCGTTTTGGACAGAAGAAGTAATATCGTGGAAAGGAACAGTATGAGTTTCCGTGAACAAGGGAGGACAGATGAAATGAGAGCCTCAAACAAATTAAGGAGATAATTCTGAAGCTCGAGGTTGCGAAAGGTAAGCTGTTTGTTTTCAGTTTCTAATCTGGAAATAATCTGTCTTTCATCATTCTTGTTCTCTAGACCTCGGAGCTTGTCGATAGCCCTAGAGTACTCACCCCATACAACACCTAGTTCTTTGCTAGCACAGAGTTCTAGCTCTTTGCACGAGCTGTGCAATTGGTTCAGAAGCTCCGACATATTTTCGATTTCCTCAACATAAGAAAAGATAATCTTATGGCATCGTTTAAGAGATCCGAACCGAGCCCTCATAAATCTGAGAAAGCAAGACGCATAATTAGGAGTAGGAGAACAAACCCGAGCTAGTCTGAACCGACCCAAGCCGGCTGTTTCTGTCCATCGGTGGCCGCGCGGTGGCTGCGTGAGCGGTGGCGTTCGAGCGGCGGTCTCTGGCTTGCTCATGGATTTGTCAGTCCGTCGGCAGCTGGATTGACGTAGGCTGTCGTCCAGATCTGCTTCTGGTTGTCCACGCGGCGGTCCTGCTAGCTCTTGGGGATCGCCCAACACCAGATCTAAAGCGGTGATCCGATCCGGTGAGGCGTACCCCGACCATGGCGTGAAGTCGCTGAATGTGCTTCCGGCTGCTCCACGTCGGACTGTGGGGATCCATGTCTGTAAATTTGCGATGAGAAAAGGAGGGAAACGATCTAAAAGCTAAACTATTGGGGTGGGGAAGAGATCGGGTCCGGCGAGACGCCGACGATCTCCTTCCCGATCTGATTCTGAAGGTGAGGGGGAGGTTGAGAGGAAAATTTACTGTTCAAATTTACTCTCTAAACCCTAAAGCCTGCCTCCGCAGCCGTCCCTCACTTCTTATTCATTTTTGTTCCTCGTCTTCCAATCATGGGAGATGGGGAAGCAATCGTCTTCCAATCATGGGAGATGGAGAAGCAATCGTCCTCCTCGTCTTCCGTGATCTGCAGGTTCCACAATGTAGTTTGAAGAACATAGATTATGTTTTGGATCAAGTGGTATTGCGATTGTAGCAAGTCTCTAATTGGCGCTGTGATTGATGCAGTTAGGCATTACTCTCTGCCAGGAGGATGTTTTTTTTGCGGTTGCAAGATAATGTCTCTGAGGGTGGTATTACATTCCATTGGACCTCTCAAACTGTTGTAATACAAATACTATTATTCTAGTTGACATGTAGTTCGTTTATTCTTGTAATATGCTAGTCGAATTGGATGCCAATTTGACTTATTATAATTGTTGTTAGGCGTTTACCACAACCCTGAATTGATTTAATTTTTGAAAAAAATAATAAGAAAACCATCATTGTTTCTAATTACAATGACACCACTCAAAGTTTGGAAATAACCTCAAATATTTTCCAATCTTTCTTCTTATACAACGAAACCCTAAAAATTACAAGGTAGTTCTATTTGCACCACCCCACTTGCTATTTGCCCCATCTTCATTATTGTTTTGCTGAAATCAATGTAACTTTTACTAATACCAAATTTTTTATTATTAGTTTATTGTTTTATTTAACCTTTCCTTTATGTATTGTTAAACTTTATTACTTCAACTATATTTTATAAAAGAATAACTAACTAAATTCAAATTAAGTATTTTTATTGTACATTTCCTTATATTAATTTATTCTTCTGTGAATAATACGCTGTCTAGTTTTAATAGCCTTTGGATGAAGACCAATTCTTGGATGAGGCAGCCTCACCCAAGAGGCAGGACCAAGTAAACCCTTTTTGGATGAGATTTGATGAACTGGCACATCAAGACTTGATGAGGTGATCAGGTTTGATGAACTGGCACCGAGATTTGATGAGGTGACGTTAAGATTTGATGAGTTGGTAGCGATGTAGGTTGAGGTGACAACATTGAAATTATCCTTATTTAGCCTTGCCTCATGGGTGAGGATGAATTGCAATTTTTGAGATGCCTCCTTGAACCAAACTGACTGAGAATATTTCCGCTCTTGATTTTAATATATGAAGAGAAAAACAGTCAAAAACTTCTTTTTTCTCTAAAAATAAATATGAAATAAAACCACCAGTGGTAAGGTGGAGGGAGATTTATTGGGATCCATTTGTGGCATTCTCAACCAACAAAAACAAATCCGTCCGAGTGTTTAGAGTAAAAGCATTTAAAAGCTACAAAATGAGAATTGCTAAGAATAGTTCCCTATACAAATCTGTGGTCATTATCGTTAAACAAGAATTTCAAACCAAAGAAATCAAAGACAGAATAGAATTATACACCTGGACAAGAATGTGATCATGTTATACTACTAAAGTAAATGTCACACCAAAATAGAATTATACACCTGGACAAGTCTTCATGGGCAGCTTGGTAGCTGGAGTGAAATTCTCTACTGTCCAAAATACCACTTCCAACATTAGTGAAGCTCTAGGATGAGTGTGTTGGCAGCAAAGGTTACTTCAGCATAAATGATTTGCCTCAGCCTTTTCCTATTACTGCCATTAGCAATATTGTTACCAGGGCTGCTACTTCCAAATGTTCCTGAATAAAACATGTCTCATAAAGGCACTTGCAATGGTAAAGACCCAATTAAGGATTTGAAATCCACTTTTTTTTTATATAAAGTTTAAGTTTACAGCTTTTATCTTTCAATCGTACAACCTTCCACATCATCAATTCTTTTTCTACATCACTATTTTTATTTACATTCTTTTAAATATACACCTATAGGTTTTGTAAAGCAATTTCTCCATGCAGCTCTTGCAGGTCCGTATTTTTACCATAATGCCCCCTGTTGGAACTCTATGATTTTAAGTCCATTTTTTGCCTTAACAATATTAGGGGTATTATGGTAAAAATACGGACCTGTAAGAGAAAAATGGACCTGCATGGAGCAACCCCCTTTTGTAATTATAAACTCATAATGTAAAAAGAGTTTGAACTAGAATAAAAATAAAAACATATTTTTGTTTAAGTTTTTTTTTTTTTAAGTAATGTAATTAGCACAAACATTTACAATAATGACTTTTATAACTCATATTAACAATAAAGTCTAAAAGTAAAGTCTCATTCTAATTATTTTTTATTTTTTTCATTTAAACCACACATAGTGGGGGAATTTATTAGGCACCCCAAACCTGTAAACATGCCCGTAGGCTAATGCTCGAGGGCTTACATCAAAAGCGCGTGGTAAAAGCGCAAAGAAAGTAAAAAAAGATATACATCATAAAATACTATAGTCTAATACTAGAAGAGTACCAAAGTTACCTAACAAGCGTAGTACCTTTACTCGAATTCTACAACTAAATAATCGAAGTCTACCAGTCTAAATAGACCAGAAGCCCATGGGGTTTTCCCTGTCGCCGTTTAGACAGTTTAAGAGAGATGTAACAAACAAATGGGCAAGGATATTCCCCAAGTCTGTCAGAATAACTTCGCAAAAAGACCCGATCTAAATCATATCCCCTAAATAAGGTCTAATACTAATGGAAAAATTCTAACCAGTTCGGGTCTAACTAGCTAGCAAGTTCCATAAAGTATAGGAATTTTGAAAGATGCTAAGATATATTCGTCACGTTGCGGTCATCCCTGGGTAAAAGGGGATTTCCTGATTGTGACTATATTATCAACTCAATAACCACCGTCACATACCCATCAATCACATTGCGGTCATCCCACGGTAAAAGAGATTTCTTGAAGAAATTTTAGGGCTTGATATAGCAGTAATAAGTGCATATAATTATTATCTGACACGAGAAAAGCAGCCGAACCTAACTTCCGCGGTCTACAAGTCCAGTCTATATTGGAGAGGTATCGCCAAAAGTATGTAGATACTTTGACTAGGATTTCTCCTCACCAACCAAACATAAACAGGAATTGAAGCCAACCGAAATTTAAATGAACAAGTACCCGTCGGTAAACTAAGGTTGGTAGATAATAATTTGTTCAAAATTCCCTGACCTTATTAATAAAAACTATACTAACTAAAATAAAAGTAAGAAAAACCACCTCAACCTCTAGATGGGCCAGAAACAAGAGGCTGGAACCCAACCCAAACCGGCCCGAGCCGGTTCGAGCCAAACCGGAGACGACCCGACCTGTGGAGATCTTGATCGGTGCAGATCTAAGGACCTGCAAAAAGTGACAACAGCCTGTTGACCGGAAAAAAACCCCGGTGAGAGGAGGGAAACAATTTGTGGCGTGTCGGACCGGGTCTTGGTCGAAGACCCGGTTGTTGGATCTGACCAGGGCGGTGTCGGGGAGCTGGGGGCTCCGGATCCGGAGAACAACTCTATGTGGTGCCCGTCGGCGAGCCCGCTCTGGAGCTGGCGTCAAGGTGGCATCTTCCGAGCTTCTACTGTCGTCGTGCGCCGGATCTATTTTGGGTGACTCGATCCGGCAAAGCGATGCCCCGGCCATGGCATCTCTGGAAAATGGCCGGAGCTCTTGAGGGTTACCTAGCGGTGAGGCCGATCTGAGGTGTCGACGCGGACTCGCTGGTGGACGATCTGGTTGCGGGGATGACGTTGACCGTCTGTTGGTCGTGTGGTCGGCTCCGGGGAGAACATGCCCTGGGTCTGTGATTGTGCGAGGAGAGGATGGTTGTGGCTACCTACTTGCATAAAATTAAATAGGGGTATGGAGGTGACCAGCACGGCGAGAGGCGCCAACGGTCACCTCCCCTAAAAACTGGATCTGAGTTTTTTGGGTACTGTAGCGGGGGAGCGGGGGAGCCAGTTCAAGCTGCGGAAGAGTACTATTTAGATTTTAGTAGTCTCATTCTAATTATTAAATAAACACGTATATGAGTTCGTTTGGTTCGCGTACGAATGCGGTAATTACAAATTTTGAGCATTTAACGTTTGGATGGTTGTTTGGTTGACGTATAATAATATAAACGCTGGAAATGGTAATTCGGCAGAAATTTAATTTTCCACACAACGTGGAAAATTGGTTACCGAGCTCTACCTCGGTCGAATTAAAATACGCGTTGATTTTCATACGATATTACAATTTTTTCCCAACCATGACACGTAATTTTCCTAACCCGCCTTTTTTATTTCCCTGTTTTATCTTTCGCGGCAATTTTTCATTTCCTTCCAAACAACATGTGGTAAATAAAATCCTTAGGAATTATAAAATACGATTGTGCAACCAAACAGTTTTGCCAAATTCTGAGTGTTTTGATGGAGAATTAATTTCCGAGTAATAACAAAATCCGTGGGAACTTAATTCCCATATGAACCAAACGACCCCTATATCTATTCTACAAAGAACTAATGCATAAACATGAATAATTAAAGAATAGCACAAATTCAATGATAAGTTAAGCAATTATGCTCTTTCAAAAAATAAAATAAAAATCCAAACGAAATGAAAGAAAGGAAAAACATACATTAAGTAGTGGTTACTGCCGCTTGGCGTGCTCTAATTGGAGGTGGTTAAGAGATTGAGGTCTGGATTATTCAAGCCCTTGTCTGACAACTTCCCCATGCTTCCTGCATAATCCTTGTCCATATCCCTCAACTGTGAGTATTTGAGAAGGTTTGGGCAACTTAAATACCCTTGAAAGATAAACCATTGCACGTGCTCTAAGATATCTAAAAAAAAATAGACAAAAGAGAGATCAACTCATGGTTCAAGCAAATTGAAGTGACAACCTTAAAGATAGTAGCAGATGGGCATGCCATTGTTCTCATTCACTGCAGCAACTTCAATCCGCAATGAACGTGAACATTCACAACCATCCATATATTCATGGCATGTAGCAAATACAACTAAAGCGCACCCAAACATGATAGATAGCAAATAAAACACAAAAATCCATGATAGGCAGTTAAAAAATACTAAAGATGGAATTCAACACAATTCCTATATATTTTCTACCTATCTCACAATTCCTATACATCCTGGACCAACCCTATAATCTGGTATCACATGACCGTATATGTAATCATGTATTAGGGGATGACAAACATTGGATGCAAGATGCTGAACAAAAGGAATTCTTCTAAATGTGTTGGTATTAACTAGGCTTTCCTCCCAAGGGTCTGTTGGAAGTTCTATTTGGTTTTCTTTTCTGTAAGCTTTTTTAATCATTATATTGGTCACTATAGAAAAATGGTCTAACGACCACAGAGGTGTACCTCTTCTTCCCTATGGTTTCATAAGGAGGAAACTTAAGAACCTCACTTTCAACTTATCCTTAGAATAAAATATATGATCTAAGGTGTCATTTTAATGTTTACCTAGTGACCCTGTATATGCATTACCTAGACTCATAGAATGGTTAAGGTTTAGAACACTTTATATTAATTCCTTAAACATCTCTATTCTCTTGTCTAAAATGACCAACATTGCATTGTGAGAGGAAATTATAGTTGTCACTACCTAAGGGGAGAGTTTAGGTCACCACACACTAGGGTAGGAATGCCTATCAATCTTTTGAATACCTCTAACTAGACTTGAGGCCTGGAATAGTCTAACATCCGAGTTTTGACCGCTAAGTAGATGAGTGTTAGCAACACATATTCTTGAATGGAAATACCCAATTTCTTCAAGAATTAGAACAATGGCAATGTTATTCTTGATGAGGCAACTTGCGACTTCATATCTTTTGTCACACGGTAGCCTATCAATCAATTTTTTTGCCATCTTTTCATATTCAACCTCATAGTTCTTGACAAGTTTGAACTTATCAGAACGGTAAAAGGTAGCAATTCCTCAGTTTTCCCACCACTGGGCATCTTTCCCATATAAATTGCAGAGTATCCAAATCTATCAAATTGGGGTTTGAAAAATATATTAAAATGATTCCTTTGAACCTCCTGAAGAAAGAAAATGTCACCATCACAGGAAATTCATTTCAGCAAACAAATTGCCCCTCTGGTAATCCCAATTAAGGGCATCCCTAGGGAAGGAATAATCATACTGATAAGTGCCCTTCTTGACATACATATCAGCCAACATATTATATGAAACAATTCTAAACCCACAATTATCATATTTGTTCGAATCTACTGGAAGATATGGGATTAGAGATCGAGGGGAAGGGATAGCAGCAATAACGGGCTCAGTAAGAATATCAACATGATTAGAACATTTGACCCCTCTATCAACGGCATAGGTTACTAACATGAGGTGGTGGCCTATATCCTCTTTAGTAGGAATGTATGAATCCGAACAGCCTAGCGAAAGCCGGAAGCACTTCTGGTTCCCTTAGCCAAGTGGATGCCAGCCGAGGAGCCTCGAAAACATGGGCTCCCTTTGAGCTAACAGTGGCGGTGAATCTGATCTTCACCCCCACCTTCGGCATTTCCGACGACAATCTGACTTCAAGATCCATCGTAGATAGAAAGCGAGCATACATGATTACAGCGGGAGAAGATAGTAGAGAGAGAGCAGAATCAAGAAAGTGAAAGTGAAAATGAAAAATGATTTGGAGCCGTTACTGATGGTCATCAGCGTAACATGTAAACCAAATAAATAGAAAGAGGGTCGGAAAGTATAACGTTAAAACACGTTTCACAGAAAAATATAAAATAAAATAAAAGAAAAAGATGTGGTCAAAGGTTTTTACACGGCATGGAACTGGTCAAAAGGACCGTTAATCTTTTCATCCATCATTGTTCGTTTTATATTTTCCCTTACTTTTATATTTTCTTTCTTAGTTTTATATTGTTGATTTATCATTTGTATAATGTTACAGATCAATTTACATTTTCTAAATACAAATCCAAAAATCTAAATACAAATCCAAAAATCTAAATACAGACCCCGGTTAATGTTAACGTCAATTTATTGTAGGCTTTGATCAGTTTTAAATTTTGAAAATTGTTTCCTCAAAAACTTCAAAATTATGCGTTCTAACTTCTAACATGTTATTGACTTATGAAACATGGTTCTTACTCATCGCCTCCACATGTGGAGTTACATATTGTCTTGGGTGCGGTTAGTCACCCCTAGTTTCTTAATCTAGGGTTCTAGTTCATATCCGCATTGTACTTGGCAGCGGATTTGTATCATTTTTCTTTTTCTTAAGATACACCCCACCTAAGGTAGTTTGCTCAAAAAAAAAAGGACTTATGAAATATGGCAACATTGAGACTTTACTAAATGGATTTGTTTAATAAATGGATTTGTCCCTAGGTATGCATCCTCTGTGGCTTTGTCCCAGAATTACACTTCACTTTCCAATTCTGTTATAGTAACATAACTGTACTCCAACACTCTAACAATGGTTGGATAATTCACACAAGGGAGAAAATACCAAATCAAAAAAGCACAATAAATAATGAGTAAATAACGGCTAGAGTACCATATTAGAAGAACAAAAAAAAATGAAAGAATTTTCGGAGCCGCGCAGTGTTTTCGGCGTTGATCATGGATTTTTTGCAAGCTATCGCTAGTTATTATTGAGAACTTTTTTTTTTTGAAAATCAAGTTAATATTAATTAGAAATAACGATTACAAATAGTTCGGCTTAAACTGATAGTCATGTCATGTTCAGTACCTAATACACTTCTACTGACTTTATTATTGTCAAAGAAGGAGAAATAGTTCCTCAGAAGAGCAACAATGCTCTCTGCGATGTTCTTAATCTCCCATGGCGCAGACTCTGTATCTTTGAGTGCCGCTGCCGCTACTAGTTCCACCGAATCTGTGAGCAAACACAACCCTTGAGATCGTCCTCTGGTTGCTGCTTTGATGGCTCTCTAACAGGCTTCTGCTTCAGCTTGTAGAGGGGTTGTAGAAACAAAAAAATATGTGCCCTTTGCAGTATTTCCACCCGTAGCTATTGTCCAGCATGCTGTAGCAAGACTACTAGATCTATGGAAAGATCCATCCACCTAGACCAGGATGCAGCCATTATTTTGAGAAAACTACTCATCTGTCAATCTTCCACCAGAGGCTCCGAAAATTCTGGTGGAAGATTGGCAGATGAGTGGTTTTCCACAATGTCCTATTTCCTATACAGATTAAACTTAGCAATAGCCAGCTCATAAGAGATTCTAGGATCAATGCTGACATCTTCCATAGCTTTTTTGTTTCTTTGCAGCCAGATTTCCCATAGAGAGAAGGCCAAGAGTCTTGTGTCTTCTTCCAGACTACCACAAACCAGCCACTTGTGGATCCATTCTTTAGAATGAGACTGACTCAAAAGAGAAACTTTCAAACCTAATGGAGAGTATAACCAGAATTTTCTGCTTTCAGAACATCCTACAAACAGGTGGTATTCATCTTCCTCTTCAGAGCGGCATCTTGGACATAGAACTTGATCAGAAATTTTCCTTTTTCTCTGGTTTATCATAGTAGGAAGAACCCTGGAATTGATCTTCCACAAAAACACATTCAACTTGTAAGGAACTTTGAGGTTCCATACTGTGTCCCAAAGATTCTTTCTCCTCAGATCAACACATCCTCTTTCTGCCATTACACAGTGATATCCTTTCTTCACTGTATAAATACCATTCCTGTTATGGATCCAAAGAGGAACATCTTCTGAGTTAGGATCTGCACTCACTTTCATTGCCTGAATATGTGGAATTATGCTTCTTGGGAAAATGGCCCTTAAGAGAGGTTCCCTTCAACAGTTTGGTCCTTGAATCAGATGCTCCACCCTCAAGTTAGTATGCTGAGAGGTGACATTAAAAGCATCAATGGAATTGTTAACTGTGGGGATCCATTGTTCATCAATCCTTACCTTCTTTCCATTGGCAATATTCCAACCTATATTCTCTGTAATGACATTCTTTGCCCATAGAATAGATTTCCAGCCCCAAGAGTCGTTAGGCTTCTGTTGCACACTCCTGAAATCAGAGTTTCTGAGATACTTAGCTTTTAGTACTCTGACTAGAAGAGTATCTTTATCCTTGAGCACATTCCAAGCATGTTAAAAGGGCCTTATTCATTCCAATTGCTGATCTCAGTCCTAAACCACCTTCACTTTTGGATTTAGTGATGGATTTCCATGATTTCCAATGAGTTGTTATTTCTTCCAGCTCCCCCTTTCATATAAAGCAAGCAATTATCTTATATATCTAGGCTTTGCAATATGTACTTAGGAATCTTATATATGCTCAGAGGATGGATGGAGAATGCACTAAGAACATGCTTAGCTAGAGTGATTCTTCTAGTGAAATTAAGGAGTCTGGACTTCCATGATCCAAACTTCTGTTTAGCTCTCTTGATCAGGTTCTGATAAATCTCCCTTTTCTGCTCTCTGAAATTGATTTGGATGCCAATATATTTTCCCCAAGACCTTGGTTATGGATATTCAGTGTGTACATCAGGTACTGCCTCATGTCTTCAGGTGTATTAGGGCTAAACTGGATTGAGCATTTCTCAAAATTCAACCTCTGCCCTGAGAATCTGGCATACAAGTCAAGTGTCTTTGCCAAAAGATTTACAGAGTCCACTGTGACCTTAGTGAAAAGTATACAATCATCCGAACACATCAGATGACTTACTTTCGGGCCTCCTCTTGATACCTGAACTCCCAAGTTGCTATTCTCAAGGATCTTATGCTCCAACCAGGCAGACATAAATTGTTGGGCTATGATAAATAAGTAAGAAGATAAGGGGCACCCTTGCCTGATACCCTTGTTAGGAAAGAAGACCGAAGAAGTACTTCCATTCACCACCACTTGATATGACAAAGTTCTTATGCACCACATGATGAGGTTAATCCAGTTTGGTGGAAACCCCATGGCACCCAATGCAAGCTCCATAAAATTCCATGAGATCCTGTCATAAGCCTTACTCATGTCCAGTTTTATCGCAGCTATGCCTATTCTTCCTTGTGTTCTGTGAGATAAACAATGAACCACTTCATGTGCCAAAAGGACATTCTCCGTGATATTTCTTCCAGGCACAAAGCCATTCTGGCTGACAGAGATAAGGCTTCCAATGCATTTTTTCAGTCTTCTGGCTAGTACTTTAGCAATAATCTTGTATTTGACATTGCATAATGCAATAGGCCTAAAGCCACCTGCTGTTTGAGGGTTGTTTTTCTTTGGAATCATAACTAGTTGTGTTCTGTTCCAGCTAGGAGGAAAAGGTTCTCCATTTAGAATTCTCAGCAAGTTGTCAGATAGATCATTTCCAATTATCTTCCAATACCTTGTGTAGAAACCAGCTGGGATCCCATCTTCTCCAGGAGATGTCCAAGGTTTCATTTCTCTTATGGATTGCCATATTTCAGCAGTTGTGAAATTCCTTTGGAGTGATGATACTTGTTGATTTGTGAGCTTTTTTGTGTTGCAATTCATGAATGTGGAGATGCCTATGTCACCATCAATGCCTGGCGGGTACCACTCTGGGGTAATAAAAACAGATTTCACATGGTCAGTTATGGCCTTAGTGATCCCACTGTCAGATGTTAGCCAGGAGCCATCTGTATCTTGCATCCCTTGCATCCCTTGGACTAAATTGTTGCTTTGTCTTCTAGTTGCCCATTTATGGTAGAACGATGTGTTCCTCTCCCCTTGAACCATCCATGAGATCTTAGTTCTCTGTTGCCAATAATCATATTGTTTCTAGAGGAGGTCGTCTAGTTCCACTTCAGCCTTTTTCAGTCTCTCATGGAACAAAAGGTCTCCTGCCCTTGTCTGCAGATACTCCAGCTTTCTATACAACTCTTTGATCTGTTATTCAAGATTCCCATATGTGTTCCAGTGCCAGTTTGTCAGATGCTTTAAAGAAATATCAAGAGTTTCATCTAAGACTTGCGCATTCATGCCATGGCTGTGTTGTGTTCTCTGAAAACCCCATACCCTATCAATTATATGTGAACTAGAATAATGGTTAACTCCGATGATTGTACGGCAGTTGCTGCGGTAAATTACACCAATTATTAGACTTTTTTCCTCCATTCTGTTCGGAATTAATTCATTTTCTTATAATTTTGGCTAAACTAAAAATAGAAGTGAAGTCTGAAACAAGCTACGGTGACATCGAAAGAGAAACATTTTGACGAAAACATTTTGTTATTTTCCCCTGCCTGACGCCAATTTTGACGTTAGAGTTAATTTCAAAAAAAAAAAAAAAAAGTGAGCACCAGAAATGATTTTAGTAGCTATCGGTTTGGGGGAAGAAATAAAAATCGGGAGCAAGGGTAGAGCCACAGAACACAATCAAACGGTTGAAGAAGCATCATTAAGAACCAACAGCAACATGAAATTTTCAAGCACAGTTTCTTGTCTTTTTTCCTTTTCCCCTATTATTTTTTTCTTTCCAGCCCCTCCAACCTATAACCATCTTCCTACAGTGAGGGAGAGGATACAAACTGTCTGGGTAAACTGAAAAGATCTTTTTCTTCAAAAGGCGAGGTCCACTCACGAGACCCATTGCCAGATGTTTCGGTAGAACCTACTCCATCTTGCATCATCCCCGAAATGGGAATGCTACTGCTCCCATTTGACAGGATAGGTCTCATGGCAGGCCTCACGCCCATTCCAGAAGAAAATGAATCATACATTCCAGAAGAAGAAAAGGATTCATACGTACGAGGATTCTCACGCTGCACTAAAGAAGCCATGTTCATGCCGGGCCAATAATTTCCAGGCCTTGCCGGACCACGATCCACACTCCAGTCAATGTTGGTGTAATCTGACTGCATCATTGAACCACCTGTACTCCAGTCCACTGGAGATGATGACCCTGATGACCCGCAGAACAGCCCCAAATTTGAAGCTGGAGCTAGTGTTTGGGACCCACCTGCTCGGTTCCACATACCATTGGCCCGGCTCGTGGACTCCATTGCACCATTGTTGGAAACAAACTGCGGCTGTTGCTGAGGCTGATACTGAAAATGGTTATACAGCTGATTAGCACTCGCACCATTGGGACTAGGACTTCTCGCACTGGAAACCGGTGGCATCATCCCATTGGGCTTCAACATCTCCACACTGTTAGGGTACCAACCCATGGTTGTCCCAGGAGAAGGAGATGGTGAAGATGAAGTTACACTTGTGCTGAGATTCTGCTTTCCATTCATAGACTGAGGCCGCTGCATCACTATTACCGGTTCTCTGACAGACCCAATCTGCAAGTTCTTCAGCTCATTTCCAACAGCAACATAACGGGGCTCTATCTTTGTTGGTGGAGCTGAGGCCTGCAGTGATGATGGCAGGGAGTAGGAAATGGATGGATTGGGTGCTGCAGGTGGCCACCGCTTCTCCACCTGCACACCAACTTGTTGTGGTTTGGCCCAATCCATTTTTGGAGGAATCCTTTTCAGTGACTGAATATTTTTGCTACCAGGATCCACCAAAGACCCAGATGTAACTGCAGCTTTTGAATAATTGAAATCCTTCTCATCTCTTTTTTGGTGCATTGGAATTGCAGTAGGTGGTTTTGGCTGTACCTTTAACAAGTTGGGAGTAGAGGGTACTGGAAGCTTGATATTTCCTGCAGTAGGCGGATCGCCTGTTTCTTCAGGCTTAGGTGGGACAGGCGGATCTTGCTTCTGGGTCCTCAATGTTTCTTCTGATTTGTCAAGATCCCCCTCACAAGCTACTATAGCCCTCTCTACCTCCTGTTTGGAGCACTTGTATCTAGTTTCCATATCCGCAATACGAGCGAGTTCCTCTGATATGTCAATTTTCAAATTACTACCACCATCAATATTATGCTCCTTGTGATCATCTGCTTCTTCACCTCCTTCAAATAGCCATGCTACAGATGCTTCTACCTTTCCTTCATTTAGAATAAGAGCCATGGTAGCCCGTTCTTGAGAAAACCCCATTCCTACAAGCTGCTGAGCCAGTGCTTCTAGCTTTCTTGACATTAGATAGCCACTGCACCGTTCATGCAGTTCTTGTGCACGCCTTTCCTTCTGACGTTGATGCTTCCTCTCATTCTTTTGACGGATTTTCTCTCGTTTATCATTGTCGGCTCCAGGCACTGCATCTTGACGGTTAGGTTGATGAGATGCTTTCTCTTTATGCTCTTCTGACTCACCAGACCAACTTCCATTGTTAGAAACCGAATCATACTCAGCACCAGCTCCAAATGAGCTCTGACTGTGATCTTCAGAATCATCTATATTCCGAAATCGACCATTAACATGAAGAGCTGAAGGGGATGTCAAGGGTGCTGGCTCAATTGTGTGAAACGTGCCCAGAAGTGGATTGTATCCACTTGCAGGAACGCCACCTCCTGTGCTAGCATGGCCCGAAGACTTTGAAGAAGCCTTAGGTTCCTTCCCAGCTTTCTTGTCCTTGGACTTGGATTTCGACGCTGGAGACATCAGTTTGGCCCCAAGTGCTAGTTCCTGGAAACTGTATGTAGTACTTAATTCAGTTAAAAGGGAAAAGAGGAAGAAAAAGGCTTCTAAAAGGTAACTCAATTTTACAGTCACAACAATGTAAGAACCCAATTGCCATTCTGAACCAAGTATTCAGTATAGAGTCAAAGAGCAACCTTGTAATTAACTAATTCCAGTTCAAGCAGACTAGGTTTGTGCAGTATGGGGGAAGAGTGCAGCTCTTAACAGGGACTAAAAATTCCAAACCTAAATCAGATACAACAATAGATAAAGCAACCAAAATTTTATAAATTACCCATATCATGGGATAAGTAAACAGTATTACTCATTACTAGGCTAGAAAACATGCAACTTAAGAGAACTTCCTAAGTCATCATAGATTGGTTTAACTGTCGATGTATGCAAGTAATCCAAAACCCTAAATTTTTTTTCACACAAGCGACTAGAGCTTCCATAACACGATCAGGTAATTCAAACTATGCACAAGAATAACAAAAGCTCTGTTGACAACAGTAAGAGCCCCATTTCAACAATTTGTCTACGTATTGCCTCCCACTTTGCCATTTCATTATAACCCAAACATCCTTCCATCAAAAGACTAATAAATCAATATGTATATATGATGTGCCCCTATTAAGAGGAAACTGATACTAAATTTCTATCCAGGAATTTCCCACAAAACTACAAAAAAAAGGTATACGAATCTATACACTAATACACTACAGAGTGCAAAACTAAATAACAAAGCAGCTGAACCTTGATACTCCACTAAATAAAATAAAAAGCCCTCCCAGGAATAACTAAGTAAACATTAGAATCTAGTGCATTCTGAATGAGAAGCATCACCCATCCCGTTATCATATCCTAGTCAGGGAATCCTGACGTTTAAAGGCCAACTCCCAACCAAGATACCATAAGAACTCAATTACCCCCAAATCCATATACGAACACAAGACTTCCAAATTTATAAGAAAAGGAAATCTTAACAGAGCACATAAACAAAACAATCAAAACATCGATCTTTCCGCCCAATTGCACAGAAAATGACGGGCGAGCACATGCAGATCAAAGGCCCCAATTTCTCCGACCCGAGATCGACCTAACTTTCCAATAAACAAACAAGAACACCGGCGAAACCCTAGCCCCACCTCATAAATTCATAGATGATTGGAACAACCTCGGGCGGGAAAACGATCGATCAGAAGGAGAGGAGAGGGGAAGACCGAACGCGTACCTGAAGCTTAACGGTTGTAGAGGCGGACGGATCGAGGCGGCGGGGGAATAGAAAATGCGCGGATAATTGCAGAGAAGACGAAGAAGAAGAGGGGTGGAATTGGGCGTGAGAGTATAGGGGAGATATGGCGTGAGTGGGGGTGGGACAGATAATGCGAGGCTGAGATGAAAACTGAATCGACGAAATTAGGGTTTTGTTATTTGGGAGCACATTGATTTTGGGATGCCTTTTGGTTTTTATTTTTGCCTTATTGCGACTTTTTGTTGTTTTCATGGGCTTAAAACCAAAATTCCTCTAAACAACCGTTTTATTACAGTATCCATGACTGTTTAAATTACATTTTTGCCCCTAAAAATGAACTAAGAACGAAACAACATAAACGGCAAATGCACCAACATAATTTTTTTTTTAAGGAACACTATTATTAATGGAGCGCGGAATTACAAATAGAACGTCCTAGGCGTAATGCCACATCGTGTTCATTACTAACTACCAAACGATTTACTTTCCTAACTTCAAAATACATAAAAAACATGTATAAGAAGCTGATCATATCTTCAATTAAACATTTGATCTCCCAAGGCGCCTCATCCGGATGATTGAGAGCTGATACTAGGATAGCTGAATCAGGGCCGGTCCTGGGATTTTTTGGGGGCCTCAAGAGAAAATAATTTTTCGTATGGTTTTAAAAGTAAATTTTATATTTTTAGGGTTATAACAAAAATATTATAAATTATACATAAAAATGCCTATAAATATCAAATTTTCTTATTATATTTAGTTCTAATAATGTATAAGAATTGTATTTTGAAAAAATTAACATATTTTATTTATATAAATATATTCAAATTAATAAAAATACTACTTATTTTTTCTAAAAATGGGGCCCTTTTTTCCAAAAATATTTGGGGGCCTGAAGCGGGTGTGTAACCCGCTTCTATACAGGGCCGGCCCTGAGCTGAATCAGTTAGCAGGCAAATGTTGTGGGATTGTACCCGACATGCTACTTTGATTGCTCTCCAACAGGTCATGACTTCTGCTTGAAGAGGGGACACACACGTGAAGAAATCAGACCCAGAAGTTTGAACGTAACCATGCTGAGCAATCCTGGTTATAGACCACGCTCTTGCTCCAACCTGTCCTCTTCTGTGATATGATCCATCCATTTTTATGATGGTTAGATCTATCCTTTCCTGCATATCACTTTCCCTAACAGAAAGGCTTGAATCTTGAGAAGATCTATCTGCAACGAAAACTTCTTGGAATCTAGGTAGATCCCTGATTTCCTCTTTTTTGTTCAGATTTTGATTCAGCCTGAACTTTTGCTCTACAGCTAAGAATCCCCCATCAGGATCTAAGATAACTCCCTCCATTACCAGTTTGCATCGCTGTGCCCAAATTTCCCACATTACAAATAGGAACTTGTGTAGCAGTTCCTCAGATGTTATGCTTTACATCCAACTTTGCAGTCAGTCTCCAAACTTACCATTAACCAGCCAGTCTCCAAGATAAATAAAAGAGGCAAATGTTCATGTATGCTGAAACTAGATAATACATGTACATGGAATGTACGGTCGTAAGTAAAAACCAATTTAGTCAAAAAAAATTCTTTCTTCTCAACTCAGATACATTTTCAACTTTATACACTACTTCATCTTTTCCTCAATCAAAATCCAAGTTAATCAATTCTTAGACCTCAAAATTGTTAATCTGACTAAGATAATCATTCAAGGCTGAACTTTGAAACACTGTAGAAGTGCAGAATAAACATAAAAGAATATGTCCAAATTCCAATTTCTATAGAAATAATTATTTAGTGTTCATTCCAACATCAACCTTACAAAGATTATAACAAACTATGCTTGGAGTACATGTTCGATATCCCTCAAAAAAAGCCCAAACGCTCATTTCTCTCCCCTTGACCCCTTTTCCTCTTCTTCCAGATCGGCTCTGGTAGGGTGGCCGCGGGCGAACTCCGCTGTGTAGGCCACCCCTGCCACCCCCGTCACCCCTCCACCATAGTTAATCCCACCGCCCCTCCTCCTACCTCTCACCGGAAATCCCCAATGCTCTCGACCAACTACGACGAACAGATCCGCCACCAGAAGTCGCCGGAGAGTCGGATCGGGCCTGATCTCCACTCACCGGCCTAACAGATCGCTGTCATAAGCCATCCACTTCGGTCAATCGGATCTGACGCCTGTAGCTGCCCCGTCACCGATCCTCGACATCGACGCCTATTTCCGACAGCTCGCCCTCGCCGTAAGGATTATTTCGCCGGAAATATTGGAGAGAGGCCGACGTCGAACATGGAAGAGACGGGAGAGGGGTGTAAGCCGCCTGTCACGCGCCACATCTCCACCAACGTGCCTTCTGTTTGAGTCCGCGCACTGACAACGCGCGGCTCGCCAGGCCCGTTCTCATGCGCGCCGGTTTCACGCGCCGACGCGCACGCACGTGCCGAAGCTCTCTGCCACCTGCCGCCGTTTGAGGGGGTTTCACTTCTTTTTGCCTTTTCTTTGTTTTATGCTTTCTTGTTTTTATTTTACTTTATTTATTTATTTTAGGTTTCATTAGATTTGTTAGAAAATAGGCGTAACTGGATATGCTTTTCATTTGGTTACTTTTGTTCAAATGTTGGTTAAGTTGGACTGTCTGTCAATAAGGTTTTTCCGACGGGTCAATTCTCGGTTAAAACTTTTTTGACTTCTGCTCTGATAATGATTAGGGGACAGGAGAAATCCGAGTCGAGTTTTGCATCATAGTACTTTCCTTCGGCGATTCCCCTTTGTTTAGAGTTGTAGGCCGTACTGATCTGTGGTAGCGTCCAGATCTGATGCGGTTGGGCAGTCCTTCCGATGCCTTGCGTCTATGAAACTAACCAGTAAAGTCTCTTGTCGGTCTCTTACTGGCTCCAAAGGATGATCGAATAACTTCTTTAATGAGACTTACATGAGACCGAATGGGGAGGAATCACATGTTCGAGGTGTTAATCCAACATTGCAAGCAACTTGCAGCCAGCAAGTTCGACCCGGATTTATTGGAAGTGTTGTTGTTTTGAGACCACTATCTTTTTTATCCATTTGCTCTATTTTAGTTAGTTTTAGTCTTGTTAAGTTGTTACCGGTTTGGGACATGGAGAAGATTTTTTAGAAATCTATTTGTAATCTCACAAATCGCCTCCACTTATGGAGTATTTGTATTTTCATTACGCATTTAATGGTTTGGAGGCCCAAGAAAAATTTTCCTGACTTTCATAGGTGATTTAATTAAAAAAAAAATACATGTTCGAAAGATGTTTGTGCCAAGAATAATGCATTTTCATTTATTTCCAACAAGAAAAGATAATGTAGTTGCAAAGTCGGAATGGTTTGAAATCTGAATGGCATTGATAGCACAGACATTGTTAAACCCTTTTTTCATCTTCAAACATGAGGGTTTTTCAGCACTATCAATCTGAATCACATCAATCATCACACATAAATTTCCTATCATGCAAAAAAAAAATGATTTTATTATTCTAATATATGGATGTAAATCTATCACATACATGTATGGTAAAGGTACATATATATCCTTCGGAAAAATCAGTTTACAAACCAGAATATACAAAGGCAAAGGAACAGGCACGAAACAAAAGCTCATGGGCTTAAAACCAAAATTCCTCTAAACAACCGTTTTATTACAGTATCCATGACCGTTTAATTTGCATTTTTGCCCCTAAAAATGAACCGAGAACGAAACAACATAAACGGAAAATGTACCAACATAAATAAAAGAGGCAAATGTTCATGTATGTCTGAAATTGTTTGTTAATTATTTTTGTAATTGAAAAGTGTTTTAATATCCAATGATTGATATTAACTTTGTAAATTGCACTTTTTGAAAGCTCTGGTTGATCATCTAAAAGTGTGTTTTCCGATTTGTAGTGACTTGAAGAGATTTGAAAATAAGCATTTAGATGCCGGAAGGTCTCTAAGTAACATCTACTTCAAGATTATGACAATGTGTCAAGCACATAGTGTGGTATATCCATATTATGTATGAATCGTATTGGTGCTATTATTATTATTATTATTATTATTATACAATATGGATATGTCACACTATGTGGCTACCACAAAAGAGATTATCTTAATTTTGTAACTACATATTTGATTTTGTATTTGACCCTAAACGATTGGGTCAAAATTTTGAACCTCATTCAATGCAATTTTAATAATTTCTAAGGCCCTGTTTACCAGAGCTTAACTGTAGATCAGTTCAGTTCAGTTCAATTCAATTCAATTCAATTCAGTTCAGTTCAGTTCAGTTCAATTCAGTGAAAATGTAATTGATGAAATTCAGGTTAATTCAGTTATACTCATTCCATTTTTCAATACATCATTTTTACTTCAGTTCAGTTCAATTCAGTTCAGTTCAGTTCGGTTCAATTCAGTTCAGTTCAGTACGTGGTGGAAATAAGCTCTAGCAAACAGGGCCTAAAAGAACCTCCACTCTTCTTAATCTAAGATTTTAAAAACAATTAAAGTGTCATGTACCCCTGAGTTCTTTGTTAAATACTCCTCCTATACCACGGAGTTTTGGAAAAGTGCTCTAGCACTCATGGATTGACGTTAATTTGGTAAGTTGTGCCTCTAAAAGCTCTAATCGGCATCTGAATGTTTATTTTCAAGTCACCAATACCCTTATTTTTTTATTATTTAGTTTATGTTCATTTATATTTAGTTAAGTTCTGTTTTGTTTCACTAAGTTTACTCCTACTTGATTAAAATTTAATCAAATCATTTCAATTCAGTTTCATCCCAAATTTTTAGTGTTAGTTCAATTAACATTATTTTGATCCCAATATTTAGTTCTAATTCAATTTAATTATGTTCAAATTTTGATATAAATTTGGTTGAATTTAGTTCAATTTAATCAAATTATTTTAGTTCATCTTCATTTAGACCAGAAAAAATTGGATAAAATTCAATTCAGTTTCATCCAATTTTTAGGTTTACTTTTATTTATTTCAATTCAAATAGGTTAACTTTGTTCAAATTTGATAAGTTTAATATATGTTAAATTTAATCCAATTCAAAAAATGGGAAATTTTAATTCAAGGCAGTAGAACTTTCATGGTGATTATTTTAAATTTAATGAAGATAAATTTAATTGAACTTAAACAAATTTGAATAAACTTAATTGAATTAAATTTAATTAAAAACACAAAAACCTCCATCTTCTCTCTAGCCCGTCTTCACCCCTTTACTCCAGCAATTCGGGAGGCTCCGGCCGGCGCTCCTCGCCGGTCCGGTGACCTCCCCACCTCACCCTAATTAGTCTCTAGACCTCCCCTTTTTCAACTCACACCAGGACTCTCCCACACCTCGCCCATCTACGACGACTTCCCCACTTCAGATCTCGTCACCGATGAAGAGCTCCACCAGACGACCAAGGTGGATCGTAGCTCCCTCAGCCATAGGCGGCTTGGATCTCGCTGGTTTTTTTCCGGATCTCAGATTTGTTCCCACCGGGACTCCAAAACAGCGCCGAGCTCCTGAAGCTCCCTGACAAACAGAGCTGCTAAGTTGCACGATGCCGACCGGACAATGACGGGGATTCCACCGGCACAATTAGGGGATGACGACGTGGGCGGGAGATAGGAAGGGAGGCGGTGTATGCGCCGCCGCCTCCGCAACCGTGTTTAGCTAATCGACGCGAGGCTCATTCTCCATCCGCCACGCGCCTGGAGCCCGCGCGTGTGGCTTCCATCGCGCTGGAGCCGCCTCCACCTGCTCGCCGTCGTGAGAGTTTCCTTTCGTTTTATGCAGTTTTTTTTTCTTGATTTTTAGGTTTATTAACATATAGGTCTAGGGGATATGCTTTTATTTGGGTCTGATTTTGCTTGGATATCGAATGTGTTGTATTGCCTGTCAATCCGGGGTGTTTCCGAAGGGTCCTTTGCTCGGAAACACTTTGTTGACTTCCGTCCTGATTTGTTGGGATTTTTAGGAAAAATCCGAGTTGGGGTAGTACTACTACTTACCTTTGGCGACACCCCTACAATAAGAGTTGTAGGCTGTACGAGCTGGCCTTGTGATTGTTTAGGCAGCTGGGCTAATCCTCCTGGATATCTAGGGCCTGTGAAACTAACCCATTAAGTCTCTTACCGGGCACTGTAGTAGTGATAAGAAGAAGGTTTAGAACTGTATTATCCTTATAAACCTCTCTAATCATGGGACTACAGAGACCGAGTGGAGCAGAAGGAACAATGAGACTGACCGGGAAGGAATTATAAGTCTCTAGGTGTTTGTTTGATATTACAATCGGCTAATAATCAGCAAGTCCGGCCTGGATTAGTTGAAAGTATGGCTAGTTTCGACCATTACTTTTATTATCCATTTTTCTCTATTTTAGACTAGTTTCGTACACGTTGCACTTACTTGCACGAGTCATGGTAGTTCTGATGCTCTTGCTTGCTTATATAGAGATTGGGGAAGCCATAAAAACCCCCCACTAAGGTGGTTTTTTTATTATAATAAATTTAATTAAACTAAATAAAAGTGAATATTATAAATTGGATGATCAAACTGAATGTTAACCAAATTTGGCTGGTCTTAAAGGAAATGAACTAAAATTAACTAAATTAAATTGAACTATATTTAACCAAATTTGAATGAACTTAATGGAATTTTTTATTGTTAACAATTTGTAAGTTTGACAAATAACATTAGTTAAGTTTAGTGTTGCTTCACTAAATTTAATGTTAAAAAAATAGTCCGATTAAGTTTCATCTCAACTTTTTAGTTTTAGTTTAATTTATTAGCGATAAAAAATTCCATTAAGTTCATTCAAATTTGGTTGAATACAATTCAATTTAACAATATTACATACCCATCGATAAAAAAATTTTTGGCAAAACTAATCTTAACTAAATATAAATGAAGCTAAACAAATACAATTAAAATTAAGGTATTAACGTCTTTAATTAAATGCCCTCATTAAAAAATTTAATTAATTAAATGTCTAAAAATTGAGTCTAAATTACACCCCTTTCAAATTATAAAAATTCCACTGTCATTAATTCAAAATTTTCATTTTAAAAGTGAGCACTAAAATGTAATTTTAAGTGAAATGTAGACGCGCTCCAGTGGATGTTCCTTTCTGGTTTGAGCTGGTTTGTTTCAGACCATTTTATCTTTGGGCTAATTCGAGTCGGGCGGTTTTGGATTGGGTCACTCATGAGTCATGACTACCTAGGTCTTGGGCCTCTTGGCTCTATTAGGGATGAGATGGTTTGTCTTCTTTTTATTTTTCATTTTTATTTTCTTGTTTTATTATTAAGGTCCGGTAATTTGAACTAATTGTTATTTGTCAAACTTAGTTTTATCGACGGGTATATGTTAATGTTCGATTTAAACTTTGTTTGCTTTCAACTATTGTCTATATTAACAGTCGAGAGAAATCCGATTCACGTTAGCATTTTTGCGTACTTTTCTAGCGTTGTCGTAATATAATAGACCAGACTTGTAGACCGGGGAAGTTTGCTTTTGTAGATTTTCTCGTGTTAGATTACAATTATTGTTCACATTTACTATACTATCAGTTAGACCCGAATTGGTTGGAATCCGCCACTAGCTACGCGGCTATTAAGTAGCCTAGGGTGCCCGTGCACCCCGGAAATTGTTGTTTTTAAAGTATTTATTTTTTTAATAAGACAAAAATTATATTTAGTATGTTTGTTCATCCCAAAATATTTTACTATTTTATACTTTCTTCTCCCAAAATTGTTGAATGATAGTTTGGTTACATATTTAGGGGAAGAGTTGGTCTATGTTAGTATTGATATAATTTGGTCTTGGATCTTAATATTGATATGTTTGTAAGTCGGTTTCAAATTATGAAAAATAAACATGTGACTATTTAGTATTTTATATTGTAATATTTAGACATTGTGTATTATGATTTTGATGGTAAAATATATTTGTTAAGGGTTGAAGATATTTGAATTAAGACTTAATTTTTTGAATATAATTGTATAAAATTATTACTTTCAATTATATGAAAATAAGTTTAAAATATGTAAAGTATTTTTAAATATAGTGCACCTCGGTTTTGATTAGGGGATATGATTTGGAATTGGTTTTTTGTGGAATTATCTTGACAGACTTTGGAGTATCCTTGTTCATCTGTTTGTTACATCCCTTTTTAACCATTTTAGTTTGCTCATCTGAGGTTAAGCATTATGGGTTTCATGTATAATAAGTGATTTCCTTGCCTAGGCAATTCGATTATTAGTAGACTGAATGATTTTATCATGCACCCTTGTTGTAAGCCTTCAAGCAACTGGTTGCGTTCAGGCGAAAGCCGGAAATAACTTTCGGGCAACAACAACACTTAGATACAGGGAAGGTTAGAATGGTTATACTTTCGAAAAAATTTCTATAATTTCACAAACTGCCTCCATCTGTGAAGAATAGTGTTCAGGCAACACAACGTCAACCTTCAGTAAACTTTGTATTTGAATTTATTTGGGTTGAAAAACATTGAATAATCCTACAAATTTCATTTAATCTTTTATTTAAAATAAAATAAAAAGTGGCTAGAGCGTTCACAATGGTGCTGCTTATGAGCACTTTTTTTAATACCATTGTTGAGAATTTTTAACAACTCCATAATAAAGACTTGATCCTTATTTAAGGAGTAATTATCTCTTTTTATATGATTAGATAACCAATGGACAGGGTCGGTCCAATGTATTATGAGGCCCCGTGCGGAAATTCGATTTTGGGTCCTTTACATTAAGAAATGCGTCAAATACCTTAAATAATTAATAAGCATGAGTACGTATTGGGCCCTTGTGAAAACTAAAATATCCAAATTTAAATAGACCTTCAGAATAACACAAATACAATTACATAATTAAAATTATTTTTAAAATATACACCTATATAATACAATTTTTTTAAAATTTTGGGCCCTTAAAATTTTTGGACCCATGTGCCCGCACTGCACCAGGGCCGGCCCTGCCAATAGATAAAGACACCTCATATTTATTGTCCTAAATTTTAATAAATCAAATTAATACTAATGTTTAAATTTTAAGAAACTTCTTATATTTCTTAACATTGAAATTTCATGGTTCGTACCTAATTTTTATCAAAATTCATGACATGACACTTAAACTTAAAAGAAGTGTTTTTTTTTAATCGCAGCACCATTTTGATATTGTACTTAGTAGGGGTGGACAAAAAAAACCGAAATCTGAAATCGAACTGAAACTAAATGGCCCGAAACTAATTAACCCGAATCCGAATTCAATAAATGAGTTTCGGGTATCCGAATTATAAACATGAGTTTTGGTTCGGGTTTGGGTATCGAAACTCAAGTCGAAAATCGACCCGAAAATCGAATTCAAAAATTAACTTATAATAAAATGATTGATATACTATATATATAATAGTAAAACTTGAATTTAACCTTACTTCTAATTCTTTTGGACTTTTGGAGTCATGACTTTGGTAGATTCCAGGTTGGCAAATTGATGGTTATGAATAATGTTCTTGTAAAACGTTTGAGGATTTGGTTTGATTTTGTTTGGTTTGGTTGAAAACTTGCTTTCATTTGTCGTGGTATTTGTATGAAGTGAATGATTTAAACATGTCTATGGTTTAGTTAAATAATTTTGATTGAGATTTTTTAGAAATTTTAGATTATCAAAAAACTTAAAATTGTAAATTGGGTTGTGCGGGTTCAAACTGAAACAAATCGAAACTCAAATAACCCGAATCCGAATTTGAAATTCTGGTTCATATCTAATATGGTTCGGCTTTGAGTTTGAAATTTTTGAAAGTCAACCCAAACAACCTGAACCAAACAACCCGAAAATCGAATAACCCGACCCAATGCCCACCTGTAGCACTTAGGAAAGTACCATTTTGGGAAAAAAGAAAAGTACCATGTTGGGCTTTTCCTCCCCTACTTGTACAGCTCAGCCCGTCAGCCAGCCGTTTCGATTTAGGAAACATTTTTCTCGTTTCAATTTTAGTTTCTGATTTTCTCGACGTAGTAAAATTTTACTGGAAATTATTATAATTAGGAGTTTTTCCTCCAAAAACCGCGGAGTATTCCTTGGTTCCAGGCGGATATAAATTACAGTAAACGCAGATAAACCCGAGCGGATTTGTTTAATGAATTGGGAATTCTAGGGTTTTGATACGCCATGAGGAAGAAGCTTGACACCCGGTTCCCAGCCGTAAGTATTCTGTTCGCCCATGTTTATTGCACTACATGTGTCTGCGCTTGTGCTTCAACTCCCATTATTCGACTCTAATTTTCACTCTTTTGTGGTTTTGTTTGCGTTTTGATTTTAAATTGAAGTGAGGGATTTCTTTCTTGTCTGAGATGGTTTTTTTTGCCGGAGTTTTGATGAATCAGTGATACAAATCATGTAGTTTCCTGGCCCGGTTATATGTAAGGATAATTGAAGGTTACTGTTAGTAGTATTTTGGGGAAATCATGATGTGATTAGTTTAGTTGTGATGTTTTCTAGTGTTTGTCGAGAAATTACTTAATAATGGTGGTCTAATTCCGATTTCAACAGGCTAGGATTAAGAAGATAATGCAAGCTGATGAGGATGTTGGGAAAATTGCTATGGCTGTACCTCTTTTAGTCTGTAAGTAAATGTTGATTATGCTAAGTGTTATGCTTTTCCTGTTTTATTGAAATCTTGTGATCTGTGGATTTTCATATAAACGGACAATGGTGTTATTGAATGCACAGCTAAAGCTCTGGAGTTGTTCTTACAAGATCTCTGCGACCGAACTTATGACATTACTGTTACAAGGGGTGCCAAAACCGTTAATTCGCAGCACTTGTAAGCTTCTTCCCTGCTTTTGTTCGTTGTTTGCATGTGTTATGCCAGTGTTTGTATACTTTTGGTCTTCTCTGATCATAAAACTAAAAATTGTGTTGCAGGAAACATTGTGTGGAGAGCTTTAATGTATTTGACTTCCTGAGAGAAACTGTAAGTAAGGTACCAGAATTAGGGGGTTCAGAACCTGCTGTTGAGGGATCAGCTACTAGAAAAAGGTTTGAAACTATGATACCCAACATTTTATGTATTTAAATTTTTGTGAAAATTTCAGGATGTGAGGCTGAGATAATTCTTTTATCATGCAGAAAGAGCTGTGAAGATGAAGGCAATGACAGTGATGAAATAAAAAGCCGTACTGTGGTTAGTAAAATTGTATGTTGTTTTATCGTCTGCATTTGTTAGTGCATATCAATTTGCACATTCTCATGCCCTATCAAGAATCTGTTATTGCTCAATTATATAAATGTTAAATTGTTTGAATTGCAGTCTGAGAGTGGCAACACTAGTGAGAGAGGAAGGGGAAGAGGAAGAGGAAGAGGAAGAGGTCGTGGGAGACCCCCTCGAGCATTGGTGGAGAAAGAAGAGCCAGCTTCTCGCAATGTGAAAGTCGAGGATGATCCAGGTAGACTTCAACCAGATGATGAGAAGAAAAAAGGAAACTTAGAGAGGTCGGATGGTGGTCAAGCACCATCAATCAGAAACTTTGATCTAAATATGGATCCAAATGAAAATACAGACATGCCAGTCATATGCACAGGAGTTCCTTCTATGGCGATGCCCAAGCCATCTCCAGATGAAGTAAAGGATGCAGAGTATCCTGGTTGGTCCCTTTCTGAAATGAAGGCAATGGCTATTGATCCTCTTCAACTGGCCAAGATGAATCATAGGTTTGATGAGGAGGACGAAGATTATGATGAAGATGGGTGATGAAGCAACTGCCAATCTGGTTTTAGGTAGTTAGAATCCTTCAGCTGGGGCATGACTTAATTTTCCTGGAACAGCTGGTAGAAGGCTTAGTCATATGTTCTCTCTTTCAGGGATTTCTTACCCTGGTAAATGTTCTGCTCTACTAGTTTTGTTTTATAACTTAACCTGTCATATTTTAATCGTAAAAGCCCTATTCTTTAAAGCCCCTGTAAGTATCCGCAGTAGGTTAAGATGGTTATCTTCATTGGAATCCAATTTGGTTTCGGATTGGGATTTGTATGAAATCCTGTCAGAGTAGAATATTTACAAATTATTTCATTCAAATTCATATGCCAATTTGTGTTTGGTTTCTATAAAAAAACTCAATAGATTTCGGTAGATTGTCTCAGTACATTGGTTGGACTAATGTCTATATACAAACAGTCCAAAGAGGCAGAAAAATTACCTCAAAAATTACCACCTGAATCGATGATAATAAAGACTAGCAGCTGGTGAAGATAAGACAGAGCTATTGAGGCTTCCCGGTGAGAAAAATGCAAAAATGCAGTCAATATTATCGCAGTTCACTGAAGAGCAGATGAACAGATATGAATCATATCGGAGATCCGGGTTCAAGAGCTGTAACATGGAATGGTATCACCGGGAGTTCTTGGAACTGTAGCATCTAGCACAGCAAAGATGTTTGTTGGGGAACTTGTTGAAGAAGTTCCCAGGCTTTTACGCTGAACTTGAGTCTACAACATCCATATTGCTGAAATATCTATACTATATATAAAAGTGCTACACTTTTGAGAGCATATGGAAGCGCCACGTGGTGACGTGGCACTCTCATAGAATTTTCTCATTCTTTTAAAAAAAAAACTAAAAGCACCATTTTCACAAGAGTCTCTAAAATATTCCTTTTTTGTTCTTGGAGCAAAAGTTTCTTATGAAATCTTTCTTTTTCCTTAATTAGCCAATTAATATGTTTGACTTTTTTAAACAAGTTTTTTAATACTAATTTATTTAAAATAACAAATTTGCCACCTAATCCTTTAAAAAATAGAATTAATGAAATATACTCTACTAATCAAGATATAATAAACCTTCCATGTGTCGATTTGATGACTACTACTATTTTAAAGATTAATCATCTTACATATCTATATATTAACTTTTTTTGAAACATTAAACATTAAAATATGTAAAATTATCATAGTTAACAAAATTAATATGAATCGGGCATGAGCCCGGGCATTATCTAGTATGGTTTGAAAGTGTTTAACCTTCCATATATATGGATGTTGCCTATATAAAGTACTCACTAGTCACTCCATTCAGCTAGATTTTGACTGCATTTTTTAATGTATAAATAAATAAAAATATCATCGTATTTAATATTGTTGAAATCCTCATAACATGTAGTTTATAATTATTAATATCAAACTTTAATATTTTGATAGTATGTGTAGTTAAAAATATTAGCAGTCAAAGACGTGTTTAGAACACCGTAAAATATCTTTTCTGCGAATATCTAGTTGTGACCGAGGGAGTAGTATATTATCATTGTGTGACATAGTTTTTGAAATATCCTCAACATGTATTTTTATACACTGATATTTTGCAAATACGCGTTATCAAATAATGGATCTAAGACCCCACAAAGACTTTGCAACCGTGGAATAATTGTACAAGGAATTAAGGATAGATAATTCAGCTACATGTGTATGGATTGGACAAAGCCCCAGAAGGCATCTTACAGAATCTCATTAAATCATGGGAAACGGTAACATTGCTCTGATGCTTTTCATCCTCTACACCCACATGCTGATGCATATTCATAATTTCGCTACTTGTTCAAACACAAGGTGCATAGAAAACGAAGGGGGTTACTATTTGCTGGACCAAATTACTACCGCAGGACCATATGAAACTTGATCAGACGTATTTTTTCCCAATTGGTTTTGCCCAATTCAAAATGCAATATCTGATATCTTAGTGCGTCAAATGTACATTTGAATCGGGCAAAACTAATTGGGGGAAAATGCTTCTGATCAAGTGAAATATGGTCGTGCAGTAGTAATTTGGTCCTGCAAATAGAAGTTCCCAAAACGAAAGGAAAGCTCTGATGGAATTCAAAGGAAGTGCAACTGGTTTGTCATCGTGGAGGGGACATGAGTGCTGTTCTTGCCTCTTGGGATGGTATTACCCTCACAGGCCACGTCCTCAAGCTTGATTGCAACATGCGCTACTTGGAAGGCTCGTTAAACCCATCCTTGCTCAATCTGGAGCGTCTCGAGCACTTGGATCTAGGCGACAAGTTACCCCAATTTCTGCTTTTCTTGGATCCATGAAAAATTTGCAGTATCTAGAATACAAAAATTGGCGGTGAAATTCCCCCGCAGCTTGGAAATCTGTCAAAGTTACAGCATCTCTTTCTTGGCGGTGATCGGTTTAACTTTAATCCTCCCTTGAGTGCTACCGGAATTTCTTCACTGAAAAGCCTGCATATTTCACTGGCCAACCTCACTGACTGTACTGATTGGTTGGATTGTGTTAACAAGCTTTCTTCCTTGTCATCACTGTCATTATTCTACTGTAACCTTGTTACTACGGTAATGACTTCTGATGTTTCATATGTTAATCTCACATCCCTTGCTTCCCTTCAACTTGGAGGCAACATATTTAACTGTAGCTTCCCCATCTGCCTTTTCGATCTCCACCGCCTTCATGATACTGTTTGGAAGGTCCGATTCCTAACAGGTACAAAAATTTAACACGTAACAAACTTAGTGGGGAAATACCTAGCGAGTTAGGCTATCTTCCAAATCTAGCTATGCTCGACCTTTCTCGCAATCATTTCGATTCCTTCCAGCTTTGGAGGGCTACGGGAGTTGAAATATCTGGGTCTTTCTGGTTATCAGCTATCTGGCTCAATGCCTGTGACTTTAGGGAACCTCACAAAACTAGAACGATTAGATGTTTATGAAAATTTCTTAACCATTGATCTGTCAGAGTCCTTTTTTGAGGGATTGGGAAGGTTACAAACTTACAATCAATGGTTTTGTCCAGAAATCGGTTGCTTGTTTTTAATGTGAGCTCCGAATATATACCTCCATCACAAATCAGTGAACTTGATATAGATTTGTCTTCATAGGAACCGAATTTCCCATTTCCTTCAAGGCCTAAGCAATCTTGAAAACTTGTTCCTTCGGACACCTTGCGTGGCTCCATTTGAACAAAAACAAGCTCGTGGGGGAGCTTCCTGTTAGTAATATAGTTATTGTACTAAGGATATAATAGTCATTTCCTAGTTGTCTTTAGATAAACCCTCTTATTAGCTTGTAAGAACTCATGCTTTACTCATATTGGATGAATGTGGTTCATCCCAAAATTTCCTAATCTCTCATTCCAAATTACTCATTTCTTCATGTATGTTATCATGGTATCAGAGCCATATTTCATGGGTTGTTGAATCGGATGAACATCGCAAACTCTAGGATTTGCTAGAGTGTGGGAAGAGATTTTCGGAATTACATGCCCAGCTTTAGTAAAATTGAATTATCTTGGAATCCGACCGTTGGATTGATCTGAAATTTTGGAAGGAGGTTCCCAACTCACGGTTCTACATTCTGAACGGTGGAGATGAAGTTTTGAGCTCGGAAATTGGCGCAGTTCACGTCGGACTGAGCGGGGCAGATTTGGGTTTTTCGTGGAAATTTCAGATCCGACTTGTTTGAGTAAGTTTTGGTTGTTCCAATTGTTTTGTGGCTGATATTTTTGTGTGGGTACTTGTTTTTGCCTATCAATTTTGAGTTCTTGGTAGTTGGATATGCTCGATTAGAGGTTTGGTAATGGTTTGAGATTTCTTTAAATTAGATATTGACTTGGTGTTGTTGCTTAAATATTTCGTGCTCGTATACCGTTGTGTTTGCCAAGATTTGTATTGGTGTTGGCATTTTCTTTGTTCGGATTGAATTTGTTATTGGAGACCGATCTTTGGTTCGAGTTGGGTTGCTCTTGAGATTGAATTGCTTGTGTTTGTGGGGAACGACCGATTTGGATTTTGAAAGAGTTGAGATTTTTGGAATAATCTTGGAGTTTGAGGCTTGAGTGCATTTGTGTAGTGACAAATTGTTGATTGTTAGTGCTTACAACTGATTTTGGTCATGGAAGGACATAAGAATGATGGTTCTCAGTCATTTAGTGTTGAGTTGGATCCATACATGTTTGAGCAGTTTCAACGATTCCTAGCCTCTCAGCAGCTTGCTATGTCGCCTTGTACGGGTTTGTCATCATCGTCCATCTCACCTACTTCTTCTCCTTTGTGGATTATGGATTCTGGTGCCTCTCATCATATGTCTCCGCATTTACCTTCTTTTGCTACTATGTCCTCTGCACCCCCTACTTCTATTTTGACAGCTGATGGCACTCCTATGCCTCTTCAGGGTGTTGGTTCTATTGTCACATCTCATGTCTCTTTGAGTGATGTGTATCATGTTCCCAGTCTTACACTTAATCTTTGTTCGGTTGGTCAATTATGTGATTCTGGTTTGAATGTCTGGTTCTCCTCTTCCTCTTGTTTGGTTCAGGATTCGCAATCTCAGAAAGTGGTTGGCACTGGTCATAGGCAAGGGAAACTCTATGTCTTGGATGAACTGCAAGTATCAGATGTTGTTGCCTCTAGTGTGGATTTATCTTCATTCCGTTTAAGTCGGGCTTCCTCCGACTTTTACCTTTGGCATTCTCGTTTGGGCCATGTTTCTGCATCTCGTTTAAAATATTTGGCCTCTACAGGAGCTTTGGGTCAGTTGCACTCTCATGACATCTCAGATTGCAGTGGTTGTAAGTTAGCAAAGTTTTCTGCATTGCCTTTTCAGAGAAGCATTTCATCATCTCTTGCTCCTTTTGATCTTGTGCATTCTGATGTATGGGGTCCCTCTCCTGTGCCTTCTAAAGGGGGCTCTCGGTATTATGTTTCATTCATTGATGATTTTACTCGTTATACATGGGTGTTTCTTATGAAACATAAATCCGAGTTTCTTGAGATTTATCGTGAGTTTAGAGCTCTCATAAGAACACAACACTCAGCTGTCATTAAATGCTTTCGATGTGATTTGGGGGGTGAGTACACTTCTAATGCCTTTTGTCAGTTGCTAGCTTCCGATGGAACCATCCGTCAAACCTCTTGTACTGATACTCCTCAACAGAATGGTGTTGCTGAAAGAAAACATCGTCACATTGTTGAGACTGCTCGTTCTTTCTTGTTGTCAGCCGAGGTTCCTAAAGTTTTTTGGGGGGAAGCCATTCTTACAGCTGTGCATGCAATTAATAGGATTCCAACCTCACATAATTCGGGTTTGTCACCTTTTGAGAAGTTGTATGGAAATGCACCTGATTACTCTTCTTTGCGTGTTTTCGGTTGCACTTGCTTTGTTCTCCTACCTCACGTTGAACGATCTAAGTTGTCTCCAAAATCAGCTTTGTGTGTCTTTTTGGGTTATGGTAGTGGTCAGAAGGGATATCGGTGCTTTGATCCGGTTAAGCAGAAATTATATGTTGCTCGTCATGTTGTGTTTTTGGAGCACATCCCATTTTTCTCAGTTCCAGCTAGTTCACATCATTTGACTACGTCTGATCTTGTTCGTATTGATCCTTTTGATGTCACCGAGGATGTTCCTCCAGCAGATTTAGACACTTTGGTTCCAGACCCAGATGCTCCTCCGATATCTCCTATTGATTTGCCTCCTCCTGTGCCTCCTCTACCATCTCCTGAGATTGTGATCGATCCTCCCCCTCTCCGCAGGTCCACTCGTATTTGCAAGTCCACGCAGAAGCCTGATTTTGCTTATTCCTCTTACTCATCCTCGTTTACCTCTTTCCTCGTGTCTATTCATTCTTTGTCTGAGCCTGCATCCTATAAAGAGGCTGTTGTTAACCCTCTTTGGCAGCGTGCTATGGCTGAGGAACTCGCTGCCTTGCATCAGACTCACACTTGGGATTTGGTACCCTTACCGTTGGGAAAGCATACAATTGGTTCTCGTTGGGTCTATAAGATTAAGACTAAGTCTGATGGATCTGTTGAGAGATACAAGGCTCGCCTAGTTGCCAAGGGTTATTCACAGGAGCATGGGATGGATTATGATGAGACTTTTGCCCCTGTTGCCAAGATGACCACCATTCGTACTATGATTGCAGTTGCCTCTGTTTCCCAGTGGAAGATTTCACAGATGGATGTTAAGAATGCGTTTTTGTATGGTGATCTTCACGAGGAGGTTTATATGACTCCTCCTCCCGGTGTTGCACACGAACCGGGGCATGTTTGTAGGCTTCGCCGGTCTCTTTATGGACTCAAACAAGCTCCTAGAGCTTGGTTTGAGAAATTCTCCACTGTGATATCCTCTCTTGGCTTTCGTCCCAGCTCTTATGATTCTGCCTTGTTCATCAAACATACAAGTAAGGGTCGTATTCTCCTTTCTTTGTATGTTGATGATATGATTATTACTGGAGATGATTCTGAGGGGATTGAATTGTTGAAGCGTGATTTGGCTTATTATTTTGCTATGAAAGATTTGGGCGTGCTCCGTTATTTTTTGGGTATTGAGGTTGACTCTTCTTCAAAGGGTTATCTGTTGTCTCAATCAAAGTACATAGCCGATATTTTTGATCGTGCACGTCTTACTGATAATAAGACGGTTGACACTCCTCTTGAGACTCATGCTCACTACTCTTCGGATGATGAGATTCCTTTGCCGGATCCCACCCTTTATCGTACAGTGGTTGGTAGCTTGGTTTATCTTACAGTCACTCGCCCTGATATTGCGCATGCTGTACATGTGGTTAGTCAGTTTGTCACTGCTCCTACATCTGTTCACTGGGGTGCCGTTCTTCGCATTCTTAGATATCTTCGGGGCACCCAGTTTCGTTGTCTCCTCTTTCCTTCATCTTCATCTTTGGAGTTGCGTGCTTATTCTGATGCTGATTGGGCTGGTGATGTTGAGGATCGCAAGTCCACTACTGGATTCTGTATCTTTCTTGGCGACTCCCTTATTTCTTGGAAGAGTAAGAAGCAAGATGTCATTTCTCGCTCTTCTACAGAAGCTGAGTATCGTGCCATGGCCTCGACTACAGCTGAGATTGTTTGGTTGCGTTGGTTACTGTCTGATTTTGGCATCAAACTTTCAAGACCTACTCCATTGCATTGTGATAACCAGAGTGCCATTCACATTGCACGCAATTCCGTCTTTCATGAGCGAACCAAACACATTGAGATTGATTGTCATTTCACGCGCCATCACTTGCAACTTGGTACGATCTCATTGCCTTTTGTTCCCTCCTTTCTTCAGATTGCTGATCTGTTCACGAAGGCTCACTCGGCTGCGCGCTTCCGTTTCTTATCTGACAAACTCTCAATGCTCATTGCTGTAGCATCGTGAGTTTGAGGGGGGATGTTAGTAATATAGTTATTGTACTAAGGATATAATAGTCATTTCCTAGTTGTCTTTAGATAAACCCTCTTATTAGCTTGTAAGAACTCATGCTTTACTCATATTGGATGAATGTGGTTCATCCCAAAATTTCCTAATCTCTCATTCCAAATTACTCATTTCTTCATGTATGTTATCACTTCCAACATCATTGCAGAATATGAAGAAGTTAGAAACTCTTGATCTTGGCGAAAATGAATTGCATGGTATCATCCCTGAATGGATTGGAAAAGAGTTATCAGGTTTGCATTATCTTAGACTTGAATCCAATTACTTTTCGAGTGAGATTTCTAGACACCTCCGTAAAATGCCATTCCTTCAAATCCTAAATCTTGCTAGCAACAATCTGGGTGGTAGAATTCCTCCTTGTCTTGGCAACTTGAGTATGATGTTAACCGATGAATCCAGTGATGTTGAGGCTATCCATAGCGTGGTAATAAATAGCACTACTAGAAGACCCCCCTATAGGCACCGGTTTTTGACCCCCCAAGCAGCGGTTTTTAGGCCAAAATTTGACCGGTGCGTATGTATAGAGGTGCTAGATTTGGACTTTTCTTAGCAGCGGTTTTTGTACCGCTGCTACTTTAATTCTGACAAGCAGCGATTTTAAACTGCTGCTTTAAAACGTTACTAGATTTCTCTAGCAGCGGTTTTCAAACAGCTGCTTTAAAACGATACTAGATTTCTCTAGCAGCGGTAAAATATAGCACCGCTTGAATTTCGCCAACCACTGCTAGATTAGTAACAATTCAGTCCCCATAACTTTCTCATTTGAAAATTACCTATCAAAACTTTTATATTTGCGAAAAAATCAAATACTTTTATATATTAACAAATCGAACTACAAAGTTTTTTTTACTTACAATTTTATTCTAAAATCCCTATACTATCTATTTTTTACAACAAATAAAATTCACACTAAAAGTTCTATATTTGCCTTAGCAAATCCACAAAATTCATCTCGAAATCTCATCTACATAAAAAAAAATATTCATCTTGAAACCCTCCTACTTCATCATCGTCACCAGAAATTGCTTCTCTCTCTTCTGGCCATGCCAAGGCGGTAATATATAGTATGTAAGTGAGATTACTAACTGAGACCAACATCCTTCTTGTCCACATCAAGCACGACATCTAGTGATTCCAAAACCTGCAAAGTCAGTCAGACATTTCATCAAACACCTAGTCTGCACATTAAAAAAAATGCTCACGTATACGTAAAACCCACCAAATCATGAATCGGGTCGCGCCCAAAAACGACATGAGAGAACATAGAAGCGAGAAAAACGAAAATGGTATCTGCAGGTTGCGGGCGAGGAGGATTTGGGCGAAGGACGAATTTCGAAGCAACCGAGCATCGCAAAGAATTGGAACCTGCACTGGAAGCCGTGAGGGATTTTGAGAGAGAAAGGGATGAAGATAGAGATACTTTGAGAAAAATGATAATTATTTTAAGGTGAGATTTAATTGATAAAGAGATTGTCAGTTTACTTATTTGAGAATTATTTTAAGGTGAGATTTAATTGATAAAAGAGATTAATGAGTGCACTTGTTAAAGATTCTATAGTTATTTGTGCAAAAGTTATTTTAGTACTGATTTACTACACCTAATGTTACCATAAATACACTAATTATGCCATAATAGTTGAAGATATCGACGGATACTTTAATTACCATAAATACACTAATTATTCATTTTTATAAATTCTCTCTAACAAATAAAAACAAATTATATGAAAAATTCGTAAGAGATTGGTCTCTTGGTTTGTTTAATGAATAAGTTAACACAAATTTTCACTTATTTTTGAGAAAACAAATGTGTTTAAAATAATAGAACAATATGAATGAGAGTTCAACGATTTTTGCAAATACAAATTTGTGGTCTTAAATTTGGTTGTTTTGACTCTTCACATTTTGAATAAAAGTAACATGGCGTACTTCATTTTTTAAAAATAATCACAAAATAGTATACTCATGATCATATTTCATAATTTTCATATACAAATTATCTATTTTATCGGATGCGGGATTTAAATTTAAACTCAATTTCAAATTTAATTGGTAAAACATAAAATGAAAATAGTTTCATAACAACTTAACTACAGTAAAAAAATGACATTTATATCAGAATTTGACATTAATTAGTCAAAAATACAATACTCAATTTTCATTAAAAATATTTATATTTTAATTATTATATATTTGATATATTAATCATGTAATATTTAATAATCGTATTTCATCAATCAATCAGCGGTAAATAATTCCACACGAAATTTAGTTCTTAATTAAATAAACTAAAAAAAATTTAGTTTTATTATTCCACACCAAGCAGCGCTTAAAAAATTTAGGTTTTGTTTTAGAATGTAAAAAAATATCTTAGCAGCTGTGCATCAATGCTAATGATTAAATGAGCTGCTTATGTATTTCCAGTACCGGTTTCTGTGGAGCGTTGCTATAAACCGGTGCTCATTCTACTTCCAGCACCGATTTTGGTGAATCGCTGCTAAAAACCGGTGCTCATTCTACTTCCAGCACCGGTTTTGGTGAATCGCTGCTAAAAATCGGTGCTCATTGTACTTCCAGCACCGGTTTTGATGAAGCGCTGCTATAAACCGGTGCTTATTGTACTTTCAACACCGATTTTGATAAAGCGCTGCTGAAAACCGGTGCCTATAGGGGGTCTCCTACAAGTGTAGTGATAACCATGGGTCTTTCACCGATACACTTCAGAACATTATCAAAGGAAGACAAATAGAGTACTCTACAAGTATTTGGTATGCAAAGTTTATATCCCTTTCTGGAAACAATTTGCATGGCGAGATTCCCGATGAGTTGATGAAACTTCAAGGGTTGAAAAGCCTGAATCTGTCAAACAATGATTTAAGCGGAAGGATTCCAAAAAATATTGGAAATCTAAAGCATCTGCAGGAGTCATTAGATTTGTCTGTACACCAGCTTTCTGGAATTATTCCCCAGAGTTTGGCTGATATAGACGATCTGAGTTACCTCAACTTGTCCTTCAACAATTTGACAGGGATTGTACCATCGGGGAATCATTTCAATACCTTGGATATTACATCTAGCTTTCTAGGGAATAATGGACTCTGTGGAAATATACTCAGGAGGAGGTGTCCTGGTGATGATGAACCAATTGTAGATGGTGATAATAATCTAATTGAGTGGCAATGGCTGTATGCTGGTATTGGACCTCGTTTTGCAGCTGGTTTTTTGGGAGTTATCCTAATCCTCTATTTCAACAAGTCATGTCAATCCTGACACGAACCCGACAAACCCGACACGACCGACCCAACCCGATCTGACACGTGACCCGAATGTAACCTGACATTTTTTAGGTTGAACCCGACCCGACACGACCTGACCTCAACCCGAAAATAATTTTGACCCGATAAATTCTGACCTGACCCGATCTAAACCCGAACCCGAAGATGACCCAAACCCAAATCCAACGAAAATTTTATGTTATTAAAGCTTAGTTGTTAATTATAAGAAATTAAGTAATTAAACTATACTTAGTTGTCTAGGACAAATATTGATCTTCTCACTTTCAAACTTGATTTTAATTTTACGTATTAAGTGTGGTCATTTAGTGTATTATTGTTGATCTTCTTGCTTTCATATATCAACACTGATCTTTTACATATTAAGCATTACTATTCTTTTGAGATTAGGACAAATGTTGATCTTCTCACTTTCAAACATGATCTTTTACATATTAAGTGTGATCATTTAGTGTATTATTGTTGATCTTCTCGCTTTCATATATCAACACTGAACTTTTACATATTAAGCATGACTACTCAGTCCGATTGAGAATTTGTCTTCATAAAAATTTAAGTAAGATTTAATTTTTTATACTTATTTTAGTTAGTATATGTAAAAATCTGAGTTAGTGTCAAATTAGCAGGTCCAATCCTTAGTTTTCTCATGAAGTTAACTCGTTAATAATTTATTATATATTTTTAACAATAAGATAATAGTGATAATGACTGAAATATTTACCCGAACTTACCCGAACTAAAATTTTGAAATCAACTCGATCTGAATTAACACAACTAATAATAATGATCCAACATCAAAATTTTGTTCTTTCCATGTCAGTTTTATGGATTATAGTTTTAATTAATCCGACTCGACCCGACCTGACAATCAGTGCTGACACGAATTTAACCCGGCACGAACGCGATCCGACCCGAAAAAACCCGACCCATATCAAACCGAACCTACCTGACCCGAACACGTAACCCGACACGCCAACCCTAATTGACACCACTAGAGGTATGCATACTTTAGATTTGTGGAAAATGTGTTCAACAGAAGGCTGCAACGTTTGCTATCAAATGAATAATAAAACCATTCTGAAATAATCATTATAGTGTTCTCTAGAATTACTTAAATAGAATACTAAAATAATCTGAAATGTTCACATTAACTATCTCAATAACACCATTATAAAAATCAAAGAACAAACTCCAAACACATTCCTGTAAAACTAGTAGCCAATGTACCCTTGCATTTCACCATATTCAACCAACCATCATCGACACTAATCACCCCTTCCTCATCAATCACCACCGCACAACTACCCATCACTACATCACCACCACTACCTCGCAACAACCACCACCACCAACATGTAATCACCACTCGCTACCCAGGCCCGGTCCTATCTTTTAAGAAGTCTCAAGTGAAATATAAAAAGAGACCCTCAAATATATATTCAAAATATACATAATTTTACGGTTTTTTAAAATTTTAAATTTGTTAATCCTATAAAATATATGATTCAATTTTTATCCTACAAAAAGATATATCACTCATTTTTAATTTAAAATCTACCACATATATCTCAAATACTACATAATAAAAAGTAAAAAAAAATCAGTAAGAATGTGAAATTAAATTAAATTTTGTTGATGTGGTATTTTGTGACATCATTTTGTAATAGTGTTCAATATATTTAAACTTATTTCAGTCATATCCGGTCCAATTTAGTAGAACATATAATTTCAGGAGAACATGAAAATTAAACAAGCAGAAACTAGGAAGTTTGGGTGAAATTAACCATAAAACCTCGGAGATAAGGGTGAAATTAGGAAAAGTTTGCAGCTAACTAATTACCACTCGCATTGGGTTTCTACAAACAGAAACCTATTAGGTTTCGGATATTATATTTCGTTTCTGTGTATATAATACAGATTAGGCACAATCCCTAATCATTCCGGTACAATAATCAATGGGAGCATTAGAAAAGTATTTCGAGGTACGTGTGGTCGAAGGCGAAGCCGATATCGGAGCCAGGGTTGAATCGTTGTTCCACAGCCAGAGATCTCTCTCTCTTTACCATAACCAGTTCAACAACAAGGTTAATTCAGATGACGACAAGGACAAAAACTGCAGGCTGAAGATGGTGGCCGGATCCCATGCCATTCCGAAGCCGAAATCGGGAGTCAAAGGCGATCAAGACTCCCATTTTATTCACTACACCGAGAAAGGAAGCGCGACGATCGGCGTCGCGGACGGAGTCGGAGGATGGTCGAGCAAAGGCATCGATTCAGGGATTTACTCCAGAGAGCTGATGAATAACGCAGTTCTTTCCATCACTCAGAAGAATCGCGGTTTAACTGGTATTTTGCCCCTCAAGAACATTCTCCACAGCGCTTGGTGTAGCACCAAGGCCAAAGGTGCTTCCACAGCCTGCATCCTCACCCTCGCCGATGACGGCGTATTGCACGCCGTGAACCTCGGAGATTCTGGATTCATGGTTATCAGGGGAGAAGCCGGCGGCGGGAAAGCTACTACGTATAAGTCTCGTGTTCAGCAGACTGGATTCAACACCCCGTACCAGCTGGGCCGGGCTTCGAACTCTCCGAACACGCCGGATCAGGCACAGGACATTAAATTCCGGGCCGCGGATGGAGATGTTGTGGTGGTCGGCACCGATGGGCTGTTCGACAACCTGTTTCCTTACGAGATTGTCAGCATTGTTTCCACGTGTCGATCGCTGAATGGAGGGGTTCTTCCTCCGGCTACTCTTTTGGCGCGAGTTATTGCGAACATGGCTTTGGAGATATCGATGAGTATGGATTCAGTTCGTCCTTATACGGCTGCGGCAGTAGAAGCTGGGATGGGCCGGAAAAACTATTTCGGTGGAAAGTACGATGATATTACGGTTGTGGTTGGATACATAGGTAAGTGCGATGATACAATGATCTATTAGCTAGCTAGGATTTTCCAAGTTCCAATTCGTGTATTTGTTGATATGATTCAGGCTATGTTCTCGTAAACTCATATGTACAATCAATCAATCCAGTTCAATGAAAATAAAATTCTAATTAATTCAGTTAAGTTTCACTTCTGCTCAAATTAATTTAGCTTAGATGTTTAGAAAAACAATTTAAGGAGAATATGTCTCAATAACATCATCAATCTTCCTTCATGAAAGGAAGGGACATATCCGATAATGTCATTTTCCTTCAAAAAAAAATGGTCATTCTAGAGTCATAGTTGGAAAGGGTACATGCAATTTTTGTACCTCCAATTGGTTGGACGTCGGTCCTTTAATGGATCACTATGACCTCTCTCTCACTTTCCATCCCAACTGATTGCACTGTTGCATCTTTTCTCCTAGACAAAAATAACTTAATGCAACAGTTTTTTCCTATTCTCCCTCATGATACTCTTTTTTTCTCTTGCAGGATGCACAATTACAAAATCATAGGGAAGACAAGTTGATATGGAAACTAGATCAAATATGTAATTTTACATTTAAGTAACTTACCTCAAGCTTAGAGGAACTATTTCTTCTATTCCGCACTTGTGGAACCCCATGTTAGAAAAGACAGTTTCAGTATTTATGTGGAAATTTATTAAAAAAAATCTTCCATTTGACAACATCTTGAAAAGAATGCATTGTCTACCATCTAAGTGCTTTATGTGTAACAATGAGGACTCTCTGGATCATTTTTATAATTCATGTGAGTTTACACTAGGCATATGGAAGGTTATCCATGCTTTTTTGGGCATCTCTGATAGGCACTTCTCATCTATATGGGAGAGATTGTCCTTTTTATCTTACATATACTGGCTCCTTCCATTACCTGCTGACATCTTTGGAAGTGTAAAAATAAGTGGTTATACGACAATGTGCCTCCTTCTGTCACATGCATTAGTCTTAAACAATATTAAGGAGAAGATTTTTCTCATGTTTTGTGCCAAACATTTCTTAGTATATTATGCCTTTAATTAGGGATGGCACTGGGGCGGGTTTTGGTGGTGACCCGCCCCATTTGCACCGGTTTGGGGCGGGGATGGTGAAAAGTTTATGGGTAATGGGGCGGGGATGGGGATGAAACCACAACCCGTCATGGGTCATGGGGCGGGGATGGATTTTATACATCACCCGCCCCAACCCGCCCCATCCCCGTTATACCC
Source organism: Cruciata laevipes (assembly GCA_963678965.1). Taxonomy (NCBI): domain Eukaryota; kingdom Viridiplantae; phylum Streptophyta; class Magnoliopsida; order Gentianales; family Rubiaceae; genus Cruciata; species Cruciata laevipes. Next base: position 10,725,137 of record OY787636.1, on the reverse strand, counting down.
GCCCCAATATAATTATATTAATAATATTAATTAATAAAAAATAATATTAATTAATTTCTTACTATAATTTAATAATCAACCCCTAATAGTTAAAATGAGAAGAAAACTAACAATAATAATGTATTTGGACTATTCTTTGGCAATCGTTTTTATAATTACAAACTTCTTGTTTGCTTCAAATTTGAGTGAGATTTCAATTACATTTTTTTGTTTGGGTTTGAGATTTTTGTCTTTTTAAAGATTTTATATTTCTCAGTATAATTATTATTGCGTTTGAGTAAAAGTTATATAAACAAATGTATTTTAAACTGATATAAGAGGTGGGTGAGGATGGGTCATGGGTCATGGGGCGGGGATGGGTCATGGGGCATGGGGTGGGGCGGGTCATGGAGCGGGGATGATTTTATAATAAAACTCGATGGGGCGGGGATGGTTTTTAATTTTGTACCCATCATGGGTCATGGGGCGGGGATGGGTTTTAAAATATTAGTAGGGATGGGGATGGGATAGCTAGTACCCGCCCCAGTGCCATCCCTACCTTTAATATGGACATTGCCAACCACGGTTTTATTCCTTTTGGCAAAAGACCTCCAAAGCCAAAAAAATTTAAAATTGCATGGAAAAATCCACCCACAGGTTTAAAACTCAATGTAGATGTTGCATGGTGTGGACACCACACCATGATGGAATTAGCCTTGTCATTAGAGATAATATGGGTGCTTTTATCTATGCCCAGAGCTCTTTCATCTCAGTTGAGCCCCTTTTAGAGGTTGAATTGAAGGCATGTTGCAGCTGAGTATGTTGAAGATCTCACTGAGCCTATTAATATTGAATCAGATTGTTTAAATGATATTTCATCCATGCTTAACCGGCCATCACCGCCCACTGGAAACTCTTCCAGTTAGCTGACTCCATACATCTTAGCATTACATCTTTTTCACTACTTCATGTTCATATGGAGACTAATGTGCCAGCTGATGTCATTAACTCTACTTAAACATGAAGACTGGTTCCCGTTTTAGCTTTGTTTCTCTTCCAAATGTGGAGCAAAGAATGATTTAAATTAGATCAAATGGGTACACCCAATGTTAGGATAGCTAGAACGGATGCTACTGATTTCTTTACTGCAACATGAGTCTTGGATACTTCTGGATATCACTGAATGGATATAACTCTTTGTTGACTACTTACCCTAGCATATCTCACCTTTCTTGGAAGTTGATGTTTTTCCTCTGTACAAAATGATTCTTCTCCGTCACTAGAATCTAATGGTTGCACACTATAGGCTAAGGATATCAGTTGTTCTAATTTTTCCACTCCTACTATCCTTTAGGCATCTTCATCCTTTTGACTAAGTTGACTTTCGTTGCGACGATCTCTAAATTGTTCGAATGACAAGTCACTAGTTTTTGTACTTGTTTTAGCCTATTCACTATTCTTTTGCAAGCAAGCTCATTTTGCTTCAAGAGCATCATGCTCGTCTCTTGTACTTGACTTAGCCCATGGCTTCTAATTTTATATTCTTGTCTATGTTTTTAATATGGTTTGAGAAAGTTAATATAATTCCCCGTCTTTAAGATGGCTTTAATTTAAATAAAATTAAAAAAAGTCTCGTTCACCCATGTGTGACTTGTTACGTCTTATCTAAATTACACACTTTTATTTTGTAGCATATGGTATTTAATTTACCAACATTTTGGCAAAAAAGATAATATCATGTTAATTATAAGATGATGATTGATGAATAGTTAGACATTTTTAAACCACAAAAGTACTAAGAGCAAGGACAATGGAGAGAAAAAGGAGGGAATGGAAGTGGTGATGAGAAACCAATTTTGCTACAATGGTGGAAATGAGTGGTAATTGAGAGAGAACAAAATCTCAAAACTTGGGGAGTGGGAAGGAGAACTCAGCACAACAACAAGTTGGAACAAGAGGGGTCCGCCTGAATTTTGTCCAAGTTTTCAACAAGTGGGGTGATACGTGTCACCCATTGAGTGGGCCACGTGTCACCTCTTTTAATTTCAAATTTTTTAAAAATCTGAAATAGAGTTGGAAGTAAATTTTTATACTATTTAATTTATCATCACTCACTTTTAATATATTACAATAAAAATAATTTTCGCTTAAATAAAGATCAGTTCATATCATTTTCATATTTTTATACTTATATTATTAAATTTAATATAAAACAAGTATGAATTATAAAATTAATCATTATGAAAATGAAAATGAAGTATGGTCCCGTGAATAGTTAAAAATAGTGGAAGAGAGAGATATATTAATTTAATTGGAAAAAGTGGTGATGAACGATGAGAGAGAGTAACACCATTGTCCTTGCCCTAAAAAGTCTCGCCATGTCAACCTCAGACATATTGTCTGATAGATAAAATATATCAATTTTGTAAGTTCCCGCATTTCTCTCTTGTGTTTATAACTTCTCCTCTATCTTCTCCGTTTTTCATTAGCCAAAAATATCTCCGGCCGGTATTGAGAAAATATACGATCGAGTATCTATAGCATAAATAAATATCCAAAAGTCAAAACCTATAAAAAATTTAATGATCTAGCGTGAATGGATAAGGAAGAATTCTAGCTAATTATATACTTTCCCTGGTTTCAAAAATGAAATCCATGATTTGGTTCATCTTTAGTTTGATTATGTGTGTTATTGGCTCGGCTTTGGGAGAGTTTAAAACGTTCGAGCATCCCACAAAAGGTGATGGCACTCTCAGCTTCCTCGTTGTCGGTGATTGGGGAAGAAATGGAGAATACAATCAATCAAAAGTCGCCCATGAGGTAAACGTTTCTTTGTCTAAAAGTTTTCAGATCAATTGTTGCTATTTCTGACACACATTCCGGCGGGTATGTGACAGATGGGGGTTATCGGAGAGAAGTTAGATGTAGATTTTGTAGTTTCCACTGGAGACAATTTCTATGACGATGGGTTAACAGGGGAGAAGGACCCTGCGTTTGTAGACTCTTTTGTCAACATTTACAAAGCAAAGAGCCTTCAAAAACAATGGTACACAGGTAAGTGCAAGAATCCATTCATTCATTATCTCTACTGACAAAATTAAACCTGATCATTTCCTCACACTTGCTTGCAGTTTTAGGAAATCATGATTATAGGGGAGATGTAGAAGCACAACTGAGCCCTTTTCTCCGAAAACTCGATGAAAGATGGCTTTGTCTAAGGTCATTTGTAGTGCATGCAGGTCTGAACTTGTAGATTGTGTGTGTATGTGTGTTTGTGTGTGTGTGATGTAACATGCTTCTCTTTCATTAACCTAAAACCTTACAATATAATTTTCGCAGAATTTGCGGATTTGTTCTTTGTGGACACAACTCCTTTTGTGAGGGATTACTTTGATGCACCAGATCATGTTTATGATTGGAGAGGTGTAACTCCTGTCCAAGCCTACACTGCCAATATATTGCAGGTAAGTCCATAAACAATCAAATTTGTATATCTCAGTGATACTACAAATTTTGTTACTAAAACAACATTAGAAGATCAGTGCTTACTTCTATGAGATAATGAAAGAAAATTCTATTGATGCAGGATCTTGATTCTGCATTAAAAAAATCGAACGCGGAGTGGAAAATTGTGGTGGGACATCATGCTATCAGAAGTGTTGGTCATCATGGTGATACAGATGAACTTATACAACACCTTCTCCCAATTCTCCAGGTATCAAATTGTAAAGCTACTATCTAGTAAAACTCATTTTAAGAAAATTTCTTCCATTTCATCCTCTAAATCTTACAAGTTAATATATGTTGTTTGTGTACAGGCCAATAATGTGCAGCTTTATATGAATGGGCATGACCATTGCTTAGAACACATAAGTGATGACAAAAGGTACACCAAACAAAACCTGATTAATTAGTTCCAAGTTTCTTGAATAATGAAGAAAATAACCAAATAATTTGTCATATCCATGCAGCCCAATACAGTTCTTGACTAGTGGAGCGGGATCCAAGGCTTGGAGGGGTGATATCAAGGACCAAAACAACAAACATCTTAAATATTTTTATGATGGACAAGGTTTTTTGTCTGTCAGATTGACCCGAAATGAAGCAGAGATTATATTCTATGATGTTTTTGGTAGGATTTTGCACAGGTGGACGATATCTAAGCAGCTTCACTCGGCTATGTGATCAATGTTCAGGCTCTCCTCTCTCTCATGAGACCTAGTTAGCATTTAGTTTCATCTTCATTTCATATTTTTGGATGTGATGTTGGAGAAAGTAATTTGTGTTAAGTAAAATCAGTAGTTAAAATAGTCTCTATAATACTCTTCCTACTAACAGTTAATTGATTTCTTAAGATTTAATTTTAAATGAAGTCTTGTATGGTTAGATTTAATTTTTTAGGTTTAATAAAGGCTTAGGTGTGACACCCCGATTTCACCACCCTGTTTAGTCGAGTGGTTATTACCGGATGTCTGCCTAGCTTGCGCCAGGACTCAGTAATGGATAGAGAATGAGAGAGCATACAAGGACGAATGACTAAATCATGAGTATATTTTTTTCCAAAATAAGAATTGCTTTTATTGATAAGGGATAACAATGTTTAACTTTTAAAATTATTACATTGTTTGATCTAAGTTTCAAGCTCGAAATAACTATATTTCAGATGTGTCTAAATCCCATCACTCGAGACGAATCGTCCTCACAATATCGGAAAAATAAGGTTAATTTAAAGGAATGAGCCCATGCTCAGATAGTAAATATTTCACTAGAATTATTTACCGAGTAATGTTAGGTGATCACATAGGAAGAATAAATCAGTTAAATAAACACGTACCACGTAAAGGATAGAGAGAGGAATATACTTAGCAATCCAGCAAGTTTCTATATGAGGCTACAGTTGGATTACTAGTTATATTCCATCTTACCAGCGAGCAAGAGTGATATCCCGAAGGATATTCAAGCAAGCAAGAGATCCCGAGGATTATTTTTCGTCAACCACGCCCAACAAGCAAGCAAGATTTGGTGTGTGGCACACGCGCGGTACATTCGGGGAGTACAAACGAGACTTTCTTAGTGATCGTCTAGCCGAACGATCTAGCCCGTTGCTGACTCGTCGGTTTCTAAGCTAAGATAGGGTTGGGGGCCACCCTCAAGCACGAGTATAATTGATCCGGAGCGACCGGTCAATATCAAGTTCAATCAAGTATTTGGTCCGGTGCGGTCAGTACACAACCGGCCAATATCAAGGTTCGAGCAAGATGAAATTCAAGCAAGTAATTGGTTCGGTGTGGTCAAGTACACAACCGACCAGTATCAAGTTCATGCAGGATAGATTACAAGCATGCAAACGATTCAAGACATAAAGTAAGGAATCATAACACGAATTTCACAGTGCCATAACATGAGGAGACATTAATTACGATAGCATGATGGTAAACTCATATTTCAAGCATGCATGATCCATTTTTAGTTCCGTTACGACAAAACAAAAGAAAAATGGTTTTCCAGTGAGAAATTTACTCACCTCACTTGCCAAAATGCAAAATAACATTGCCGATAATCTTTCAGTCATATATGATTCTGTACCATAGAGTAACACGCCTTTCGTAAATAAAAATAAAGTCATGTGTAGGAAGTAACTATATACATGTTTTTGACACAAATAACTAAGTCTATTATATGTGACATTCCATCTTTAATTAGATTGTTATGTTCATTCTTGGTTGTGAAGTGTAAATCAGGTTCTTATGATTGTAAGTATGAAGAATTAGACTGAAACTGAAGTACAGTCAAAGAGATGCCTTAAATTAAAGGTTTCACTATTAAACCCGCCATCTAAATCTTAAACACTTTACATCCACCTTTCTCAATGCTGCCTTAATCAATTCTATATTTATTTTGTGATTAAAGTTTCATAGTCTTAGGGGTCGTTTGGTTCACGTGGGAATTAAGTTCCCACAGATTTTGTAATTACTCAGAATCTAATTCCTTTACAAAATCCCCAGAATTTGAAAAAATTGTTTGGTTGGACGTGCGAGTTTTGTTATTGCTGGGATTTAATTTACTGTCATGTTGTTTGGTTGACTTTACGTGTTTGTTAGAATCACCTATTATTGCTAGCATTTACGCGGCATTAGTAGGATAAATAGGTAATTTCGTACCAAAATGATCGCGTATTTTGTTTCTACCTAGGGGGAGGTCGATAACAAAATTCCTTCGTTATGTGGGAAATTAAATTTCCGCAGAATTCATAATTGCTATGTTTTTACTAATTTACGTCAACCAAACAAACACTCCAAACTTCAAATCCGAGGATTTTGTAATTACCGCGTTTCGTACGCGTACCAAACGAACCCTTAGATGTGTACATATCATTGAAATTGAATCCTTATCTAGCAAGATAGATTGAATCCTTAGTTGTGCAGCTTTATAAACATATATTCACTTCCCTACTGGATTAATTAGTGAAATCAAAAGTTCTTGAACCTAACCTGTACTTTAAGATCTTAAGATTATAAATACGAAAATTTAAACCAAAAACGATTTACGGATAGAAAGATATGATCGTTTGAAAACAGATTGACTTGAACTCCTTTCTCTGCAGCACAGCTGGCTTAAAGTGTTCATATCTCACTCATTTCTCAATTTATTTTGATGAATAAAGTATCCAAATTACAGATTAACTTTCAAATATTCTAGTGGTACAAGAATTAGAGAAAAAGGAGTGGCGGTTTATCAGTTATTGATTTTTAAAGATAGATCAGGCCTGCTGCCACAGAAACTAGGACAGAAGATTCTGAAACTTCAAAATCTATTTTCTCTCGTTTCTCAACTAAATGAAACAGTTCTTCATTCCATATTTTAGTTCAAAGTTTCAAGTTTACTCACATGGAATTATAGATTGTAAAATAGATTTTCAAAGTTCAGCACTCGATTTAACTGATAATTTTTCCAGATTTTGTATAACTCTTCCACTAGGTTCACAGATTTCTAATCACTCTTTTATGTATACAACCTAAACTTAAACCCTTATAACATGTTAAAATATCAAATCTAGGAGTATGATCTTAACCTTGTATGAAAAGTGGGTTGGATTTCAACGTCGCGGTTTCGATCAAAGAGAATGTTAGGCCAAGAAGGTTGATGGTTGCGCCCAATCCACGCTGCCACATCTCAAACTGAACATCAAGGGCCATGAAGAGATCCACACGCATCTTCTGCTCGAACGTTCACTCCCACATACAGCTCCAACGCCATCCTTTCCCGCGCTCGACAAAACAGCACTACCAGAAAAAAAGGCAGTAGCAGCGGTCAAAACATGTCCGTTTCAGCGGTCGAAAAAACAGCATGACCGCTGTTGATAGGGGGTGTAACGGCAAAAAAATTCTGACCGCTGAAACAGCTTCCGGGTCCACCAGAAAGTCTCTCATGTTGACTGGACAGTTGAATGAGTATTGCTTAGGTAGAGCTTGGACTTTGTTTGTTGACTTTAATGGAAGTGGTGGAACACGTTTCAGCGCCTCAAAAAATATGGGAAAAAAAAACAAAATTGTTTTTGGCAGAAACAGCTGGAATTGCTATTTATACAATTTCCCCCAATTCATAATTATAATTTATATTGAAATCAAAATAATCATTCATTATCATATTACAACTACATCAACTATCATACATACTAAATCTAATCAATCTAATTCACACTACAGGTAAATTGTTCTCATAATTTGTACCATGAGCTCATTGTAGGCTTTTCTCATGACTTGGAGTTGTAAATTCCCTGCACTTCTTTTAATAGGGAGCCTAGACAAAAAAAATATTAAGTAGTTAGCTCATTACAAATCTTGGCAGGTTGAATTTAGAATGAGAGCAAAAAAGAAAGGAAAACATGCTAAATTACAAATCTGTAATCCATTAAGTTATCTAATGAGGAATACATCATTCTGTATAGAAGATGGCAATCAAGTTAACCATATCAGAATCTCTTTGACATAAATATCAGAGGGATTCTAATAACTCTATTAACAACTTGCAAAAATCAACAAAGAAAAAAAAATGTAAAGAATCTAAAGCCATAAGTCAAAGAACACAAATACCTTTCTGAAAGATATTTTCCTCATGCCCCTAACCAGGCCACATTTGATACTTTACATGCACAAGAGCATAAAATTCATGAAGGTATTTATATGAGAGGTCTTCAACTCTTTGTTCATGTTAAATAAGAAAAGATTTACATTTAAAGTAGCACCCACATTTAACCTTGAGTAAGGTTTTTTGGTGGTGCGTCTCCTCGTCCTTACAGATTCTTGAGCAACATCCTACAGATTCTAAGAAGAATTTTTTTACAGATATACGAAACAACTTGGAGTTTGTTTGAAAAGAGTGACTAATCAATCAATATGTTTCAAGCAAGATGGTACCTTCTTGTGCTGTACATAGCCGTCCAGGTGAGCTGAGTTGGGAAATAGGAAGACCTGTTGCAGAACAACAGTCTATACATGCTATAGGGTTTCCGATATCGGAATGTCAAGAAAAGATTTGTACATGTGAGCATTATCACCTTAAAATCTAGTCTGTAAAAGTCAAGAGCCACCACAAGAACCTCAACGCTATCTTAAAAATAATAACAAATAAGAAAAAAACAGATCATGGATGATAAAATTAATCTCTCACCTTAATTTTGTTTACAAATGTGATTGCTTTTATAAATTTAACTGGTATTTTCCCCAGCCGCACTTCATACACATGAAGGAGAGTAATTTGATATCTTTGGGCAAAAAGGCATAAACCCAAAATCAGCTCTTTATGTCCTTTTCCTTGACTTTATCTATTTCACCATTTGTGTAAGTTCTACATGAAAAAAACTGCGAGCAGCACAAAGAAAACAAAGAAAATCAATTAGCACATGCAGTGATGATTAAAAAGTGATGAAAATAGTATAGAACCTAACAAAAACTTCCAAACCTTTGAGATTTGAAATCGTTCATGACTTCAAGGAACTCTTCGTAACTATCTTGTCTGTCCCGAAACTGAGATGCCAACTCAGAACATTACATCCTCCGCATTAAGCCCAAAAATGTCTTATTTTTACATATACTGCAAAATCTAAAACTTCACTCACCAAAGAAGACGTATTAACATTAACGAATTCACATAAAAAAGAACTTCAATCTTCCTAGTAATAAAAATCAGCACAGCAGTGTCATATAAGTAGCCAATTAAGGCAACAAACAACAACTCCATACACATACAATATATACGAAATCTCTCCTAAATCAACAAAGCAGCGCATGGTATCTCAACATAAAAGGCAACAACATTCAATACATAAAAAAAAACACCACGTTCAGCTGGAGTAGATATCGCATGCCTTCGAAACGGAGGACTCACATACGCATCATCTCTATACTTCTAATATCTACTAACTATTATTCCTCAAAGAATCATCCTTTATTAACTGCAATCAAATCAATTCTCAAATTCCAGTAAAACAATGTAAAATTCATATGAACGCATAAAGCAGCTGAATTGAAATTTTAAAACTCACTCTTCCACGAATTTCAGATCTGAAATTTGATATCAGCCTGGATTGCCGCCGAACCCTGCGAAATTCGGCCTGGAAACATCACACTACTTCGAATTCAAGGAACGTTCCGTCACGACATCAATTGAGGATTTTGGTCGGCGATTGGGCCGGGTAGATGGCGACGACTGCGGTAGAGGGCGAATGGAGAGGTTAGATGGCGGAGTTGGTCGATGGAGTTGGGCGGGAGAAGTTTTCTGGGTTTGGGCACGAAGGGATATGATCGCGGCGAAGAAGAAGAAGATAGGTTCTCAGGATAAAAACAAAAATGAATTTAGGGGGACGGGTTTAAGACAGGTATATAAGATGGGGTTTTAATGGTTGAGATGGGCTGATGAAATATATTAATGGTTGAGATCAAACTTAAATAAATACATCATAATATGATATATTATTGAATTTTAGAAAAATAATTATTCTTTATTTGGATTCGGATAAATTTTATTATTTTCCTTAAATTTATTTGAGTTTTATGACTCCGATTTGAAACAATTTCATTGTACGTTTAAATTTATTTTAGTTTATTTGTAACTGATATTTAAATAAGTCCAGTTTCATAATCAAATTGAACTTGACTGAAATTATTTAAATTAAACTATTCTAAAATTATTTTTATCCAATTAAAGTAGAGTAAAACATGTAAAAATATGGATGGTGGTTTGTTTGAAATCAATAATTATATTAATCAAAAATTTTGGGTAGATAATAATTTTTTATATTTGCAATTATGCCCCTTAACTTTTGTGAAATATTAAAAAGGAACTACATTTTTTAAATAAATTTCAATTTCACCCAAATTCTTTGCTATCTAATATTTACGAGTATTATGTTATTTTATTTGCATGATTCGTGCAGATGTAAGTGAAAAGAATTGAATTTAAAGCCATCAATAGAACTTTTGATAATTACTAAATTGACCTCGATAATTTTTAAAAAACTTTAAAACGTGATTATATGTAAATATAATAAGCAGGGGCATTTACAAACATTATATGATTGTAACAAACACTAATAGGTATAAATATACTTCATAATTTAATATTTTCAATAACATTTTTTGTTAATGTTCATTATCTATTATTGATGATATGATCATTACTTATATAATGTTTTCATGTTTTGAAAATTATCACAATGTAGGGTGTAAGTTATATCATATGGAATGTATATATGTTAATCACAATTGAGAAGAAATCGTGACAACATAGTATATATGTTTAAGTAATGAGTTAATGTATAAGTAGTGAATGTTATATTGAAGCATCAACGTTCTTACTATAGGTCCCCTCAAATGTGTGTTTTTTGTTACAAAAGCTATATCAAAAGTTCCTCATATACAATAAAATGGATGTTAAGATCCAAAATTTTGATTATCTTTTTTTTTTTTTTTTGAAAAAAATTTTTTGATTATCTTGATTAAATAGTGAAATTATTGCTAATTTTGCTAAGTTCATACGTTTCAACGGTAATGAACAACCGCTGAAACAATTTGATATGTTGCTGTGTATGTTGCTAAGTTCATAGTAGCAGCTGTGTAATGTTGCTACTTAATGATTGTTTCAGCGAAATGAAGATGACCCGCTGAAACCGTGATTGGGCTTTAATCACCTACGAATTGGATTGCCTAAAATTCTAGACATGTCGTATAAAAGCCCATTCGAATAAAAAATTTATATTAAAAATATTTGGTTCTGGGTAGGACCCATCGAAAATTCAACGTTTGACTGAGGCAAATGATCCAGTCAGCAAAATGTTTCAGCGCCAAATTGAAGGAAGCGCTGAAACATCGTGGGCCATTCCCATTAAAATAATGTTTCTCAGTCAAACTAAAAAATTCCAACTTTGAATCCTCCAGTTGACCAAAGTCCACATTTTTCAACCGCTGAAATATTATTTCAGCGTATCAATTTTTTCACTATTTGGACTGTATCAGCTGGTATTGTCAATAACCGCTGAAACGCCAAATTTTTCTGGTAGTGTTATGGTTTGCCGGAGGAAATTAAAAACGGAGAATGGAGACAAGGGTGTGGAAAAGATGATGGTTTACCGGTTCATTGCACATTTTTCATTGGCATTGTTTGCCCTAATTTGAGAGATTGTTTATATTTTCAGTTTCAATATATTTTGTATATATATTTCTGTCTTGTAATTTACTGAAGAAGATTGGTTTTTGTATAATCTTAAGATAATGTTATTAGTCTCGTACTCTTTTCATTTATTCTAATACACGATAATTCGATACGTATATTTTAAATTTGAGGTTTCTCATCCACCCCTCTTTCAAAGATTTACCTATTTAAAGTTACAGGCTCACATTTACCACTCATATAAGTCTTTTACTCTGTATCAGACACAGGGTCTCACATTAGGTGTATAATTTGTAATGTGTAGTGTCTTTATGGATATCTGCAATGTATGAAAATTGCCATTAGTCTAGTCTGCAATACTGTAACAGGATCAATCAGATAACTTATGAAGAGTGTAGCATCTATTGCACCTAAAAGTGCAATATTTGTGGTTTTAAATTGTCATCCAATAATTATATTAGAGGCGCAATAAGAAGTTAAAGTTCTATTTATAACGTAAAATGTTTTCAATATTTCCTTTTTTTATTAAAAAAAGGGTAATAATCCAAATGGACCCCCAATAAAATCTCACCCCTCCCCTTTTCAATGTTTTCAATATTTTTACTAAGGGCATGAAATGAATTTTATGGTTAAAATAATGCTTAATTAATTGAGTACTTTACCCTTAACAGAAAATCACATTATAACAATGTATAATAAAACTATTTAGTAGAAAAAATGTATATGAAAAACCAATCTAGCTCAATTTCTCAAGACCACTAAAAAGTTTAGAATAAATTATTTTTCAACCACTAAAATATCCAACATTTGTGGCGCCGCCTAAGAGAACAAAGTGCGGTGTTTGAGGTCCTTGACCATTTATGTTCACAACCATAGATTTTTTGGAATGTTGGAAAGTACAACCCGGGGTTGGACTAATCCCAGGGCCAAATCCAAAAGTTGAATCAGAAAGTTTCAAAAAAAAAAAAAATTGTATCAGGTGTAGGGATGGCGTTGGGCGAACTGGGCGTGGATAGTAGACTATCCATGCTTATCTTCATCTAAAATTTTACTATTCATCCCCTCTCATTTACCCATGACGGGTACAAATTTAATATCAATGCCCATTCAGCTGAATATCCATCTCATATCTGTGGATATTCATGCCCATGTTATACCCACATTCCCCGTCCGACTTATTAATCCATATTTATCAAAAATTAACCTAAAATCTATTAATTATCATAAAAATTTAAATAAAAGCACTAATAATTCAAATATATTATATTAATTGAACAAAATAATTTATAATATGTTAATCATTAACTTATAAAATTCTTTTATGTTTCAAAATATACCAAACATGCTTTAAAAAATGCTAAAATTAATAATATTATTAATATAAATACAAATAATACTATTAATATTATATGTAACGAATATTATACAAGTATTATACGGGCGGATATGGGGCGGGTGGGGCGGGCGGGTATGGGGCGGGTATAAAATCAATATTCATACCCACCCATTTACCTATGGCGAGTTTGAATCCAACATCCATACCCGTCCCATTTAAAAAAATTCATATCCATACCCGCCCCATTGGGGCGGTTGGCGGGCGGGTATCCATCAAATATCCGCCGGGTGCCATCCCTAATCAGGTGTATACAATAATATGCTCCATGTGTTTCTACTACTTTGGCATCATTAACAACATTTAACTATTTATTTTAGTTGTTGTGATCTTAAAAAATTGTTCAAATAACTTTAATAAATAACAAATTTATACTACAATATTATACTAATTAACTAAATACTAAATATAATTTAAATTAATCAAATCTATACAGTATTCCTGTCTAATATATCATTTTATTTTTGTTGGCAAAGTGGTAGAAATGGAAGAAGTATATACATAATATGAATAATGTAAATACATGTATTATGTATAAATGTGTATATACATTAAATATAATTATATAATGTATATAAGATATATAATATTTATATACTTGCATCTGATGTATATAACATTTATATACATATATGCATTATATATTATTTATATACATTAAATATAAATAATAATATATTTATGAGTAATTCTCCTGTGAAGCAGCCTCGCCCATGAGGCAAGACCAAATAAGCAAAATTTCATTGCTGCCACCTCATCATAACTCACTATCACCTCATCAAATCACGATGCCACATCATTAAACATCAGTGCAAATTCATCAAACATATCACCTCATCAAAACTTTTGTGTCAGTTCATCAAATCTCGTCAAAAACAATGTTTATTTGGTCCTGCCTCATGGGTGATGCTGCCTCACCCAAGAATTGGTCTATATTTATATTATACATGTGGTCAATCATGTGGACCTTACTTTTTTAGTTAAAATAATAGCATTATTCAGCGGATTGACACGTAAGGAGGAGCTTGACATGTGGGGGGAGGGTTGTCCCAACATAGGGTTAGCTGTAGAGTTTTCAAATTTTTCGTATGGGTATTGTAGTTAATTAATTTATTATATTAGAAGATGTTGATGAGGTAGTGAATTTTTTTCTTATCTTTCTAGCTTGCCATGTTTCTCATTCTTTTCAATTACTCTATGAAATTCCCACCAGCCCTAAGATTAAAATATACATTTACTTTTGTTGTGAGCTGACAATGAAGAAAGAGATCTTGTCCACACAAGCAACGAATATCTTGTATTTGTTTTTCAATGCCTTCCAAAGAGAACTGATATTCTACACCATTGGTTTTTTGCCCCATACACTAAATGCCAAGAGTGTGGGGTTTCAGCGGGTCCCTCATCTAATAAACAATTCCTTTTTCTCTCCTCTCTCCTCTCTCCTCTCTTCTCTCTCCTCCCATATTCTCGCTCCTCTATCATCTTCTTCTTTAGCACGTGGGGTCCAAGATTACACCGGAGAGAACAGTCCGGTGAATAGATTAGGTTTCACTCATTATTCTTTGGAGTGTCACGATTTATTCATTGGATTATCATACACACTAAACCTTGCTAATTTTTACAGAGTATCACTTAGTACATGTAAGAGTCTGCCTTGCTACTTAACCCGGCCCCCTCATTTTCTCCAGCTTAGCACACAGTTTTTACCATAGCTCCTCACATTTGTTACAGTATTCTTTGAATAATTTTTACACCAAACCAAACTTCTCTCAAAATGAAATACATCAGGAATCAATTTTATCCAAATACTTCATCAACAATAATAAATCTTTCAAGAAAGTGAAATTACCAATGGAATATATGTATATATATATCGTTAGGGGATTTTATATCATTGTATGAAATAAATGAAATAAATACTTCAACGAAGCTATTTGATGCAAAATTAATTGACCAATATCCTTCATGAAAATTAAAACGTATCCAAAATAAAACTGAAAAGTATCCTTCAAGAACCTGCATCAGCATGAACAACATACCCTCCTAGGCTGCCCCGTCATCTTCAATAGTCGTGGAGTCAGACAATATCGCAGGAGGCTCTTGATCATGAGGGGCTTGTGTGTTCTGAGCAGGTAGGTCGCCAACAGCTTCTTTGCTTTGATGCTCTTCAAGTGATGTGCTTTCTAGGTCGGCCATAAGCTGATCGGTGCTCCCAGTCGCATGCACGTCGATAACATCTCCTGCACCTGGATTCTCAAGTCCTTCTGCGATAATTTTATCAGTGTTCCCAGTCGCATTGACGTGCACGTCAACATCAGCTTTTGCGCTTGGACCTTGCTCAGTGCTCACGTCCCCGTCCATCGCTTTGGCACCTTCACCCTCAGAATTTTTCCCAGTCGTAATGCCTTCATCCATATCCTTAACAGGTTCTGCGCTACTGACCACTGCACTAACCAGAATCGAAAGCGTATCCTGATCTACGCGCTCATCAGCTTCTAAAGGGGTAGGGTTGTCTTGGACGAACGTAACGACCGGCGTATCTTGAGAGTCTTTTGCATCATCAGACGTCTTTTCACGGTTAGCCTGCGCCTCCTTTGAAGATGCCCAGTCTGCAGCTTTTTGAAGGACCTCATCCCTCATGATGTTCAGTTCACTGAGAGCTAAGCCACAACAAATCTGAGCCCTGAGCCTCTTTCTCTTCCTAGACTGGTAAAGGTAACAAAATAAATTTAAAAGGCAAGCCAAGTGAAACAATGTAGAAGGAAATATGGATTAAGAAACCGAACCTTCCGGATGTGACAATTATCGAGTACAAGATCGCCCATGAATCTTTCCATGAAGTACATCGCATATATGCCACAGTCATGGTTGCCACTCTCAACCCTCCAGTTGCCTTTGACGGTATTCACCGGAAAGGATTTGACTGACTCAACCATAGGATGATCGCAATGAGCTAGATAATTAATGATAAGCTCCCTCTGAATTGACAAACAACAATATTGAGTTAGATTCGTATACTTTAAAACAGAAGAAAATGCTGGAGAAGCAACGTACCAATTTGTTAGTAGCCTCGGACTCAAGTCTGGCGTGTTCGAGGTTGTCGAGGATGCAGAATGCGCCGTTTTCGAGGTCGAGGACAAAGAGGAAAATATGCTCTTTCCGGTGGACAGGGAGAAAAATCTACAGAAAAAATAGGGTTATCGTAATTGACAAAGTCCTTATTGAAATAAATGCATCCTAAGGCAATTTACCATCACAGCATCATGAACAATCCTGCCGCATTGTTTTAAGAAGGCATCCCATCGTTCATACAGACTTTCTGGCGCAACTTTAGGTGTGAACTAAAGGCAACAAAAGTACTTGTTCAGGAAATGGGTATCATTTGAGTAAAGGGTTGGTATCCGTCAAGAGCAGCATATTATGAAACTCTGAAAAGATCGAAAGATACTTATAAAACTCACATTGGGTATTATCTCGAGGCACAATCTAGTTGGTTTATCGTCTTTCTCCGGCACCGAGTTGAGGAAGCGTGCCCAACAGTGCAATATTGGGGTTGAGACGTCTTCACCGAACTCCAGCGTTGCGAAATCCCTTGCTTCGGCGACACACGAAAGACCATCTGAGAAAATCCTGTACCAGGTACAAAAATCCTCAACATGCATTAATGAAAGAGACACCAAAAATTTGTGAATATTAAAGATGAAAAAAACCCAAAGAGAATGTGACTGCTTACTCCTCCGGCAGATTGTTAGTCTTGCTTGATATGCAGAAGTCAGCAACATGGACCACATGGGGCATGGAGCCATAATCCCAATGATCCGAAGAATAAACCATGAGCCGGGATGATAAATTCCTTGTTGGGATCAGTTTCAACTTTAACATGTGCTCATTATTTTCCACATCATCATAAGTACCATGTTCCCGAGCACCATCAAGAGCATCATTACGAGCATCAAATTTGCCATCATCACGACCATCTTTGCGGGCATCATCTTTGCCATCTCCACGACCATCCTCATCAACATCAGCACCATCTCCACGACCATGCTCATCAACACCAACACCTTGTTCACGATATCGTCTCCAAGTACTTTCAACACTTTCCATAAATTCTTCTTCCGTAAGCTCTGCTCTCAACTGTTCCTCTGAACGCAGTACCATCTGTAGAATGGCTTCCATGCGCTCATGGAGCATATCAAAATCATTCATCACTTGTAGGCAGACACCACACATTCTCTCAATGGCACTTCTCTCTAATCCCCTGAATAGTACGACGCGTTGCTGTGAGCCACCTACTATGCGAGGATAGTGATGATCAAACACGGTGCAAATGTCTCGACAGAAACTCCAAACCTGACCTTCAAATTCCTGTTGACCGTGATAAAATAAAGTTTTGATCAAATTATAACCCTATCACACAACAACCAGTGGAGTACCAAGAGCACAACACATAGGTAACTCAATGCAAAATATAATCTAGCATGATTATAAATGTAAACGGAGGGGTTTCAATTTCAAACAAAAGGACAGATGTATTTCAGTCAAAGTAAGAGGGTTCGAATACTAACCGAGGGAAAAGAATTTCCATATACAGCTCTGTCTGTCTCTATTAACCTTTCCCTCATTGTGGTCAGGGGTTCATCGTCAGAACTAATAGGAAAATCATTTATGAAAATCCCCTTTCCAAAACCGACCACCGCTTCCTGATCAGTTCTCTCTTTAATCTTCTCGGTATTCCACAACCAAATCAAAGGTCGCTCCCTTGGTATGGACATGCCTCTCCATGCATGATGGTGGAGGTAGGTCAGTTGAAGCACCAACAAGCAACCACCCATCGTGTACCGACGATCACCAATTTTATTTGCAAAAGTCTTCCAGTTGCCCACACTTTTGCACAGATCCTCAACCACAAACTCACACCAATCATAAGTTACAATCCTCGCTTCATCCAAAAGCGAAGGGAGAACCTTAAACCTGATCATTCGGTTGGTGGCCGGTGTCAAGAAGCTAGCTAGGGCGTACAACACAAACATGCGTTTGAATTCGAGGCCCCCATCAAATGTCATCATCATGTTCTTAAAATTTGTAATGGAGATCTTTTCTTTTGACAGCCCCTCCTTCGCGGGCTTCTTCGCACCCTTTTTCTTTGTTGCCCTCTCCTCATGTGTGAACATCCTCGAATAACTGTTCCTCACCTCTGCCACAGCATTGGCTTCCTCCTCGGACTCAGTGGTTGTCCTTACGGGATTGGATGAATTGTGTGGGAGCATAAAGATGTCCCGAACATCTGCCCAGCCCACCTCAAACACATCCTCTCCTCTGTGGTTGGACACTGCCCGAGAGCATGTGTTAAAATGGTCAACCAACCACCCAATCATACCCTTGGGGAAGTCATGAAATCTCATTTGCAGAAGCCCACCGAATCCAATCTCAGAAACAGCCCGCCTCTGGGTGGATGACAACTCACCACAAGTTAGCACAAGTGATCTGGGGCTGCTAACACACTTGAATTTGCCCTTCTGTGCTTCTTGGCTCTGAGGCTGTTCAATCACCTTCGGAGCTTTCGTGATCCTCCTCACAGTTTTCCTACCTGTTCCCTTAGCATCATTCTTCTGCCCCATAGGTACCATAGGTACCACTGGGTCCTCCTCCATGGGTACCACTGGGTCCTCCTCCATAGGTACCACTGGTTCTTCATCTTCGCACGTCAATCTCTTCTTCGCTGATTCAATCAGATTCTTCCATTTGGCCCTTGGTCCACTCATTTTTCCGGCATCCGATTTCTGGCCTTTTCCATTATCAGTATCAACTTTCTTCCCACTTACTGCCATCACATTTTCCTGTGATACAACCTCATCTTTCTTGCTTCTCCTGGAACTTCTCCTTTTCCCTGCCTCCATTCCTCCATTCTTCGGCAATTGGAAAGAATCTTCACCAACAACTTCCTCTGTAAAGTCGTCTGTCACTAACTCTGAGTCGGAAACTGAACCTTCCTCTTTGTAATATGAGTCACTTGCTTTCTCGTCATATGAGTCAGTTCCACTTGTAGAGGAAGGGGAAGAAGGGTCATCATTTAAGGCGGTATTTTTGAGATCATCCCAATCGATGACGACAGGGGAAGGGACAGGGTGTACATGATTATCGCCGGGATCTTCAATCAGATTTGTTCTTGCCCTCTTCCGCGGGTTGGCTATATGTTCCTTGCTACCATTCTTTCTTAACCTCTTCTTTCTGTTTCTGGGTCCAACTGTTAAAACAATATGGAAAAACACAGAAATAATCGAGCAATTAGTTAACAGTTCATGAAAGTATCAACCAACCACTGCCCAAATGACGAACTATAAGACTTAAAATTATCAACCCCACAGCGTGTAATGAACAAAAACACCATGAAATCTACAACAACTAGTAATTATCTATAGGTACCACTGCCCAAATCGACGAACCCTAAAAAATAAAATTGGGGCTTTTCAGACAACAAAGCCAAATTGGAACTATTATCAATTAACCGTCTCAAAAACATGTTAATTACTAGGTATTGATTAAGATAACCATAAAAATTAGAGATCGAGTGTTGCATGGCGCCAAAATTGGGGATAAAATTGAACTGAAAGCTTCTAAACTTACTTTTTTTGATATAAGATGCGGGCTGGTCGGCCGGTGCGGGCTCGTCGGCTGATGTAGTCGCGGGTGGCACGGGTTCGTCGGCCGATGTAGTTGCGGGCGGCACAGGTTCGTCGGCCGGTGCGGTCGCGGCCATTACAGTGGTTTCCTGTAAATTATTGGCCGGTACATTGGACGCCGGTACAGTCGCGGGCTGTTCGGCGGCGGACAGTACAGTCGCGGGCGGTTCGGTTGCGGCCGGTACAGGCGCGGGCGGTTCAGTGGGGGCCGGTAAGGCGGTCGATGCCTTTGGGTCAGTTATGTCACCTCTCCGAACACCACGTTTCTTCGCCATCAGTTTGAAATGGGCAATTAGATGAAGAACTGATTCGCTTTGCTTTCTCAGAAGGCATTAAAGGGGAGGAAGAAGCGGGGGAGTTCCAAGGACACATTTCAAATAATTACCAGCAATGATAAATGGCACAGTGAATGGAAGAGACTTTTCAGAAGATGAGTGGGTGTATTTTTTAATTTTTTAAAACAATAAATGTAATTCAAATCGGGCGGTTTATTCAGAATAAATTGGGCCAAGGGCCACGAACCATGAACCACAGAAATGGGCCAGGGGCAAAATAGTCAATTCCCATACACAAAAATAAATAAACTTTATTACAAGTCATAGTTATCTAGAATTACAGTCCAACAAAAGAATTCCAACAATAAGATGCAACCAGTTCTTGACTCAAAAGTACACATTATAATGTTGATTTAGAGATCTTGTGATATTCCAAGACATCCTCGATGACATTGAGAGCTCGAGTGTTGTTTCGGCTTCGGACAATCTGTGCACATACTTTAGCCCAGAACGCATTCCTATTAAGGACCTGAATTCAGCTAAAGTGTCAGACAATATAAAGGGTATCTATCGTATAGGATAAGGGTAGTCATTTTATACCTGCAGGAAATCACCATCAAGACTCTCTTCTCCTCTGAAGTATCTCATATGGTGCATAACATAAACGCCACAATCACCGTTTCCAGTGTCACTTCGCCAGCTTCCTCCAACAGTTATAATCGGATATTGGGCAACCTCTCCGGCTTTGTGATGACCCTTACTGAACATGTAATCCGATGCTAATTTCCTCTATAACCAAATACAAAAAGGATGAACAAACCATGGACCATGAATTAGTTATGGTTAAAGTATCTCAAGTGAAAGTACTGTGAGTAAGACTGAAGCGAACTAACAAGTGATACGACATGCGCCATCCATTCGTCAATCGTATGGACGTGAGTCATACTATCAATGTACTGGATTTTGGAACTCTTCATGTTGACCACGACAGCAAAGAAATGTTAGTTCACAAGCACGGGAATCAATACCTGTGGAAACAAACTGTAAGACTACTCCAACCATGACTAGAAGACCTTAATTCAATCTATTATAATAGAACTATAAAATGCAAGTTATTTGCAAGAACATTATGCAAGATCAAACGGATGATTACCATACTAGCAGAGAGAAAATTACGCATGAAATTCTTCAAAGATTCGTCCCAAAGAGTGAATAAAACACATTCTGCAATCAGGGGCCCATACTACATACATAACCAAACTGTTAGAACAAACGCACATTATGTAAAACGTAAGGATCGAAAAATTATTATTTTAACATACATTAGGAATAACGTCAAGGCAAACCATCAATGGTTTGGAAGGCTTGACCGGTCTGGAATTCATAGTCGTTGCATATGCATTGATTATCGACGTGGATACGTAGCTTCCTAATTCCAAGCTTGTGAAGTCGGATGCATCCGCACGGCAAGATTCGCCATTGCTGTATATTACATAACTGATAACAGGGTAAACCATTTACTATTAGGGGTAATGACACAAGGGAAAGAGGGTAGTCGTAAGAACTAACTAGGGTACTACTAACCTGCTGGACAGTTTCTGGTGCCTTGCAATGCAGAAATCGGAGATGAGAGCATCGTGCTTCTTTAGGCACCTCATGCTTGTGGGGTATTCAGCCAACAACTTGGATTTGAAGTGCACGTCATCCATGGATGTCAACTCCTCAAGAACTTCATCAAATCGGGATGTTCTTTCACTCTCAGAAGATCCACGCGTACAGACCGGGTCTAAAAGTTCAGAGTTAAGGCTATCAACTATTTGGCTCAATTCAGGATTTGATTGTTCAGCATCCTTAGGTGATGAGGGGCCAGAATCAAGGTAGTGTTCTTTAGCTTGATGAACAACATATTCTCCAACCCAGTCGCTGTTCGCCACCGGGTTAGTCAAAAGCAGGTCTTCTAGATTGTTGACGTAGCATTCCCCTTCCTCATTATCAAGCAAACCATGGTGGGGGCTTCCATTGGAAAAGTTGCATTGCTCCACATTGTCGCATTGCAAATTATCAGTCAAGGCCGAAGGGTTTTGGTTGGAAACAACTAAACTACAGTTTCGTTCATAGACAAGCGACTTCAACTTTTGTAAACTGTCTACCATTTCATCTATGTCTTGGGTGAAGCTAAGGGCATCCCTAGAACATGATTCACTAACACCATTGTGCATCAACCTTGAAATATTGCGTCTTTTAAACAGTTCTAAATCCCTTCTCGCCTTTGTTAAAGAAGCATGAAACTCCTGATTAGATAATGGACCCCTGATCAGTATACAGATATAGTGGTACCCCTTATGGTGTATATAGATACACAGACAGATAGAGTAACAAAGAAAAATGCACAAAGGTAAGAACCACTAACACCGGGGTAGAGTTGTTCAATATCTGAGTCCATGAGTAAATCATCCTCGACCTCCCAATTGATTACCCGGTGACTCCCTGCATTCCCACATAGTTTTTTCGATACAGGGTATCCATCAACATGAAATATGCCAAGCCCGAAGCCACCTGAACCTAACTCTCCCTCGATTCTCTCCTTCACTTGTCCCTCATCAAGGTTTTGTATGAGGGGCAACTCTTTAGGCAGCTCCTCTCCCCACCACGGGTGTCTCTGCAAGTAGCATGATTGTAGGACCATGAGACACCCCCCCCCCCAAGTGTGTCTGTGTAGTACCCTGTTTCCATTCTTCTATAACTAAACACAAATGGTCCATTACGTACTTGCACCAGTCCATCTTGGGGATTTCTCCAACATCTTGTACAACTCCTAGAATCCCAGGGCGAATGTTTCGATTTGCTGTTGGAACAAGGAAGCACGAAACCACATACATAACGAAGAATCGCTTAAAGTCATCGCATCCCTCTTTTAATGTTTTCATAACAGCCATCACTCTTTCAAGAGTTAGAACGTCCTTCTCGGTCTTCTTCTTATCCTTGTTCTTCTTGGCCGTGAGAAGGTCATACTTTTCAAATAACTCACGTCGCAGTTGTGTGCTTTCAGCTCGCTCGGATTCCTTGATAGGAACGCTCCCGTTGGGCAGGAGAAAAATATCTCGGACATCATGCTTGGAAACCTGGAACACCGATCTTCCATTCACAGACACAATCCCGCTTTTTGGGTTAAAGGCATCTATAAGCCACGCGTATAGATCGAGGGGGGTCTTATGAATCTTCATAGCCAACAAACCGCCAAATCCAATCTCCACTATTGCTTCCCGCTGCTTCACATTGAACTCGGATAAAGCAGTACAGATCGAATTTGGACGACACATGGACTTGAACATCCTCCCACTCGGCGTAAGAGCATGGTTGCTCTGTCTAGCAAACTTTGGGGCTCGGTCGACACTACTGGAGGGACCTCCATTCGGCCGTTTCATTCCTAATGAAGATTAGGGAAGTTATGCATGAATTATGGAACTCTTCGTAAGAAATAATTTTGGTTAATGCATGAAAGTAGGAAGCAATTTGGGAATAATGCATGAAACTTTGGAAAGTGGATCTTACCTTTCCGAACACTCGGCTCTGTGAGAAACGCTGCAGGCCAACCTGTGTTGCTTTCTACTACTGAATCATCGGCAAGGTTATTTTTTTCATTCGTTGAATTCATTGTAAAAACACACAAGAGTAATGGTCTGGCTCTGGGAAGGAGTCTGGGAAATTAGATTTGGATTGTTTCCGAGTTTCTATGTTTAGGTTCTGACTTGTCAATCAGCCGTAAAAGTAATGATGGTGAATTTAAATTCATACACGACAATCCAAGAAAAGGTAGTAATACTTTATTGCCTATTAGATAACACTCTTTTCCTGACATAGTGACACTCGCATAGGTGACGGCGTTGACATACTTTATTGTCCATTGACAGAACTCTTTTTTTTTTTTTTTTTACTTATGTACACTATTCTTTAACTACAGCGGGCGGTTCATTAATTTGTATATTTGTAATTATACAATTTCACAAAGTTAATAAGCCCGAAGTTACTATTTTACTGAGAAAGTAAAAAAAAATAACACTAATATATTTTTGAATTCATATATTTCACAATACTTTCGTGTTCGACATCATTTTTTTGTTTTTAACTTATGCATCCTTTTATTATAGTATGCAATTTCGTGATTAATTTGTATATTTGTAATTATACAATTTCACAAAGTTAAGAAGCACGAAGTTACTATTTTACTGAGAAAGTAAAAAATAATAACACTAATATATTTTTGAATTCATATATTTCACAATACTTTCGTGTTTGACATCATTTTTTTGTTTTTAACTTATGCATCCTTTTATTATAGTATGCAATTTCGTGATTAATTAGTATATTTGTAATTATACAATTTCACAAAGTTAAGAAGCACGAAGTTACTATTTTATTGAAAGTCGGTAAAACATGGAAGAAAGATGGCATAGCATCAAATTACATAAAATCTCTGAATACCCTAAAGGCATTCAAGAAGACACTCCAAGGACAAATTAAAGATACCCCACAGAACTGAACCAAATACCCTATAGATAAATTACAAAGTTGGCCCGCGGTAATAATCTTCAAAACGGTAAGTCTTCGGGATCCAAGACGGCTTTCTCTGTTCCTGACGCAAATGTTCCTCCAGCTTCTCCAGATCTTCAAACATGTCTTTCTCCATAGCATCCAACGCTGCCATTGTAGCATCACGGGTCGCCTTGATATGCATCTGTTTGGGTATAGCATTTCCATTAGACAACGGTTTCAAATTCCTTGTGAATCCAGACAGTTAATAAAGAAGAACAATACCTTGTGAGACTCAACCATCACAGCAAACGCCTCCTTGAGTAAAAGATTGGGCATTCCGTATTCACAGTGGCTTATTGCTTGGAGCATTATGTATTCATCGTGGCACGGTTTTATTTCCTCATAGTATTGAGCTTCTGAATCATCCAAATCTGCAATTAAAAAAGATATTCATTCATATTCAAGAAAATGGTAGGAGAAGAAAAAAATAACAATTCATGAAACAAGTTTTTTCAATCGACCCTTGATAATTTTGGCCCTCAGCTCCGAGACGAAGTTTTCGATGACATTCTTCCTCAGCTCTACATCGGCACGATTGTCGGCCATTGCTTTTCTGATCAAAGACGAGTGTGAATTTGAGCAAGGCGGGACGTATTTTTATAGAAGCTGAGGGGCCTAATTGTAACAATAAATAACAGGTCAAAATATGGACAAAAAACAAATTTGTGAGACTTTTAGGGGATATAAACTAATATCCAAAGGTAGAGGGAGACGCCAACGTTAGACTTGATAGCACCGAAATTCTTGGGAGAGCCATCAAAATAAATTTAAACTCTAATACTTTAGTGAATTCACTCTGATACCCCATATTAACCCTACTGGTATATCCAAGGTAATGACTCTCCCTTTGTTAGCCCGTGGCACTCCCCCACGTCGTCTCACTAATACAGCAACTGAGTGCTTGACACTCCTATGTATTAGCTTGTAACACTCCCCCACTAGTCCAATCTTAATTCAAGAAAAAAATATGTTACAATATTTTTAAAATTAAATAAGTTCGTAATATCCTTCTACAACAGATTGCTTTGTTATAATAATGATTAATCTAACTCGAAAGGTGTTGAAAATATTTTTCAACAACAACATTGTTAGAGTTTGTGTAGAGGGACTAGTGCTTAGTGCTAGTGTATTACAAGGATCTATCATGTTGAGCCATGGAGAATATTGTATTATCTAATTAAATTATTAAATTGAATATCTACTTATAATATGCAATTCGAATTAGAAATTTAAATTGTGTCGGCTAATTTATTTAAAACACAATGGCAAAACTAATTTTAATAATGCTAGAGAATACAAACAAAGCTATGAGACTCTTTAGAGGGAGACTCCGGCGTTGAACTTGGTAACACCGAAATTCAAATGTAAGGTGGAAATTAGATGGACTCGTTCTTGGGAGATATGAACAAACTTGTGAGACTCTTAGGGGATACATACTAATACCCAAGTAGTCACTAATACCCAAAGGTTCAATGAGACGCCAACGTTGGACTTGATAGTACCGAAATTGTAATGTCATCCGTCACTCTAATACTTTAGTGAATTCACTCTGATACCCCATATTAACCCTACTGGTATATCCAAGGTAATGACTCTCCCTTTGTTAGCCCGTGGCACTCCCCCACGTTGTCTCACTAATACAGCAACTGAGTGCTTGACACTCCTATGTATTAGCTTGTTACACTCCCCCACTAGTCCAATCTTAATTCAAGAAAAAAATATGTTACAATATTTTTAAAATTAAATAAGTTCGTAATATCCTTCTACAATAGATTGCTTTGTTATAATAATGATTAATCTAACTCGAAAGGTGTTGAAAATATTTTTCAACAACAACATTGTTAGAGTTTGTGTAGAGGGACTAGTGCTTAGTGGTAGTGTATTACAAGGATCTATCATGTTGAGCCATGGAGAATATTGTATCATCTCATTAAATTATTAAATTCACTACTATATTAACACTTTTCGTGCTAATTGAATATCTATCTATAATATGTAATTCGAATTAGAAATTTAATTTGTGTTGCCGTCTAATTTATTTAAAACAAAATCACAAACCTAATTTTAATAATGGTAGAGAAATACAAACAAAGCTGTGAGACTCTTTAGCAGTGGCCACTGACACCAAATTTAGAGGGAGACTCTCCCTACGTGAGGGGTCAGAAATACAACCGGACTGAGTGCTTGACACTCCCTTCACTAGCCCGTGACACTTTCCAGTGTAATTATTTCATTTATAAATTAATTAATTACTATGTTTAATGTTGCTTTTCAAATCCAGGCTCGCCATCAATTCCCATGCATGCGGATTTGACCAAGATTCCCTTTACATCACGAATACTGTGCAAATATAAATGAGACCTTTCAGTAACACTCTGCGGTTCAGCCACAGATACCATTTACTCAAATATTGTGCAATACTAAATGATGATGACTTTATAGTTGAGCGCCATCAATTCTCATTCAAACTTTTCACTGTTTTCGACTCAAGCCTTCATCATAGTTTTTGTTCATCCTCTGCTACTTCTCTCTTTCTCAAAACTTCCCATCATTTTTGTTCATCTCTGATTTCGTACGAAAAATGGCCGCCTACACCATCATGCACGGGATTACAACCCCATACACGGCCACTTTGGTAAGATATCCGCCGCTAAAATTTTTGAGTCAACATTTTTTGGTTGATATATACAACCAGACTGAATTTTTGGTTGAATCACAGGCACTTCCGGCCGCACGTATCACCGCACTAGTAGGATACCGTCCAAAGTCAATTGTGATGTACACACATAGGGGAGACTATGTCGTTAACTTGGACGAGAATTACGAATTAAAGAACCCGGACTTGCAATCGTTACTCACGAATCTCATCATGCAAGATGGTGAATTTATGGAGATTGTGTCTTACTCAAACACGGATTACATCGTTCGTGTTTACGATGATTTGGGCTATGAAAAAAACTGTGCTTTGTCTCCAATAACTCACACTTCATGGCATTTCCGAGTTGAGCTTGAAGGGAATAACAGAGACTCTTTGGTTAGCCAACACATCTTCACTCTTCCCTTGCTTTTGAGTATTCGCCTTTGGGGACTCTTTTGAAATATTGATGGTTATTGCAGGTTGTCGTATCCACTTTCAACAATGGATTCTTTGGGACGGGGCCTGGCATTTACGTCTTAAAGTCAAATTTGGGCGCTTGCGTAGTCCAGGGAACCAGTCTCGGTGTTTATGGAGGCTCTGGCGTTAAGTTCTCGGGCGATGGTTGGCTAGCTTTCTATAGAATGCATGCATTGAGGAGGGGAATGGTGCTGGTCTTCCAACACGTACGCGGTACCATCTTCAATGTGTTCTTTTACAGAAGTGATGGATCGGAGATGGGTCATTGTACCGGCGTGCCGTCTGATTTTGGGGCATCATGTATGTGTGCCTTTTCGGTATTATGTGTGCAATAATAATTTTACATTATAACGTTTAGATTAATACATGGTAAATTTTTCACTAATTTTATCACTCTTTCTATTATATTCTTTTAGAGTTGATCTGATGAATGTATCTTGATTTGGCTTTGTTATTGAGTTTGGATTTTTAATAATTGAATCTTGTTGGCGTTTTGATAGTCTCTCGATTTTAGCTGTTATAGTCTCTCTGTCACTAATTGATTCATGTGTTTACTTGTGCCACCTACAGCACCAGAAATATTAGCAGGCAGCCTTTACAAAATACTGACAGTAGACGAATTTTGCGGTGATGAAATGGTTAGTGTGTTGCATTGTTTAGTTTGATTTAGAAACTTGAGCATCTTCCTAACACATTTTCCTAACACACAGAGGCTGTTTTCAGCATTTGCTAGAGCTAACTTGCACAGGCTGAAACAGAAGCTGCAACTCCGTACGGCTGCCGGGGATTTCTACATGAACTACATTGTGGAGCCGTATCAACTGTCATGGAACTCGCCAATTCTACTCCGCCGCTACATCAAGGGGAACTGGCAATCAGTCTTCCAGGCAAACCAATTCCAGCCAAGCCCTTACGTGAAGTTCAAGCTGAGCCTGAACAGTCCATCTTATGGTCGATTCGGTGATGAATGCACCATGTTTGCGCTTGAATTCGTGACAACGGGAGATGCAGGAGGTCAGTGGCCTGAGCACAGCAATGAAGACGCCGAGCGCGCGGATGAGGGCGTTGAGGCTGAAGACGAAGACTTCAACCATGATGATTAATTAGGCATTTTAATCGTTTTTTTATTTGGATAATTTTCTTCAATTTTAGTTATTTTAAATTTGGGTCTGTAATGGATAATTTTCACTCCTGGGTAATTTTCGTTATTTCAATTTTCAACAGAAGGACAAAAACGAGTGAGGACACCCTTTTAATTTCACGTGGCACTCTCCTTTGTAGTATCAGTAGTACAAGAACTGAGTGCTTGACACTCCTATTATTAGCCCGTGACACTCCCCCACTAGTACAATCTTAATTCAAGAAAAAAATTTGTTACAATACAAGACCCGAGTGACACTCCCTTTTCTTTCACGTGACACTCTCTTATGTAGTTTCACAAATACAAGAACCGAGTGCTTGACACTCCTATGTATTAGCTTGTGAAACTCCCCCACTAGTACAAGTTTAATTCAAGAAATAAATTGTTAAAATATTTTTAAAATAAAATAAGTGCGTCTTATTCTTCTACAACAGATTGCTTTGATATAATAATGATTAATCTAACTCGAAATGTGTTGAAACTATTTTTCCGCAACAACATTGTTAGAGTTTGTGTAGAGGGACTAGTGTTTAGTACTAATGTATTACAAGGATCTATCATGTTGAGCCATGGAGAATATTGTATTATCCAATTAAATTATTCAATACACTACTATAGTAAACACATTTCGTGCTAATTGAAGATGTATTTATAACATGGCATTCGAGTTTGAAATTTAAATTTTGTCGTTTTATTTATTTAAAAAAACAACCGCAAACCTGATTTTAATAATGCTAGAGAATTACAAACAAAGTTGTGAGACTTTTAAGAAGTGGCCACTAACACCCAAAGGTATTGTCCAATGACACCTTAAATGAATAATTGAGAAATATAACCAAGCGTGTGACACTTTCAAGAATACCCTCTAATACCTCAAATATTGACCATGCAAGACATAGAGTTAATGACACTTATTTTCTTACCATGTGACACTCATTTACTATTAATGAATGAGGGTCCAAGTGGTCATATGTGAGAACCCCACTTGGCCCACATGTGAAAGACCAAAAAATTAATGTCACTCTCTTTCTTAACATGTGACACTCTTTGTTAACATGTGTATTACTTTAGTGAATACACTCTAATACCACGATTTTGTACAATGTTATATGCAAAGGTAATGATACTCCATTTATTTACACGTGACACTCTCTTATGTGGTTTCACTAATACGAGAACACAGTGCTTGACACTCCTATGTATTAGCTTGTGACACTCCCCCACTAGTCCAATCTTAATTCAAGAAAAAAATATGTTACAATATTTTTAAAATTAAATAAGTTCGTAATATCCTTCTACAATACATTGCTTTGTTATAATAATGATTAATCTAACTCGAAAGCTGTTGAAAATATTTTTCAACAACAACATTGTTAGAGTTTGTGTAGAGGGACTAGTGCTTAGTGGTAGTGTATTACAAGGATCTATCATGTTGAGCCATGGAGAATATTGTATCATCTCATTAAATTATTAAATTCACTACTATATTAAACACTTTTCGTGCTAATTGAATATCTATCTATAATATGTAATTCGAATTAGAAATTTAATTTGTGTTGCCGTCTAATTTATTTAAAACAAAATCACAAACCTAATTTTAATATTGCTAGAGAAATACAAAGAAAGCTGTGAGACTCTTTAGCAGTGGCCACTGACACCAAAGTTATAGGGAGACTCTACCTAAGTGTAAGACCCAAAGGTATTGTCCAGTGACACCTCACTGAAATACTTCGAAACACTCAACAGGAATTTCCTTGTTTCCATCCCGTGACACCTCAAGCGTTTACTTTGACACACTAAATAGAAATACTATTAAAGACCCCACATGACGTCAGTATAATTCAATTGCAACGGTCGAATTTATGCCTATTTAAGGGTCCATCCACTAAATCTGCCTTCTTCCCAATATAATTTCTAACCGTTTCCTTCTTCCCAATATAATTTCTAACCGTTGTAAATCTGCCTTCTTCCCAATATGGTCATCCACGATGTCGTTCTATGCCTTTGTGGTATGAAGGCAATATTAAGGACGTCCCAAACGAGTGAGAATCCTGGAAGAAGATTTTACGGATGTCTGAACTACGATGCGGGTGGATGCGACTTCTTTGAATGGTTTGATCAACCTACCGGCCGTCGTACTTGTCGCCGTTGCCAACGTGCTGCTTCCACGAACCAGAGGCATATGGAGACTATTCACACTCTAATTGCTGAAGCCAGACAAAGAGATGTTCGAGAATCCCGTCTCATATTCGCATTGGTGTTTACTTATGTCTTTCTCTTCTTTGTCATGTGTATCAGAATATTGAAGTAGGAGTATTTACTTTGGTATGTACGGGACACTCCCCATATTTCTCTCATTTTCTGGGTATCTATTGTTATATTGTTAAACTAAATTAAAATTTGTTTTATTTTCAGTAGTAGTACCAATACAACTAACCCGTGAAACTGAAGTCCTCATCAGCACCTGTAGTACCAAAACGTTGAAGGTCTGATACTTTTTTTACTACTACAGGCCAAAATTGAATGTATAAAACAATTCAGTGTGGTCTTTAGTTGATTTTCGGTTTTCCCTCCCTTTCCAAAACGAAATTTCACAATTTTGGCGCCAATTCAATAAACCCTGAACCCCTTTATAAGTAGACGCCAACGCGGGATCACTCCACAACATCACCTCTCTGCATCATAATTATTTCCTCTTTGAAACTTGTTCGTTCCTTATCTGATCCAAAATGGCTCCCGAAAATCTGCTCAAGGTGAACGGGGCTAGGGCTACAAAGCCTTTGTCCGTACTATCGCATAAGATGAAGAACACCTGCAGCTGCTCCGGAGACAGGGCTCGAGAAAAGGTGCAGCTTAGGTTCTTCTTAAGGCAGCTCATCAACACTGTTGGCGTCGATGCCCTAACGGATATGTTCCAAGGATTTCGCATTCCAGTACCATTCATCAAGACCCTGTTTGAGGCGGAGGCGCACACTTATCTGATCTCAACCGACGGAGAAGGCAGCTTGCCGAAAGATGCACATGGGAAACCCATGAGGACCATTGCTCCCACCGATTTCATCCTAGTCAAGGATGAGGTGGTTGAGGATGAGAAGAAGAAGTCCAAAAAGAAGGTATCTTTCGCTGCGGCCTCTGCTCCAAAGGAAAGGATCTTCATCGACTTAACCGGCGACGATGATGAGTAGGATCTACGTGTGGTACCCGGACGGTTAGGAAGAGATACTTTTGGTAATTTTGGTATGCAAATGTAGCTTTGCGTATTGAACCTTTTATTCCACCGTATTTTGAGGTTTTCTCATTAGCGAGAATTCCTATCTATGATGTATTTCTTTAGTTCCTCTTATTTCTAATATCAAATATGATTTAAGGAAAGCGTTGTGAAAACATCCCATCCAAATGTTGATTACTCTGAATAAACACTGGCTAAAATTTAATACAGTCCGGAAAATATGCTACTGGAAGATGTGAATATTAGATGGACTAGTACTACAGAAATTTAATCAAACGTGTGACACTTTAACGAAGTGTCTCTAATACCCAGATTCCGGAATGGCAACATACACAAAGTTAGTGACACTCACTTTACTAGCCCGTGACACTCCCCTGTGTTGTTTCACACATACAAGAAAGAAGTATTTGACACCCCCTATACTATCGTGTGACAGTCCTATTTAGGATAACTTTTATTGAAAATAATAGAATAAAAAAATACAAATATATTTTTGGTATGCAAATATATCTTTGCATATTTGAACCATTTATTCCACCGCATGTTGAGGTTTTTCTAATTACTGAGAAACAAGAAAGGTATCGGCCCAAAATAACAAAAGTATGGACAGCCCAATTTAAGTCCATTTGCCGATTAAGACGTTACTGATACTCGCAAGAAACTTAAACACCGGAGCTCCTTACAGGTTTAGATCAAGATCATCGGGCAGACCTGCACTCTTATTCTTCCTCTTCCTCTGCTGTTTTTTCTTGATTTTACTGTCCTTTTCATGTCCTAACCGATGAGCCCGTGCCCTTCCTCGCTTCCTCGCATCCTTGGGGTCAAGGGGTCCTGTTTCAGGCGCGCCACTACCACTGGCCTGATTAGCAGCTCCTCTGCTACGCGATCCCCATTGCTTTCGAATATTCCCCGCTTCATCTCTTTCCAAACCCGGGGGTAGATCATCACGAGGCTTCAGTTCCAAGTCTAGCTTGATCATCATATCCATCATTTTCTTGTAACCTCCATCATCCATCATAGCGCGGGAAGCAAGTTCCTGAAATTTCATATCCATCTCATCGTACCGTTTCTTTGGCTCGGGAACCTCTTTTTCTGCATCCCCGTCGCGGTAACCACAGGACTCCTTAATGTACCCCCTTATCAAGTCCTTTCTCCAACGATCAACTATGAACCTTGCTGGCACTTCTTGTTTTTCTTCCACTTTGAATACCTGAAGCATGTGACAGCACAAGATCCCCCGAAACTCGAAGTTTTTACATTCGCACTGTATGTCCCAAGTCGGTTCACGCTGTACACTCACGAGGAAGACTTTCCTTCTCGTCCGCCCCTGTCGCACTTTCCTCATCTTAACCTCGTAAACAGCTCCATCCGAATTCAGTGCAACAATGGTGGCGTTGCAGTACATCATGTCCGACACTTGTTTCTGAAACTCCAAAAACTTCGCATTCGTGTACACCTCTTGAAAAACTAACTCAAACCCGTACTTAGTAAAACAACTGTACGGAGTGTGAACGGACTCATGAGACAGTTTGATCTCATCCTCCATTCTCTTTGCGAGTGCCAGGGAGTACCTCTCCACAAAAACCTGAAGAGTTGTGTTCACTGAAACAAATTGCTTGAAAAAATTGTTCATTCCCTCGCTTCTTTGTGTGCTTGACATTCCGGCCCAGAATTCATCCTTGAAATACACGGGAACCCACCTTGCTCTCTCTCTGAACTTATCAATACACCACTGCTTGTCCGACAATTTGAATTTGGTAGCCCATTCTTTCCATTGCAATTCAAACTCCTCGACTGAAAGAGACTCGTGAAGTATCCTTCTTAGTGCCTTGGCAATCTCCTCCCATTCGGCCATGGTGCCAAAGTTCTTCCTCATATTCCTCACACGTGCCAAAGACACCACCTGTGTCGAGTGTCCGGAAGCACTTCTGCCACGGCTTTTCCTGAAAAAATAAACCTGCATCAGATTCCAGGGGTACTATATATTGATAACGGAAGTACTACATAACGATCAGAGAAATACATTATAATGATCACAGAGGTCTCTATAATTTAAGCGTAGGGTACTTGGAAAAAATAAACCTGCATCAGATTCCTGGGGTACTATATATTGTTCACAGGGGTATTCATATCCTCGCTCGGGGTATTTATCTCAAACTACAACTACACATTCAAGATGGAAAGAAATACATACAAATGTAATCTAAGGGGTATTTAAAGGGACTCCACTCACCTATGGCTCGGCACTGGTCTGTGAGAATACATTTCGGAGCTTTGTTCCCCATGCACTTAAGGAAAGTCTTGAATACCCATTTAAAATTCTCGGAATCATCCTTAGCTATGAGTGCACATCCAAACAATGATGATTGACCATGGTGGTTTACACCTACGATAGGTGCAAATGGCATATTGTACCTATTAGACAAGTAGGTTGTATCGAATGAAATCGTGTCTCCGAATTCTGCATACATCTTGATGCTTCTAGCATCTGCCCAAAACATGTTCTTCACTCTACCACAGTCGTCAATGTCATGGTCAGCATAGAAAGTTGAAGATTTTGCCCTCATTCGATCAAACAAGCCTTGCACGGCTTTAAAATCCCCATGTTGCATTTTCAACCTTGTGTCTTTGCTTAGTAGGTTACGCATGTCTCTCTCGGAAAACGGAAATTTTGCATACTCTCCATACTTCTGGACAAATATGGCATATATCTGGGATGCACGGAGTCCAGCTCGGTAAAGCGACAACATGCTCTCCTCGTCCGCCACTGAAATTCCTCGATATTTGCTCAGAAATCTTACCCCCTTGACATCAATATTATGATTGTGCCGAAGCTTCACAGATGATACCCTCCACCAACCATCTTTCTGTTTGAGTGCAGTAGCGATCATCGGGCAATTACACCGACAAGACTTAACCGGTTTACTGGGATCCTTTCCAGGAGGAGGTCTGTATAACCCACTAAGTTTACAGCCCATTCGAATGCGGTAATAATCCTCCTTAGAACGCTGTCCGTTATTGACTCGTGTTGAAACCGCAGGTTTGT
The DNA here is from genome assembly GCA_963678965.1 of Cruciata laevipes. NCBI lineage: Eukaryota > Viridiplantae > Streptophyta > Magnoliopsida > Gentianales > Rubiaceae > Cruciata > Cruciata laevipes. The sequence goes on along the minus strand of OY787636.1, from coordinate 10,690,016 downwards.
TCGGGTTGTCCCGGCCTAAGTTTCTCATTGAAAACCCATTGGCGTATCCATATTTGTAACAGTGAGCCACAAATTCAGTGGAGGTTTCAAACTCTTGCCCTACTGCTAGCTCGATAATCGAACCCTCGTAATAGCGACTCTGTGCTGCATCGTTCTGTGCTGCCTCGTTCTCTTCCTCCCCGTTCTCTGCTGCCTCGTTCTCTGCCTCCCCGTTCTCTTCTCCATCTCGAGCTACATCTTCAAATCCACCGCCTAAATTCTCCCAATCAGAACCGTTTAATGACTCGTAATCTGAGTCCACATCTCCCTCGAAATCAGGATCAGCTTCGGGAAGGTTGTTTAGATCAATCATCTGTATGAGCCAAAAAATATAATGCTAAAAGAACTATTCAAATGACACCCCTGCTCGAAATACGTAGTACTCTATAATGTGACACCATGCGGCCAATGGAGTGACACTTTTGCCCCAAATCATGCAACACCATGCATAGAGTGCAGTAACACTTCAGCCCATAACATGTGACACCATACATGAAGTGTAGTGACAACATACAGCATACAGACATGAAACAACAAGGTGTGTTAGACGAAGTTCCTGTGTTCGACACCACCCGGACACAGACATGAATTCACCATAAAGCCAATGGAGTGAGACCATACATAAAATTCATATGATACCATACAAATTCTTCAGTGAAACCAAGCCTCGTTTGCTTCATATTTTAATCTACTCATGTTGAATAAGGTGCGTTTAAACATACCTTGGTATACCTACTTGATCGCGCTTCTTCCCTGCTGATAAATCTAATTTTTTTGGATTTTTTGGAATGGAAATGAGGCAGATGCCATTGATGGCCGGAAGCAAACTCTCAAGCTTCCAGTTCTCGGTGGAGAAATAAGGAAAGAGAACAAGAATAAAAAGGTAGAGAGAGAAGGGATTTATTAAAATAATGTCATGTGGGTCCCACACGGGTACCACAAATTCAAAAAATTTGGCATTTAGTGTATGGGGCAAAAAACCAATGGGGTAGAAAAGATTTTCCCCTTTCCAAATGAAGTCTTTGGAGCTTTGGTATCTTCAACGTTCCATTTCTATCTCCAGCTCGTATATGATTAAGGGAAAATCCACCGTAGCATGACCCTGTTTACCAGAGCTTATTTGTAGATCAATTCAGTTCAGTTCAGTTCAATTCAATTCAATTCAATTCAGTTCAATTCAGTTCAGTTCAGTTCAGTTCAGTTCAGTGAAATGTAATTTGATGAAATTCAGGTTGATTCAGTCATGCTGATTCCATTTTTCAATACATCAATTTTACTTCAGTTCAGTTCAGTTCAATTCAATTCAGTTTAGTTCAGTTCAGTATCATCAAGAAATAAACTCTAGTAAACAGGGCCCATATCTGTGAATTGACATGTCAAAACACAAGTCTGCCCCGGTTTAATTCCCATAGAAATCAAATAAGCCATATGTAGTTTGGTCTGAGTATGCTTATAATCTTCTTCGATCCAGGCCGTCAAGTCTTTAGATAGTGTCATGGGCCAAGGTTGGGTAACTGGTTTTACCCAGCAGCCCAACACCTCTGAAATACCAAATGTAAGCAATGCAGTACCTACGACATATGCAAGCTGCTCACTAATTACTCCTGACTATATAATTAGTGAGCAAATTCTCAATTATTAACTGGAGAAAAATAAAAGTTACAAAACTCTCAATTGATATACGAAAATAAAATAATAATAAAAACTTAAAAGAAAACTAAAACAAAGAAAAGGGAATGATATGAAGTGAAGTGGTCTACACTGAACTAAGTTAAGAATGATATATTTTCATTTGTTATAACAAAAAATATCATATTTATATGTATCGATTTAAAAGATTGTTGATTTGTTGGCTCCTTTCGGCATGCCCTTATTGCAAGGGTTTTATAGGTGACACTCTCGTATGTTTATTTCGAGTTGAATATCATAAAATTATATTTCAGAATATATGAACTGAATTTTAGTATATTGATTGTTTTCTCACTTTATCTCGTTATTATAATAATAAATTGTACTGTTATCATCAAATATGACCTAAAATGAACTGAATCAAACTTTTTTTGATTTGAACTGAACTGATTTAAACTGAAGTAAACAATATGAACTTGTTGAGCCGAATATCATGAAGTTATATTTCATCTGAACTGAACTGGACTTATATTTCATGAGTTCAGATAAACTGAACTTATATTTCATGAGTTTAGATAAATATATTTAAATTTATTTCAGTTCAGTGCAATAATATTTTTATTATAAGTTACATTTTTAATATTGATTACAATGATATATGATAAATTTCAAAATTATTTCAGTTCAGCTAAATATATATTAATTTATTTCAGTTCAGTTCAGTAAATTTAAATTTATTTCATTTCGGATAAATATTACTAAACTTATTTTTAGCAAGAAATAAACATTAGTTATGTCAAATTGAAATTTCACTCGTGACCTGAACATATTGAAACATTTTCTCCACCAATAAACATTTTCGAAAATAAATAGCAACCTCCACCGATAACCAACTCCAAACCCAACCTTTCTGCCGCCGATAATCACCCACAGGTCCACTGCAACTACGCCGCCCAAAAATTCACGTAAGGTTATTCAAATGACCGCATTCTTCATAATTAGATATTTTTATTCAAAATCTTGATTTGATTACCTGTTTCTATTTGTTCCCGTTTCTTTTTATTCAACACTGGGATTTCAATTCCGGAGTTCATGGATTCTAGTTCAACCGAATTGGTTAGTGAAATTTCTAATATCTAATTCTAGGATATTCTTCGAACGGTATTTCTTCGAAATCAATTGGAAAGAAACATGGGAAAATATGTATTAAGGGTAGTGGAACTTTCTTTATTTGAAAGAGGGATGTAATTTTATCATAATTTCTAAAAAGGGTGGTAATTAATTAGTTAATTTTTTCTTAATATAATTATTTAATTAAAGACATTAATACCCTTATTTTCATTATTCTAGTATTATTCAATTAAGTATTCAGTTTTGTTTCACTAAGTTTACTTCTATTTAATTAAAATTTAATCAAATCAGTTAAATTCAGTTTCATCCCAAATTTTTAGTTTTAGTTCAATTAAATTTATTCTTATCCCAATTATTTAGTTCTATTTTAGTTAATTTAAGTTCACCTTTTGATATTAAAAAAATAAATTGAGTTTATTAAGATTTGGTTGAAATCAGTTCAATTTAGTTTAATTTATTTTAGTACATCTTCAGACAAATTTTAGTAAAATTCAATTCAGTTTCATCCCATTTTTAGTTGTTTAAATTTAATTCAATTAGGTTAAGTTATTCAATTTTGGCTAAGTTTAATTTTAAGTTAAGTTCAATTCAGTTTAATTAAAATGATTTTTTAAATTAAAGGCGAAACTTTAATGGATTTGAATTTTAAATTTAATGTAGCAAAGATGAATTTGAATGAACTTAATTTAATTTAATTAAACTAAATTAATCTAAATAAAGTGAATATTAAAATTTGGATGATCAAATTGAATGTCAACAAATATATTCTTGTCTTGATTAAGATTAACTAAAATAAATTAAATTGAACCAAATTTAACTAAATTCAAATGAATTTATTGGAATTTTTTGAATGCTAATAAAGTGAACTAAACTTAATTTAATTGAACTTAATATAAATATTTTGGATGGAACTTAACTAAACTTATTTGACTAGAATTGATTTTAATTTAAACTAAACAAAAATAACCAAAAGAAGGGTATTAGTGTCTTTAGTTAATTACTCTTATTTATGAAAATATGAATTAATTAACTACTGCTCTTTCTAGAAATTATACTAAAATTACACTCTTCTTTCAAATAATGAAAGTTCCACTGCCCTTAATGCAAATTTTCCCAAGAAACATTAACTAATTAACTATCAAATATATGGAAACAAAAATCAATATTACCAATTATATAACTATAAGAGGAAGTCCAACAGTTTTGTATAATAGTGATTTTTGCAGGTTGTACAGATTTTGTACTTCTTTCAAATCCAATAGATTCTCTATAATTTTTTCTATTATAGAAAATTTTAGGTTACCTTCTCTAATTTACTCGAATAAAAAATTGGATTGTAGTTTATGGCTCCGGATCCTCTACACCACAATAGTGTATCATCCTCTATACCACCAATTATATCATGTCACTTGTATAAATTAAGTTATCTCCTAACTTGACTCTAACTCATTCCATTAACTCTAACTAACTATGATTAACTAATTTCTAATCAACTAATATATTTTCCTAATTACCAAATTTCTCCTCACCTCCAGAATCCTTAATCTCTAATCTCACAGCCACCGCGTCGGAAAATAAAGCTATTGCAGAGCCAAACAATCAGTTTTTCCGAGTTGGTTTGCTGGATTTTAAACTCCCAAACCTGGTGGCAGAAAAGCTACCAATTAAACAGGATTTTGATTAGGTCGAGATCAAAACAAATTAATTCAAACTAATGTGTGTTTTGCTTTGAATTTGACGAGCCTGGGGGAGATATTTGTTGCCTTGCCTAAATCAGAATATATACATTGTTAGGTGATTGTTTGCCTGAATTAAAATTTTGGTTGTTTGGATTTTATGAACTAAATTAATCATTCAAGTGTTAACTCTTTCCATGTGTCTGGACTCTTCAACATTTGGAGCATTTTTTTATTTGTAATTATTTTGCTTGTAAAGTTCATATGATTTTTTTCATTCAAACAATTCTGTTTTACATGTCTAGGCTAGCACATTGCCTCTATGTTATAACTATTAAGAAAAACGATGTTGCAGAACATCGTATAAGAGTTTGAGCAACAGCTTGTTCTGAATAAAAAACATGACCATTTTTATTGCCTAAAGAAGTTCTGGCCTTAGAAACCGTCCAGTTTTCCCAAATTCTGGTATTAATTTTCTCAACATTTACGTATCATCGGACCTTCATCTTCTCCAAATTCTGATCGATTCGGTAACAGAGGCAACAAAGCCCATCAAATTAGTCGACGAAGGGTCGGGTGTTGGCTTGAATTAATTTGTTTTGATCGAGACTTAATCAAAATCTGGTTTGGATGATAACTTCTCTAACACCAGGATTGGTAGATCAAAAATCCAGCGAACCCACATGAAGAATTGGTCTGTAGGTAGCTTTCTCGGTCGTTCTCCGACGAGTTGGCCGTGTTCTAGAAGGGAATAAAGATTCTGAAGGAGATGAGAGAGAACACAAAATATTTGGTAAAATGGAAAATATTTTAGTTTAATTAAAAATTAGTTAATCATAGTTAGTTAGAGTCAAGTTAGGAATTAAGTTAATTAATACAAGTGGCATGATATAATTGGTGGTATAGAGAATGATACATTATTGTGGTATAGAGGATCCTCTATACCACATTTGTGTACCATTCTATACAAAACCATCGCATTTTCTCTATACCACATTTGTGTACCATTCTATACACCACCAATCAAATTTTGACACTTGTCTAACTCCAACTCATCCCACTAACTATGATTAACTAATTTCTAATTAAACTAATTAGTTTTCCTTTTCACCAAAAACTTGTATTCTCTCTTTTCTCCCGCACAAACTCTAATCGCCGCTCAGCCACCTCGTCGGAGAATTTGACTGAGAAAATACACAGAGCTCAAAAATCATCGAAAATCAAAGTATTACAGTAATGGCCGGCTTTTGGTTGTGCCTCTGGCTAACGAGAAGTACCAAAAAGCTTAATATTAGGATTAAAGATTAGGAACACTAGCCCTCTTTGCAGGTTTGAGTTGCCCACGGATAATGCAGATTTGAGTTGCCCACGAATAATGCAGATTATGAGACCATGAAGCAACACCTCAGAGCTAGCTTCTCATCTCTTGAGATGATGTATTTAATTTATTATCGTGTGCATCGCGGTCGACTGTGTGTTTTCGTTAAATGTTGTTTGGCTCATCACATTATAATTTATAAATGCTTTTTTTTGCCATAAGTATTCAATCAGGGGCTACTTGTTTCATGTCAAATTATGATATGTGGCGCTGGTGGTGGAAGAACGATCAGATGGTGTCGGCGATGCAGGTGATTGCAGATCGCGAGCGACGTCAGAGATCGGAGCAAACGGTTACCCAATAAAAGCTCCAAAATAGCACCCACAAAGAACAAGTTGAAGGCAATGGAGGTAGAGAACCATGCCTGCAAAAAACCACCGCCGGAAAAAGTTTTGGGAGGATGAGAGCGGCGATGCCACCACATCTCCATGGATTTGGTTTAGGTTTTGGAGGTGGTTTTGAGGGTGAGTAGCGAAGGAGAGGGATTGGAAGGGAAGAAGCTAATCAATGGTCGGCGGGGACGTTATCAAACATGGTGGTGAATTGGTGGAAATTAACTTTAAAACCCTCCGGTTCTGGTAGGTTGTTTTAGGATGAGAACGAAGTCTTTTGGTAAAAGGAAAATAATTTAGTTTAATTAGAAATTTATTTTTGAAAGTTAGTTTAATTAGAAATTAGTTAATCATAGTTAGTGGGATGAGTTAGAGTTAGACAAGTGGCAAAATTTGATTAGTGGTGTAGAGGATGGTGCACAAATGTGGTATAGACGATCCGGAGCCTTGAAAATATCACTTGTTAAATCTCTTAATTTTATATAGAAAATTATTTGAACTTTCTAAATTAAATATAATAAGATATATATATTTAACTATATACTAAAAATTAACAAAAAAATCTTATGTAACAATTAATTATAAAATATAAATTGTATGATTACACTAAAAACATAAATTGTTAATTATTATTATAATAATAAATTATTAAGTGTTCATAAGTGTAGAGGGATAATTAAACTTGCAGATGCGTTTGTTAGCCATTGAAACGTGCATGAGGTTTCACAAAAAAGAAAACAACATACAGGAAGTCAGGAAGTAAAGAAAACAAATCGAACGGCAAATCAAAAGAAAAGAAAGGGATAAAAGTGTAAGTTTGGGAGGGAAAGACAAACAACTAATTGAAAACGCTCATTTTTTCAGCGTTTTGAAAATTAACTTTTTGGACCCAAACATCTAATCCAAACAGGTCTTCACCAAACACTTTTATTAGCTTTTTGAGTTGGTCAAACAGCTAATTGGGCTCAAACAGCTAATTTTGTCTCAAAAAGCTCTTCAGCAAACACCCCATAAGCTTTGGAGCAACAAATTTTTAAATATTCAGGCGGCACGTGCTTTAGTTGAAAAGATATTTTATGTGTAAATGATAAAAATAGTAAATAGGCATATGGCGGAAGCGACGCGTGTAGAAAATTGGGACAAAATACAAAGTCAACTGTTTCGTAACAAATTTTTGAAAATGCGAGATTCGATATTAGTAAATTTTGTTTTGGTAACAAAATCTGATGTATATTTAATTTGTAAAATAGTAAATAGATAGTAGATATATGAAAGGCGGGAAAAGAATGAAGGAAACAGCCACGTGTGTATAAAATGGGGGAAAACGACGTTAGCTATTTCCTTCTTTAGTTATAGTAATAGATGGTTCAAATTCTGAAAACAGTATGGGGATGGATATGCATTCGAAGAAGATTTTGGGTAAAGATCCCGATAAGTCGAGCACCTTGAAATAGAAAGGCAAACCAAACCCTGCAATAGTTCCTACGGAATCCCCTACTACTACAGCATACATGGAGAACATACCCACAGTGGTGTTGGATTTGGGAGATGCAATGGATTTTGAAACTTTGGGAAGCCATGAGGAGGAGTATTCAAGTGCCATCGAAAGGCTGATTGATCTGGTGACCAGGTCAGGGGAGAAGAGATTTAGGGGAAGAAGAAATATCAGTGTGTCCTTTTTAATTGATAGGGAAAGTCTGTATATTTTTGGGTTCAGGGCTGTTGGTCGCGGTTGGATGCTCACTAATAACTTTGGGATAAGAGTGGAAGGTGAAGCTGAATGATATAGGGAAAGTGAGGAATTGGATGAGCGTTACATTGGATCAGGGTTAAGAAGAAATAGGATGGAAGACAAGTTCTTCTGGAAGCTTTAATGGTATGAAATACGAAACGCTTACTTAAAGATATAAGACCGAGCCAAACAAGTTAAATGAAAATGTCTTAAAAGATTGAATTTTCATCTTAGTGAATTACACATTCCAAATGCTCGAGAATCGGGGTGTCTTAAAGATTGAACCCTTCAACCCATTTGAACACCTGAAGATAATCCACACATAAGTTCAATACAACTCAAAAGCGAACTGACACTATACAAGCCATGTGTCCCTATCCATTCATGGGTGTATACATAGTCCATCTCTGACTTGCTGAAGCGGCTGCACTTCACACTCCATATAGGTGAATAATTTTAATTGTACACATGCACATGTACTTTGTCAAAATATTCATTAAGAAGCTAAACTTCAACCTGGCTCATGCATGTCCTAATATATTACCTTCGGGGTAAAAGTATATGTTTCAATGTTAAAGTATATGTTTCAATCTTAAACAATAGGCCTTCCACATTGAATTTAACTCTAACGTCGTATTAGAGCGAAATTGAAAGTGAAACTTGTTAAAAAATATTGAAAGAATTAGGAAATGAAATTAGTATGATTAAGGCCATGTTTGGCAGAGCTTATCCGTACATCAGTTCAGTTCGTATCAGTTTAATTCAGTTCAGTTCAATTGAATTTTTAGGACTTTACTTTCACACAAAACATCTTTTTAGGACTTTACATTATTTTGTTCAATTCAGGTAGACTTACATTTGAAAAATACACTTTTTAGGACTTATGGATGGAAAAGATAAGTCAACTAACGGTCAACTAATGCGGCATGGGCATTTTTGTAATTTTGCATACCAAGCTAGGGCCGTGTTCGTAATTTTGCATACCAATGGGTGGGGATATTTTTGTACTTTTGCATACCAATATAGGGGCATTTTCGTAATTTTGCATACCAAGGGTTATAATCTAATTTGTTTTTAGAAAAAAATGAATTTGAACTTATTTTCACCTTTAAAATTAATCCAACGAAGAACTTATTTTCGAACTTATTTTTAAAAAAAAGATCAAATTCAAATTAGGTTATATGATATAATATTCTTACGTTACTATGGTCCTGTTCTCTGGAGCTTATTTGAATATTTTTTTAGTTCATACTAGTGGTGTGCTTAAACAATATCCTCTGCCTCGGATAGGACTGATCTGGGACCTGTTCTCCAAAGCCTGCAAAACAAACCCCCCAGGCACTAGCCGAGTGTGGTATCTCCGGTGTGATGATGAGATTTCGTGTATTGAAAATATAAACTCTGTATTCAAGAGTTAGAGAACTTACATGGAATGACTGATTGAGGCGTCTTGGACCTTATCTTGTGTCTTCTCATCACACGTCACCTTCTTGTACCTTGTTGTGGTCCTGGTCACGTGACTGTACCAGCCGAATCCTTTCTCTTAGCTGTCTATCACGTGTATCGATAATTACTAGGAAAGTCACCTTTGCCAATCACCTCCGGTATTATCACAAGCCCCCCAAGACAAAGGTTTTAGTCTTCCGATGCTGGAGGCTTCTGTCTTGTCACCTGTTTTCCTTGCTTACCGATGCCTTCGTTTCATGCGCGCTTGTCACTATTCTGGTATGTGAGCCCCTGGGCCATAAAGAGCTATTATCTTCGAGTTTTTGGCGGCTACACGCTTCTCTTTTTCCCAAATTGTTCCTCTTTCCTCGCGTACCATCATTACTCATTCGCCCAATGCGTTGTCTTTTAATATTCTCTTATTTCTCTTCTATAAATAGATCTCCCTGGCTCCCTTATTTCTCCTCTCTTACCGCCCTTCAATTTCATACTCCGCCTATCTCTCGTTTTCTGGAGAGTTGCCCCTACTCCTAGTTTTTCTGCTCATCTTTTACTAGCGTGTTTGCTTTATTTTATCATGGATTCCACCGACCAATCCATGGATCTAGTACATGCCGATAGCCTGAAAGCTCAGTCTTCTAACTATGAATCTCTTCCCAACCCCGATCCGGGTTCTAAATCCTCCTCTTCGGAATCCCTAGCTATCGCCAAAGGGAAGAAGTGGTCTCACCGATCTTTCGTCTGTGTGCCTCAGATTAATCCTATCGGTTTCCGTTGTGATTCTGACCCTTATCCTGAGTGGATTACCAAGGATGTCATCGACCTTTGCAATAATAGATTTATCCCTATCCCCAAGGATGCGGAATTGGAAATCTTAGAGCCTGTCCAAGTCCAATCTGGGGCCTCATGCTTGCCTGCTCGCCATGTACACTTTGGCTTATCTCTGCCGTTCCCTCCTCTATTCTCTGAATTGTTTGTTCATTTTTGTATGTCTCCTGCTCAACTCCATCCTAACGGAGTGACTGTGGTTCTGGGATTCATCACTCTATGTTGTAGGCATGGCATTGTCGAGTTCTTGGGTTCGTTTCGTTCCTTTTATCACCTCTGCACTTCTCATGCGAAAGAGAACATTGCTTCTGCTGAGGCCTAGCTGGTGGGGGGAGATTCAGACGAGCTTCATCAGTCTGAGCTCTTTTCAGAGATGACCGAGATCTAGAAGCAAAATCTATGGAAGGCTCCAGGAAAGCAGAATCTTTAGGAGAAAAGGTAGAGGCGGCCTTCGAAAAAAGTACTTGCTTCGGGACCTTCTCAACAGACTTCTCGACCGTCCGGCGACGTTGAGAGTGGTTGCCTGTCATTTGAGGATCGGGAACTAGGGAAAGCTGTTCGGATAAACTTCGGATTACTGAAAAGAATGAAATAATACAGGGTAAGAGAACAAGAGAGAGACATTAGGTAAAAGAAATGAAAAACGATAGATGCAACGGGAAATCACGATGGAACCTTCGGAAGGCCATTCGGAGTAGAATCGAGGCACTGTAAAGATACTTGGGGGATAGATCGCGTGGGGCCAACTGAACGCCTCATTCCCTTTGATCCAATATTGAATGATGTTAATTGAATGCCGATCTAGGGATTTATGCTCGGACAGTACATCATCTGGAAGGAAAGATCCGGCTTCCTCGGATTGAAGATTCTCGTTCCAGGAAGGAGTAGGATAGGCAGTCAGATTAAAATAATAACACCCGAAATTCATCCAGCTATTAACGCAATCACTCTTATTGCGCACAATCGGGCTACCCCTCGGGTAAAAGGTAAATACCCCGGGAGTAGAAGAATGGGAAATGGCAATCCTATAAAAGGATCGGAATAGATTGAGGGATTCAGTCACATTGTGCAGACGGCAAAGGGTGAGGAACCCAAGGACAGTGGCAACCCCATTGGGGTGGAGTTGAGCAGGACATATAGAAAAGCATGTAAGGATGGAAGAAAAGAGGAGGAAAATGAAGAGAAAGCTCGGAGTGGATATGGCGGGTTGGAAGGCAATGAGCACCAGATTAGAATTGATCATTATCTATAATGGACAACTTAGCATCTAAGGGGAGAGGGATGAAGGAATTTTAAAAGAGACTCCTGACATCCTCATTAAGCCAGGCAGGTAGGGATCGGAGTTGCAATGGAATACGACAGGAAAGATGCGCGGAACCCGAGTAACGGATCGACGGGGTCTTTTCACCTCTTCAACTCGGCCTTTACCCTTCCTCACCCTCTTAGATGAAGGGGTCGTTGCAGGTTGTTTGGTAGAGGACAAAGATTTAAGATCCGATGTCGGGTTATCAGGCCCCTGATGAACAACTTTGTTCATAGGGTCAGAACGAGTGGTAGAAGAGTCAGATTGATAAGGGGAGACATCCATCATATTTTCAGCTCTAGGGTTCAGATCAACGCAAAAGGAATGCCTTATAGCAGACTGTGTCAAGAAACAGAAGGAGAAACGAAAGACAAAAGAAGAAGAACAAGAGGGAATAGGAAAGGTACCTGAACTCGAAAGGATGAGAGGGAGAGATTGTAAAAGAGGGAGGAAGGAAAAAGGGTTATTTATAAAGGCGGGGAGAAACCAAGAGAAATATTGGGGGGCATGGAGAAATGATTACATACAGGAAAAAAAGGGAAAACACTGGGAAATGAGAATCGTGTAGCCGCCGAAAATTTGGGGACGTGGTAGGGCCTATTTGAAGGCGCGTAACGATAACTCGCTAGAACAGAGGAAACGCCGAGGCAAGAAAAGACAAAAGCTCTACGGAAAAGATCCCTTAGATCTTCCGTCTTGGGGGGCTTGTGATGATACCAAAGATTCCGATTTAGATGACCCTCCAGGAAACTTCCGAGTCACGTGGAAGAGATAAGGATCGGCCAGTACGCTCACGTGGATAAGAGGCACCGCTCATACGGGGAGGTGACGCACACTGATGATGAGGCAGAAAGAGAAGGTCCAAGGCGCCTATAAATAGAGGTCACAATCAGTCATTCCAAGTAAGTTCTCTAACTCTTGAATACAGATTTTTATCTTTCCTTTCAATACACGAAATCTCATCATCACACCGGAGTTGCTACCCTCGGGTGGCTCCGGGGGCTTGTTTTGCTGCTTCGGACGAACAGGTCTCAAGCAAGTCCTATCTGAGGCCTAGGAGCTCGGATAATCAAACACTCTTAGCGAGCAGTCTGCATACTTGATTAGCAATCTACATCCCCGAAGCCCTCGGATACATCAACTATCCGAGGCATCGATTACTAGTGCGGATTTACGCCGCATCAACGGTGACTGGACTGGTGATGGTGGTAGGGAGTGGCGGTGGTGGCAGCGGCGGTGACTGGTGTGGTGGCGATGAACGGAGTGGTGGTGGCAGTGCGATGATCGGAGTAGTGGTGGCGGTGATCAGAGTGATGGTGCTGGTGGCAACGGTGATGGTAATCAGAGTGGTCGTGGTTGTGGCGATGATTGGAGTGTGGGGGTGGCGACATGAGTGACGATGGTGGTGGTCACCATAGTGTCGGTGGCGGTGACCGGAGTGTTGGTGATGGTGGTGGTGGTAGCGGTTATGGTAGTGGTAGTGGGCGGTGATAGTTTATTTTGGCTAAGAGGAAAATTTGGGAAAACCCCAACTTCAAAAACTAAAAATTTGCAATGTTAAATTACCTAGAGTGTGCAAAATTTTCCATTGAGTCATGCCATAGACTCGGAAGGAATGAATTTATAATCAAGAGAGGAAAGTGACAAGATAACAAAACTAACCCTTTATGGCAATCGGATAGAGTAATTGTACTATTTTTTCATAGTATGGGTTATGAAGATGAATACATAAGACCTTCCCTTTGGTGATTTTCTTTTAAAAGTATATGTTATAAAATAGTTCTAAAAATATTTTGTCAGCCAAATGTTAAATTTTCACTCAATAATTATATAAAAAAGGATATTTTCATTTAGAACTAATTATTTTTCATGACACCTAAAAGTTTCATAAATATTTTATGACCTCTAAAAATGTGTAACATCTGTGCCGTCTAAAAGGGGGAAAATAGAAAATGAGGTTCCAAACTATTTTATATTAAACCATAGATTTTGTTAGGGGTATTATAGTAAATTTACTATATTATGATTTCAAAAATTAAAAAAAGAAAGGCAACTAATGTTGCTAAAGCAAATATTTGTTGTTAGAGAAATACCCTATTATACTACAATCTCCTTGTATATTCATTTCTGTCAAGTACACTGTTTTCCATGTATACGACGGTGATCTTTTTCTTACTCTTCGTTTGTTAATTTTTCTAGTCTGATGTGCCTTATTTGTACTATGGTTTTAAAACATTTGACACTTGTTTTAAACAATGTTTTACCAATTATAGAACTTTAAAGCTGAATTACTCAGTGACCATTAAAATTGGAACTTGTAAAATGATAGTAGTACAAATGATGTATCACTAAGGTACTAGGGGAGAGACGCAACTACAGGAGGTAACACCCAGAAAATTTCTTGCACACGTGAGGAAATCAGGTAGGAAAGATACGAAGGTACCGAGCACGTGATAACAATACGGAAAAGGTGATGACGCAACAGAAGGAAGGAAAAGTGGCAATGAACCAGAGCTCCAGGCACAACTATAAATAGGCCACATTCATCCATTCCAGGTAAGTTCTCTCTCTAACTTTTCAATTGGGTTTGATTTCCCCCAGCAATACACAAAATCTCATCATCACACCGGAGCTACCACCCCTAGTCTTGCAGGCTCGGACGGACAAGTCCCAGCTTGAGCAAGCCTCGACTAAGGTGGTGTGAAACCAAGCCTCGGCTAGTGTCGGTCACTTCAAGTCTCAATTATCCCAGAATTCATCTACTCCACCAGTTCAACATCCTCACATAGCTTCTCATCTAAGGCCCACAATTATTCGGATCGCACCACATCAATTGGCACGCCTATTGGGACCCGACGCAAAGGGTACTCACATTCATTTCAATCACTAAAAATGATTGAGACTATAGCAGACATAGCTCGGGTGGAGCATCTTTGGATCGAGATCTTTTCTGAAGTTGGAACGCGGCACATACACTTCACCAGGAGAAGAGCATGACAAGAGATTCAGGTTCGGCACAAGGGTGGAATTCTCAAGGCAAGATGAGGGTCCCATGTAAGTGGTGGAATACTACCTTGTTGGTGGAGTATTTCGATATGGGTAATGTCGAATTGATCAAAAGTATTCCTCTACAGAACCTTGGTCGAGCTGACAGATAGGCCTGACATCATACAGCTTCTGGGATCTTTACAGTCCGTTCTGCTTATCATATGGCTATCAAAAATCCGGCATCCTCATCCCATCCTCATCTTAATACTTTGGTCGGTTACGTGGAGAATAAGAAATTTTGGAGTAAATTTTGGAAGTTACTTCACTTTGCATGGCATTTATGTTTAGATCTTGGGCAACAGTAGAGAATCTAAGGCGCAGAATTATGGAAGTATTTTCGTTATGTCCGCTGTGTCAGGTGGATGTTATCACATCGAGGCATCTTTTCTTCGACTGCAGCTATGCTAGACCCGCATGGTCTGCGGCAGGTATTCTGCAAGACATAATACAACTCATCCAGTCGACGCGAGATCTTTGGTTCCGAAAGGTGTTACGTGAGAAGGATGATGCTTTTTATGAGTTAGTAATAACCGTTTGTGATGGCATCTGGTGTCAACGGAATAAACAAGTGTTCGAGAACTCACACATTAGCACGAATTATGGTGGCATCTGCATTTGCAAACCAACGCTTGTTCTTGGAGATGATGTTTATGGAGAACTACAAGTTCCTTTTGAATCGTACTGAAACATAGGAAGTGGGGCATTCAACCTCCCGATGGATAATTTGTACCAATTGGGCTATGCATTGACTAATTTTGCAAAGTTGATCTCTTTATTAGTTAACACTTGGGGTGCTTTGACTAGGTTTTTGTCATTTATTTATAGCCGTTATCCAGAAACACGAAATATAAGTTCTTTGCTAAAAGAAAAAAAGGGCTAAATCGTGTTGGGGATCCATCTTGTCGGATTTTTCAAGTTGGGTTTGAAACAAATGTTTAGACAGGAGTACAAATGAGCAGGGGCCGACCCACAGACCCGGTATAAAGCTTTTTCTTGCAGGCCCACAATATTTGTGTTGATAATTTTAAAAAACAATTGCTGAATATATAGAGACCTAATTCCTCAGTCTCCAGAATCTCCACACCCCCGACCCTCCGCCATTCTACGCCGCCGATTCAAAAGGGGCCTATAGTTCTGCCTTCAGCGGCAGACCAGCGCTTCTTAGCAATATGACTGGTAAGCATTCTGAATTTTGGTTTCAGCTCTTTGATCCCGATTCGCTCCTTTTCTTGTCGAACTCATATATTCGGTACATTTTGGTTAGGGTTTTGTGCATTTCTGTACATTTGTATCCTTTAGCAATAACCTTTGAAATTCAATTTAGGGCTTTTTTTATGTTCCCCCTTTTATGTGTGGTTTTGGAAGTGCGTTGAAAAGTAATAACTAAACTGAGCCATTTTGTTGCAACTTTGCTATGAAATTCTACCCATTGTTTTCTTGATTTGAAGTAATACTTTGCTCAATCTCTGGAGCTTTGAAGCACTGTTTTTTTACAGTGTTCTGATTAACATTACTCTGTCTATTTGTTTTTCGGTATGGGCTGGTTTAGAGGCTGCTTCTTGAAACAAAATTCTCACCAGTATTTAACTAATTCAACGGAATGTTTTGTGCATACCATTGTGAGTTATGGTTCATTTACTGTCATTTATCCCTGTCTTACACTGGCTGTAATATACTTTCAACTTATGCTCTTTGCCATAGCAGATATGATAGGTATGGGGTTATGATCGATTTGTGCTCTTGAAATTAGGAGCCTCTTAGATTTTGGTCCTTTTCTATAATTAAATGGTTGAGTGTATCTTGCAGAGGTGAAAAATGATGAAGCATCTTTGCTTACCAAAAGGAAGCCTGATCTTGTGTCGTTGAACATGGATGATACACAAGAGAAGGCAGATGACTTGAAGAAGAAGCAAAAGGTTGACGTTTCCTCCACTGACAACATTGATCCCTCGATTTGCGAGGCTGGAGAAAATAAAGCAATGAATGGAGAGGAACAGACTAGCATTCATGGAGACAATGGAGGAAAGGATGTAGAAGAAGCTGCAGAAGATGATGATGAGGATGACGAGGAAGAAGTGTATGAGGATGATGATGATGAGGATGACAGTGATGATGATGATTTGAATGGCAAGGCTGAAATTGCTGACCGGAAGGGGAAGGGAATAATGATAAATGACAAGGGTAAAGGAAAAATGATTGAGGAATCAGAAGAAGATTCGAGTGAGTTTGGAAGTGACTCTGATGGCGATGGTGATGGTGGTGAGGATAGTGATCTCTCAGATGATCCTCTTGCGGAAGTTGATTTGGATAATATACTTCCTACAAGGACTCGAAGCAGAAGCCGTGTTTCTCAGCCTGGGATTCGTATGTCAGACAGCCAAGGCTCCAAAAGGGTGGATGGTGGTAACTGATTACCTAGGAATAATCTGAAATGTCAATTACTCAAATGCAGTAATATTGTTGCCCAGATGGAAACTACCTGATGTAGCAATTTATTAGGGAACTTGTATTGGGATGTAATTAAGAAACTTGACCTTTTTCTGTTGCCTTTCTGAGTGGTGGAAACGTTACCAAACTTTGCGGACTATTTCTACATTGTGCACTTCTTTTTAGTTTAGTTCTTGTAGTTTACCAGTATGCTTTCCTACAACTTATGAGTTTTGGTTTAAAACGCATGTTTTTAACTGAACTATAATATCCAAAATGTTCTACCAAAAACCATTTAATTTAGTCCATTTCTGTATATAAATTCAAGCTCTGTTATTTCATTAATTTTACAGGGGGTTCCAAAAATCCCAAATTTAAACGCCTTTCAAACTAACCAATTAAAAGCAACCTGTTTTAGTAATGGTTTGACTGGTAGAGGTAGTAGTATATATCATTTCAGAATTCATCTTCCAATCATCTTCTGAACTTAGGAACGTCCGAAAATGGCCAACGAAAGCTACAAGTTTCTGAAAATCATCCAAACATCACCCAATTCCAGAGTCTTCAATCTCGTCCTCGATCGTCCCTCCCATCGCAACGCCTTCTCCGGCGACTTCTTCACCGAATTCCCCCGAGCCCTCTCGTCCCTCGACCAGAACCCCGACGTCGCCGTCATCGTCCTCTCCGGAGCCGGCCCCTCCTTCTGCTCCGGCATCGACTTCAGTTACCTCGGTTCCAATTTCTCCGCTAGGCCCGTGTCGGACCGGGGCCGCCTGGGCGAGAAGCTGAGGCGGGACATCAAGTTCCTGCAAGACGCCATCACGGCCGTCGAGCTGTGCCGGAAACCAGTCATCGTCGGCGTCCATGGAGCGTGCGTCGGCGGGGGAATCGACCTCATCACCGCCTGCGACGTCAGGTACTGCTCCGGCGACGCTTATTTCGCCGTGAAGGAGGTGGATTTGGCGATCACTGCTGATCTCGGAACGCTTCAGAGGCTCCCCGGGATTGTTGGATACGGGGCGGCCATGGAGCTGTCGTTGACTGGTCGGCGGTTCTCGGCGTCGGAGGCTAAGGAGATGGGATTGGTTACCAAGGTTTTCTCGACCAAGGAAGATATGGAGAAAGGGGTTCAGGCTATAGCTGAAGGTAATTCTCAGCCTCTCCTTCTTGCATTTTACTGAATTCAATGTTTTTTCTATGTGCATTTTGTGTTTGATAATGAAATTGGATTGAACAAAGTTGATCGGAACTTAGAATTAGTGTTCTGTGGTCTGTGAAAACTAGTAATAATAATAGTACTCCAATATGAAACTATTTAGAGAACATGGCCAATTGTTAGTTCAGGTTGGTGGAATTTCCTCTGGTTCTCTAACACCGACTCGTTGGAATTGCACCTAGATTATGAAAGTTTCATTTGGGGGTGAAGTTATCGTTTCCTTGAACAGAATGATGGTTTGGTTGGAAAAGTAGGAATATGAGGACATGAGTTCATCATCTTGTGTGAAATTATTCCATTTTTCTGCGAATTAGAAGTTTGAGACGAAAGTTGCATCTCATTTGATTCATTTTTGTCTTTGGCAGAAATAGCCGGAAAGTCCCCGCTTGCAGTGACAGGGACAAAGGCAGTGTTGCTGAGGAGCAGGGATCTGAGTGTAGAACAAGGCTTAGATTATGTGGCCACTTGGAATTCTGCTCAACTTTTGTCTCATGATCTGGAGGAGGCAGTCAAGGCAAATGCCCAGAAGCGAAAACCTTTGTTTGCTAAGTTATAAAATCCAATCAGTCAGTTGTTTAGTTCAATAAACCAAACTTGGTGCTTGTAACTTCTTTTTTGAATTGGTATATCAAAGTGTATCGATTGATTGTGGCAAGGTTATTGAAAATAATTGTGAACATCAACTACTGTTTTAAACGAATTACTGCTAGTTGTATCAATAAAGTGAGTGGCCAAAGTTCTGAATGACTTCTGAGATGATAACGAACCCTGCCCCTCCCATCACGAGTGAGAGTGTGAGCTTTCCTCCAGGTACCAGCTCGGGGAGTTTTGGAAACTTTGGTGGCTTCTCCGAGTATCTATCTGACCAGGACATTGCAGCAGGGAGAATTCCAAACAAAACTAGAACTGCAAAAACAAGATAAACATTAACATGCTCAGAGTCATGTCTCTATTCGATGAAAGATACTATCCACATAAAAATGCTAATGTTTTACCTCCATAGGTTCCAGCAAAATCTAATGCTTTGAAGAATATTTCGGGATCATATAAGGATAGTACCAAAGGCGGAACCAATGTGAGTGCATAAGCCAGAGGATTGTTCTTGGTTGAGGGCAGTTTCAACACTGCAATAGATGAGCAAAAATAAGCAGCATATATGTTAGAAACAAACTAAATGCCTATTCCAGAAAGAAAAATGACTACTGTAGTGCAAAACTCACAGTCTGCGATGAAGTCGGAAAGACCCAAAACAAATCCAATATAAGAAGTTGCAATTGCAAGAAGTGAAAATACGTCAACTATTGGCTGCATTGCAAAGTATTTAAAATATAAGACTGCAAAGAGATAAAAGAAACTTTTCCCAGCATGAACATGATAAAAATGTTGGAATGTTTACCCCAACGACTCCATTTGTGGACCTCAACTGTTGCAAGGGGTCAAACATTTCACCTATTTCAGCTGGAAATGTTCCGAGGATAACACCATCCCATACAAGAAAGAGAGCAAGGGGAATAGCTGTGCCCAGCACTATGGCTGTTCTACAAGTTGATGGGGAACAGATGAAAAATAAACGTTCCATATATTTGTGTGCAAAAGAAGACCCCACATATTGATTGGAATCTCAGATTCATGTGCACGGTTTATTAAGTACAATGAAACAGTTCTTGAATATGCTTCTTTGTTTAAGTGCACTTCCATCATAAGAACATAATATTTCTGGTTTAAGCCAACTATATCACTAAGTTCTAGACTTCTTAGATCAGGTATGTATTTAGAGCCTTTAGGTTAAGATCATATACGGCATCAAGTGGAAATGTGATTTCCTTTACCAACTACCCTGCATAATTTTTAGTCTGAGATCATCTAAGAAAAGAGCAATTCCAGAAATTTACCTGCCGAGTTGAGCATTAAAATCTCAGACATGTCTCTAAATCTAGTGTCAGACTTTCAAAATACTGTATTCTCTATCTTGAGAATGTATAAATACTGCACAATCTAAACTGTTTTACCCAGTCAAGTACAGCTTAAGTATTTTTCTTGTTTTTCACCATCTACTGAGAATTTCTGGTATTACTTACTTTCTACACAAACGAGAACAGAAACCGGTAATTTAATGCCAAAAAAACATAAGTTGAAAATGTGCAATCAAGGTGACCAAATAAATACATTACCTAACTTTTGAAAGGTCCCCTTCCAAATTTGTACAGAGGACTGGAACAACATTCTGAAACAAATATGCAAATGGTTCACTCTACTACTGTTGCAATGGTGCACCATAAAATGGACATCATCTACACATGGGATAGTTCTTTTACCTGGTAAACAAAAGAAAGAGCTATTATGGGTATACTTTGAGGTGCCGCTTCTAGGTTTGATCTTAAAAGAGATTCCCAACGCAAGTCACCACTTGCAACTACCTAAGAAAATAACTGTTTCTCAATGGAATCTGCCGAAAGGTAAAAAATTAACAGCTCATTCATAGCCCATCCACATTAGTCAATGATTCAATTGTATATCATAAAACACAGAGTAGCCATTTAAGTAGTAAAAAATTCAAAACAGGAATACTCATCCTTAAGTCAACAATCAACATAGTTCCACTGATAATCAGAATATATGCTTCAAGATGACAATGCCCAACTTTAAAAAGAAGGGAAGCCTGATTACTTTTTTTTCATCATCACAAGTTAAAGTATGTTTTTCTTGCACAATAAACTGAATCTGCCAGGTTACTTACTCATAAGACAAAATTTCTCTTAAAGAAACTACATTTTCCCATATTCTTCAATCGAAACAAGAACATAGTGTGAAATTACATAGTATTTTTTACTGCACAACAGGGAATGTAGCTGCATTACAGGTTGCAGTATTTTTTCTAGCACGATGAAAGTGAATCAGTATACATGCAAGAGAAAAGACAATCTAATGCAGAAAGCTAAATCAGCTAAACTACAGCAGAACTTACCACAAGAGCTGTAAAAGAAGCAATGATTCCAAGAACAAGAACACCATTAACAGCCCCAATCAAGCGCTGACTACAATGGCAAGAGAATTTAAATTTAGTTTAAGAACCTCCAATCAAGCGCTGACTATCATGTGATCATGTCCTTTGCTGGAGCTAGAACCTCCAAAATAATCTAGTTCGTAACATAAAATATCTGACCTCCAGAATTTTGTAATTCATAATCAAGATATGAAAGGATGAAGGCAATCTTCTAACTATTTCAATATAAACATTATGCAAGCATCTAAGTTCATATTAAGAGTGCTTGCAGTTGCATTTTAATGCCTTTTTTTGTGTGTTAGAAACTTGGTTCCATTTTATAAGCCAGTAGGGGAACACATCAAACTGCCCTGTTTTTAAGGATACCAGTAACGATTGTTTGTACTACAGTAGTGATCACTGGAATATTGTACAAACGCAAAATGAAATACCATTCATCGTTTCACAATAAATCCATGGGAAGAATGCATGGATCCATTAAAAGGGATATGGTGTCCTTCCACACTATTCTATCTGATAATTTTTGTAACGCATAAAGTTGAGCTGATAAATAAGTAATTTAGACTGGTTTATTAGAACTCCACACTAGTAGTCAAATTTATCTTATTGAGAAAAAAAAAGGTCAACATCCTCTATTTAAAAGGAGAACCCATTGAAAATTGACAACGGTAAAATTGTTGAAACAAACGTATGTTGCATAAGAAAGAAACCAGGAAATCCATGTTTACCTTCCAATGAAGCAAATTCCTCCAAAAATTACTGAAAACAAAGTTGCAGTTTCCCATCTGCAATCAAAGTAGGGCTATCATAACCTAGCTGCCATACAAATATTAAGTGATATAGCAAACAGTATCAACTGAAGGGAAAAAGCATACATAAATGTCTCAAATAAACGCTTCACAAATGAATCACCACTTGCTTTCTTATTCTCCAGTTATGTTGACTAATAGCTATTTCACTTGTCTAATACTAAATGGTAAAGGAGTCATGCTACCATTTACATATTTACCATAGCTTGTAAGTAAAATATCAATAACTAACAACCTCACAAAGAAATATTACTGCTATGCAACACAAAAGAAAGTGATAACTTACACAGGAATGTGAAGAAAGTTTGACAATATATCTGATGAGCGAGCCACATATGCAACAAGAAGTGCATAGTGTATGAATATATATGACCAGCTGTTACAAAAGAAAATGCTTCACATGAGAAGAGAAAGAGAAATATGGATCAAATGCAGTTATACAGATCAATATCAGAACTTTAAAAGTGTGAAAAGTGAACCACTTGCAAGAAGAGAGGACACCAAGAAACAGGGTGGGTGCCATCAGGAACAAATTTTGTGTAGAAATCCCCCATCAATAAATTTGACACTCGAAAAAGAATGTATTACCATTATTTCCCAACATTTTTACTATATATAAAAATAAAATTGAAAACCTCAACCAGAAACACAAGAACGCATTCATTATCTTGGCACCTTGTTAAGTATGGCTACAAGAATAGCCTAGATGAGGAATGGAAGTTCCAGTATACGTTTGTTCTCACTGATTTTTCATGTCCCCTGACATGACAACTAATTAAAACAGGCCATTTGTTCATTGCTATAGAGAATCTATGTGTGCTGATTTATGCTGGTAACATCTAATATTCTCTAGATATAAACAAAGCTCGAGATAATTAATAATCATGCATATCGGAGCTGTCAAACAACAGTATATGCTCAAGTAATGTATTCTGATCTTCCTTGATAAATTACTTACCAGGTAATTTGCACGCCAGTACTCCCCAGTGTTCTCATAGCCATAGAAACCTGAAAATTTTGAAAGACATTTATGCCAAGATATGGATGCTATGCGTAACTTTCTAGTTATGTGTTTTGACTGACTCCATATGATATTACATCTTCATACACTAATGTACAATCCATTTCCCCCCAAAATAGCTAAAATGATGCAATACTGAATGCAGCTAGCAAGAAATCATTCTTTTTGCTAAGAAAAACTTTCCATTTTATGGTTACTATTGATGGAATTTTTTTATACTAATAAGAAGATGTGTATAAACATTTTTTGTAGCAGCTCTTCCTTTAGAGAGGAATTTTTTATAATAAGAAGCTATGTATAAACAGTTTTGTAGCAGCTTTTCATTTTGAGAGGGGGTTTTTTTATTCGATTATGTTCTTTGCATGAATATTACATGCGTGCATCATTACCAATGACACACCACCAGAACCCAATTCACACATTGTCTTCACATTCACTTCAGCAACGAGTAATCCAGTCAAAACCTAAGAATGACAAAAATCAAAAGATCAGCAACTTCTGGAAACATAAGAAATAAACAAAATCAGCTATCAGAGGGATGGGGGAAATGAGCTAATGTAGTGTAGACGATACATTTTCTGGTTAATCATCTGGATACCTACTCCAAGTTTTCTTCAAGGTGCATGACTTAGCATAAATGTAAATGAATTATGTACCATGTACGCCCAGCAAAGAATGCAGGTAACTGCAGAGGCAAGAAATCCAGCTTCTTGAGTAACTGCAGGAATTGCAAGTATACCTGCGCCTACCTAGTTATTTGAGTAAATTAATAAGCCTCCTACTTCAATACAATGAGAAAATAATAAATCATTGAAAATAAGTCACAACAGGTGAAGAAAACTGGAGTACCATATCAGACACCTAAACTCATATGATGATAATCAAGGATAAGGAACTGGAAATACAGTTTGAGTTCACATATTTTACAGTTTAACCTTTGTAACAGCATTTAAAATTGAGATCACTACTATACATTTCAAATTTAGAATGGCTACAGTAGGTTATGATGGCAATACATCCAAATTATACCGCGTGAAAACATGAAATCCTTAGCAAATGAAGTACTCCAGTGCACAAGTGAAGTGATGATACAAAACTTGCAAATAAAGTGGAGAGGAATTACTTACAGTAGTGCCAGCCACAAGAAAGATGGCACTGCTAAGACTTCCTACACACACAAATAAAGGCAACAAGGAAAAAAAAGGTTAGTGAATATACTAATGCAGAAAGCTACAATTGCAAATGTGAATAGTCTACCTGGTTCCCTTTTTAGAGTGGCTTGATTCAGGTTGGAGAAGAGCCTCTCAAATTGGGAAACTTGTGGGTCTTCTTCTTCTTCTACTGTTTTCTCTGCTAAGTTCTTCTGTGACTGTGAGAAGCATTTCAATGAAGGTGAAGTGGGAATTGTTTTGTTTATCGGGAATGAGCGGTGGTGTTTGTTCAGTTTATGACAAGAACTTGGGAATGATGATGATAAGGAGCAGTAGGTTGAATTTTTCGGCCCAGGCAGTTTTAGGGATAATGCCATCATCATGGCACCTGCTCTTCTCTCGCCTCTTGTTCTTGTTCCTGCTCTTGCTTATTTTCCAATTTCCAGTTACCATCAATCATCATCATCATCGTCTATCAGTTTGGAACTCAGGAGTCAGGACTGATAACCACCACTGATTTTCCTTTTTCTTTTATTCTTTCGCAAGGAATAAAAAAAATGGATAAACCAATTTCTTTCCTTTTTAAAAATAGTGGGAGAGCTTTCATTAACAATTTCGAATTTGTACATTGTGTGCCGCAGCACTTTAATCAATCGACTCTAACATTAATTGTTAACAAAATAACCACTTGGCTCATGCATATTGAATTATTGACGGTTAAGTGCGTCGATGTAGTCATATAAATTTGTTCCACTACTAAAGACACACATCAGATATAGAAAGTTAGAACATATTTCTTTCATTTTGTTTTATCAACCTGTTATTCAATTTTCTCCCGGTCTTCATACATGTATAAATTTTATTGCAAAAATTATACATGATTGTTGAATACTCCCTCTGAGTCATTATTTTTGGCCTACTTTCCAAAAGGAGAAAATTCATTTATAATGGCTGACTTACTCTATTGCCAAAAGTAGAGGGGGACAACTCTCCGAATTGCCAATAATGCCCTCATTGATATTTTATTATTACAATCTTACCTGTGTTTTCTTTAGCAAATCCGAACACTATATCAACTACTTCTTGACCCAATCATTTGGTCAGCCAAAAAGCAATGTTTCTTAAAAAAAGTGCCCATTTTGATCAGCCAAAAATAAAGACTCAGAGGGAGTATGAAATTAAAAATATACGTACAATACTTTTGCTAGCCATAGACCCTAGTATACCACTTCCCAAGACTTATTGTGGAGTAATATAAATTGGAATAATAACTTGCACTATTCTAAGTAAAAAGTGCACATTCTTCTACTTGAAGTGCATAAACATTCTAGGGATACATACCAAGTATACCTTGAAATTTCAAAAACTAAATTGATTGACTGAGATAGTCATATGGCGCCATTCGTTGTATTCCACACACTTTACAGTTTACACATTACGATGGTTTCAAAGTAATATCATTGACATTCTACACAAGCATATCACACAAAATAAAGGTTTACACAAAAACCTTGCAAGTGAACTATACCTTCAACGAGTACAATCGGATCTACACAATAAAGCAAAGGTATTCAAACGCCATCACTAACATGTAACTAATTGTTGCAAAATCTGCATCAAGTTGGACAAAATAGACCTTGAAATATTGAGCAAGCGAGGGGTACTGTAATGTGATTTGTCGGCAGAAGTTAACTTCTTCCTCCAGTTTCACCAAAGTCATCAGTCCTCCCTGCTGTGATTGGATGAACGAAATGGCCACAGGAATGAGAAAGGATTTCTCCTAGGGGTACTTTGCCTGCCATCTCTGCTGCTGCTGCTGCTAGTGCTTATGTTAACAGTTCTTGAACCTCGGTTTGCATGTGCGCTTCCAGAAGCCAATGATGGCAGCTCAACACGACAAACTGGGCAGGAGTTGTGCTCAACCAACCAGGGAACTATGCAATCAGAATGATAAATGTGTTCACAAGGCATTTGCCTAGCATCAGTGCCGAGCTCAAACTTATCTTTGCAAACTGGGCAATGAGTGTCGGTACTAAGATGCCTCTGAGTGATCTTGATAGTAGGCATTGCATCAATAGCAGAACGAGGAGCAGGAGCTGGACCTTGCCGATCACTCAATGCAAGCTGTTCTATTAGTTCTTGCAATCCACCTGGCCCCATAAAAATATCCGCAAAGTTACCCTGATGCTGTCCAGTTCTTGGACCACCGTTCAAAAACAGATTAAACGCTTCATCACTCAGGAAGTGACCAGGACCTCGACCCTGAACTATCAGCCATGGCCCAGCCCCCCCAAAGCCCATACTGTGGTCAGAGATCATAGCCGTCCTTGACCTAATATCATAATTAGGAACCCTTCCAGTCATCCTCTGTGCCATTAAAGCTTCAAACGCGTCTATAATTCCAACTCCTGGACCTGGAGAAGGTTCCATGGGCCTAACATCAGAACGGCTATTATCCCTGTGAGCTCCCACTCCCAAAACGTCATCTTGTTGTGTGAGAAGCTGGCTGAGTTCTCCAGCATCCACTACATTGTTTCTCATGACATCCCCAAGTTCTTGCACAAAACCTCCACTGCAGTGTGGACATAAGACCTCACAAGTATTACGGAGCCTAATTGGTCGACTGCACTGGTGGCACCAATGTGTATTTCTGCTCCGAAACATCTCTCTGCCCAAAGCACAAAATCAGTTACCATCAAAGCCAAGATATCCAAAAATGAATTCTTCAATGTATGAAATGAACACTCAATGACAGACAACTAGAGTTCCTTTAAAAAGACAACACACACTCTATGCTATCCCACACCAGATAGCAGAAATTGCAAGTGGAACTCAAGACATAAAAAAGCCACCCCCAAAATGATTTAGCATACTGACAGGGACCAGCAACATCATCTAGAAAAAGACTCCAATTTCAAAATGAAATGCACTAGAAAAAGGGGAAAAAAAAAACAGCCCCGGGGAGTCAAATAACTTGGAGAAATGACATTTCTATATATTAAACAAACACCACATTGATTCATCAATAGAGAAACTTCAAGAACAGCCAAACAGCAGCTAACTATAAGTTCAGAATGAACAATCACAAGCTTAAGAGCAGAGACAGATCCATACTAAAGCAAATGCAGGAGGGAAACAGCAATTATGATGACCAGTTATAATTGTCTTTTCTCGTTGTGTGATTTAACATGCCACCGCATAATAATATAATTACTTCAGCTATGTCCATAAACAAAGAAACATATACATCATGGAAACCCTCCGAAATTCATAGCATAACCAAGGAGTCCATTATCAGGTAAAGTAATCAAACTGTTCCAATATTATTAATGAAGAAGTCTGATATCCTAACCGATCATCGAACAATAAAGAAACAAGCAATCAATGCAAAAAACAAATTAATCAGTCAAACAGACTATAATCTCAGGGCTCTGACAAAAAAAAAATAGATCAACAAAAATCACAGAACCGAGCAAACTAACCAAAATTCAGACCAAAGATAAAGAATTTATCAACCTTCCTCACCGAAACACTTAAATTAAGGACGATTGAGTTGTTCAAACACACAGCGAAACAAGCAAAATGAATAAAAGTTGAAATTACTCGTGAGTATATTATGTCACGTTGAACTGATCGTATAGGGATAAGGAATAAAGGAAGTAAGAAGACCAACAAGCTCTCGAGGTTTGGATGACAGAGAAAGCTGGGGACGACGGCGGCGGGGCCCACGAGATGGTGTGTGAAAAGAAACCCGGGTAGAAATGGTGTCGCTGGAGTATTATTTGTCTGGGAGGATTGGTTATGTGCGGTTCTACAAAGTTACGGCCACGTTTTAACCGTTTTACTGCGTTGAAATTTTGGAAACTTTAGATTGCCCGCGTCAAAAAGTGAATCCCCGGACCTTTCTACACGCTCTGAATCTTTTCCACATTCTTCGGTCGGACTTTCTATTTTTAATTCCTTTCTTTATTTAATGGCGTGATGATTTTGTCATTTTGGTCCCTTTCAAGGAAATTAGTAAGTTGCTTAAATCTTAGGGGGTGCTTGGTTGAGGGGTTTGGAGGTGGGTAATGAGTTTGATTATAGAGTAGGGGTGTTTGGTTGGGAATTATGATTATATGGGGCCCATCTTCATTGCCCAAAACTGGCCAATCACCCAAATCCCCCAAAATTAACAACTATGGGTTTCATTACCTAGTTGTTTACTATATTTAGCCACTCCGTCATTTTAGTTTACTATTTTTATCCATTCCCTTATGCAAACCAAACAACAACATTATAATCATTACCCCTATAATCATTATACCCTATTATCATTATCATTCTCATTCTCATTCCTCTATTTCAACCAAGCACCCCCTTATTCATGCGTGCAGCTAAAGGTTTAGTAGTAGATATTTATAATTTTATTTTGATTTTCATTCCTTTTTTTTTTTAATTTGATAATATTCATGTTCAAATTGCATAATTCCGTCATGAGCAATGAAAATAACATTCTTCGATTGCCTCATCGATCGAGACATATTTCGCCAGTTTCACCAATATTGGCAGACTCCTTGGTC
This sequence comes from Cruciata laevipes, assembly GCA_963678965.1. NCBI lineage: Eukaryota > Viridiplantae > Streptophyta > Magnoliopsida > Gentianales > Rubiaceae > Cruciata > Cruciata laevipes. Next base: position 10,661,284 of record OY787636.1, on the reverse strand, counting down.
AATTATAACTATCGAACAATGTTAATATTTGGATTTGCTCTTGTATGATTTTATTTGTGTCTATGAATAATGCTCTCGAAATTAATTGTTGACAATGTTTTGGTTTTTGTTGTGATTCCATCCATCTTGTGTGATTCTGACCAAATATTTGTGTTTTTTGACCAATCCGGTGATATTTCGACAATCTTGTGTGAATCTAGCAGTAGACCGGATCGTCCTGTAGTGATGTGACGATGAGGTTACGACTCCGGTGTCGAGGTTACGATTGCCAAATGTGAGAGCACTGACGATGAAGTTACGATTTGCCAGTGAAGATGCGGTCGTTACTGGCAAAGTTACGACGGTAACGTGACATCTCTAATGGTGAGGTTGCAATTAATGTTCGAGTTACAATGGTTGCCAATAGTGATAATGGTTGGCAGTGACTTTGCAGCCGGTGGCAATGAGAACTTTGGTAGAGAGGTTTTAGTTACCGATGATGAGGATGTCTGTGACTTTGCAACCGCTAGTGATGAGAGGTTTAGTTATGGATGGTTTTGAATTGCCGCAATTAGGTAAAGTTGAGTAACAAAAGAATAATTATAGTTTTACTTTTTTAAATGTATAAAATAAACTTTAATCCAATCTAGGTGGATTAATAATTTCCTTTTTGAAATGGTGAAGGTAATTTGATGCCCAAGACCAGGAGGACAAAAAGTGCAATTTGAAGAAAATAATTTGTTCATTTGGCAATTTTGAGCGTCATCTGCTAATGATGTTAAACAATGTTCATGATCAAATTTGTTCATTTAAGGAGCAACATCCATCATTATCATAATTCCATTTGCTTCCAACCAAAACCCAAGGTAAATTGGGAACACTCCTGCCAGATCTATATGGTAGGACACACACTAATCTAATTGGGGAATCAGCTTAAGTCTTACAGTCATATTTCAAGGTAATCCCATGTCTGGGATGTGTTTTCAACTCCTTAAGGCTGGGTCTGCTTGTCCGCTACTAATCAATAGCCATGACTTCAGGAGCCTCGATAGCCTCCTCTCCACTGTTTTTAGGTTCATCGACTATCATTCTCATCTCCTCGACCAAATTCCGTTGCTCTTCCTCTATAGTGTTTTGCAACTCATCCACCTGAGAGGATTTAGAATAGCAAGTAAGCATATTAACATAACACTATCTGTTGATAGGACAAAAAAAGATAAAGGCATTATTACACGAAATGTGTTCCCCTAAACATATAAGAAGCAACATATATTTCTCATGTAAGACCTTCAAGGTCTATAACAGGATCTACCATTTAAACTGGATCTGACAATCTAGCATCAGAAAATTTTCCTTACTAGTACATAGACTAAATGACGCTTTACACAATATATCAAGACAAATGCTTCAACAATCAACCTTTTACTAGATTTCAGAGAGTAGAGCGAAACCAGAACTGATGCATACTTTGTGCAGTTATTGATAAGAAAACTACCCGTTACTCCAACAGCAAAAATAGAGATGTAGATTCTCAATAAAGACATTTGTAAAGAGCATAACATTGAACTTCTCACCCAGTGGAATCAATGCTTAATTGTTCTGTTGTTTTATAAGATTAACAAACCACGTTGTGGGGATATTTATGCTTAGTTGTAGTGTGTTATAATATCATAGATGCTTCTTTAGAATATGCCAACATGCAGCTTGATGAACATTTCCTGTATAAGTTAGCCATGACGTTTCAGGGAACTGTTGCTATACTTCAATTTTTAATAGATTTAACCACTGTGAAAATTTAAACCTAATATTTCCTTCCTTTTCGTGCCTTAAAACTTAAAAGGTTATTCAAATTGAGTTTTCTGACCTCAATTCAGTACATGTTATACTGCCTCCTAATCCTAAACGACTTCCACACATTAGTGAAGTCATTGCATACTTAACTAATCAAGATCTTAGTGATTCCTATGTTCAATTATTCTTCAGAGTAAGAGAAATATTATACAGAGATTTTAACAGTATAACCTTGTGATACAGTAATCAAATGTCTAATCCATTGGGATCCACTTTCTAATTCTCTAAATATATTTCTCCCTAGGTAAAATCATGTGCTGTCAACATATTTCTACCATTGTTCGCCTGGATATCACCAAAGTTTCTAAACCTAGTGTTTCAAAGGAAATAAACAATAAGCTTACATTAAAATTAATTTGCGGGGCTGGAATCAAAATTTAGCTCTTAAAAATACAAAATTTCACTCTGGCCAACTCTTCTTATAACTTGTAAGTCGCTCAGAAAGTCGAACCGTCTGCTTGAATATGAATAGAATTTTAGCCAACTTTTACATGTCCCGACAAGAAATCATTTGAGTAGCAAGTTAAAATGGTATGCTGAGTGACTAAAAGGCAGACCTATTGTGCCTGAACTCTGGCCAATACACCCCAAAGATGTAGTAAATAACCAAATTTTCACAAATTAAGCCATAAAAAATAACATTATACAAGCAAGTAGTGAAGATTTGAGAAATTAAGCTCTAAAACTCTAGCTCTAGCACATAATATGACCACGGTTCACAGAAACACAAGATTTTGCGATATTTGATAGCAATAAAAGGATTTAATAACCCTGCCTCAACATAACAAAACAAGCACTCTATGTTCTAGTTAAAATTATCAGGGACTGAAATTACAGCAGAACAGACTACAAAATCATTAACTCAATTAAGTAATCAAAGCAAACAAATAGTGCATTCAAAACTTCAGTTTCCATGAACCTAACAACCAGATATGATAAAAGGGGGAAAGAACTCTTTACAATTATATTTACATACCACATGTAACAGAAGGGCAAACTGCTTCTTCCGGAGCTCAAGCAGCCTTGAGCTAGCTGTATTCTCTGCCTCCAGCATCTCAATCTCCCGCTCCAATTTCGAGATGACCTTCTGAGTTTCTGATCTTGGCGGTTGAGTGGCAATCAACTTCCTAATTGCCTCACACTCCTCTTTATGCTGCCTCTCAATTTTACTAGCTTCAAGCTGCTTCTTCAGACCCTCTATATCATCCTGAGCCACTAAAATCTGCTTGTTGATCACCTCTTTTAGGTCATTGAAATTCTCCTTCTCCCTCAGATTAGCATCTATCACCATCTTGCTCTTAAGAAGAGGGATCTCAAAAGTATGCACCTCCTGCAAGAAGGTTTTCGCAAGCTTCTCGCATTCAGCATGGTTATCACCATCCTTCTCTATCTCCAACGCAAAAGTGGCAAATTTCTTCTGCAATTTCTTCAGCGGGGGTTCGCCTCTCGTGGTTGTCGTCCGAGTGAGAAGCCTATTCCTTATAATTAAGTCATCCTCATGTGGAGCAAAAGCATAATGTGGCACTGCAGCATCACCCCTACCAGAAACTTTCCTGCCTTTAGCCAACATTCTCCCTAATTCTGCAATGTTTTCATTACACATATTTAAAACCTAAACAAAGCCCAGACGAAACCCTAGAAGCTAAATTACTTTCGACAAAATTGAAATTCGAAGTAAGCCAAACATGAACATTAATCACAGAAACGTGAACTACAGAAAGAATCACGGAAGAAACAGTAATCATTTGACCGTACCGATGCGACGGAGCTGCTCAAGAACAGGAGTTCTTCGGTGAGGGTTCAGAATGGACTCAGCTGTGCTGCACACTATTATAGTAAACCAGAAAGACTTTGCAATGTCGTCCCTAGAAGCCGCAGAAGCTTTGTTTTTGAACCCGGCAACTTTAATCTCGACAATTCTTGGACTTTGAATTTTGCAAAATTTCCTTGTTATTCCAATAAAAGTTGAAAATAATGAAAAAATATCATTTTAAAAAAGTACTCAAAACCTTGTCAAAACCTTGCTTTTGCACCTAAGTCCAAAACATTGTCGGAAACAAACAAGATTTTGGGTTTGGGGCAAAACCAAAATCAAAACCAAAATATTTTTGCAATTGGTGATTCTCATTCTCATTAATATTACAGCCATTACGTCAACAAGTTAAGTTCGGACCGCCCTCATGGGTAGCCTCTGCCAAAACTTGTGAACTATACTAAGCCCTGAATTGGAGAGTGAAAACTCATTAGTTCCATTTTTATTTAGTGTTCAGTAATAATAATAATAATGATCACCTCTATTATTAATAATTATTAATATTTATTTAAACGGCTATTTAATGTCTATGTTTTACTTTTGGGCGTTCGTATTTTTAGTAAAATTGACTAATATATCCTTACTAAATTAAAATGTTGGCATTCAATCCTTACCAACATCTCTATATTCGAGATTGTTGGTTGTTATATGCATGTCCATTTTTTTTGCCATAATGCTCTTACTATTGTTAAGGCCAAAAAAAAAAAAAAACTGAAAATGCAAGGATACACTAATGCTCTTTCTTGTGGATGTCTTATTTTAACCAAAATGCTCTTTCATTCTCTTTAGAGGAAATTTTAGAAAGGATGTTGGACTTGCCCTTATGATAATATAAAGGATAACTTAGTTCCTGTTCTCTAGAGATTATTTGAATATTTTTTAGTTCAGATGAGTTCATATAAACTTTTTTTAGTTCAAATAAACTTTTTTAAGTTCAGATGAGTTCAGATAATCTTTTTTCAGTTCAGATGAGTTCAGTTCAATAAACTTATTTAGTTTCCATATAAGTTAAGTTCAGCAAACTTATTTTTATTTTAGTTCAGTTCAGTTTAAATCAGTTCAATATTTTTATATTTTTTCATGTCAATTCAGTTCAGTTCAGTTCAATATTGTATATTATAATAATTTAAATAATGCTAAAAATATTTTGTGATTTTACCATCATGCGTCGTCGTAGACCCTCTTCTTTTAAGCTTAATTGTTCATATCAGTTCAGTTTAGTTCAGTTTCAATATGATTTGATGAAATTTAGATTAATTTAGTCATACCAATTCTTTTTTTTCAAAACATTAATTTCACTTCAGTTTAGTTCAACAACAATATAATTTGATGCACTGAATTAAGGCTAATTTATTCATACCGGTTTTTTTAACGCATTAACTTTTACTTCGATTCAGTTCAATTCAGTTTAGTTCTGTAAAATATAATTTGAGAAAATTAAGGTTAATTTAGTTATACCAGTTATTTTTTCAACACAATTATTTACACTTCAGTTCAGTTTAACATTAAGGCCCTGTGTGCCAGAGCTTTTATGTATATCAGTTCAGTTCAGTTCAGTGACATTTAATTTGATGAAATTCATGTTAATTCAGTCATCCTGGTTTTTTTTTTCAGTACATTAATTTTCACTTTAATTCAATTCAATCCAGTTCAATTCAACAAGAAATAAACTCTATCAAACTCTAAGTTATACTCAAATTATTATTTGGAAATTGTACAGCTCGTTTTGTTACCTCTTTTTGCTCTCTGGCGATTTCTTCACGTTTACAATCTTCTCTGATCCTTGCCGCCGCCGGCTAGGGTTCCGGCCTATGGCCGCCCCCATGGCGGAGAACGCTGCTCCGCCACACACCAGATCCTTCGCTCAAATCTTATCCCCGATCGCCACCGCGGCGGAACCCATCAATCCTAGAGATCAGTCGACGGAACCATCCCAGTCCGCCGGACCTCTCTTCAATCCAAAACCACAGATCACCCATCTTGGCGAACCTGGGCTACGTTTTTTAGATGATGAATGTGAGACATTAGAAGCACCTCTCAAACTTACTCTAGTCGGCAAGTTTTCCAGGGCAAGACCGACGATGGACAGACTCCGGCGAGACTTCCAAACGGCATGCTTCATTGCTGGTGCTGATATCAATTTACTTGATCACCCCCAAGTATTGATTTCATTTTATAACCAAGAGGATTATATTCGCTGTTGGCTCCATAAAAGTCTGGAGTTTTGGAGAATACTCCCTCAGAATCACCAAGTGGATGCCCATCTTTGATCCTGAATCTGATTCACCAATCGTCCCTATATGGATCGCCTGCTACGGTATCCCCCAAGCACTCATCGCTTTAGATCCCATGATGAACATTGGGAACCTGATTGGGAGTTCTATCAAGGTGGACAAAGCCACACTTCACCGCACTCGCCCACATGTAGGTAAGGTTTGCGTCGAGATAGATATCACCAAACCGAGGCTAAACCGTGTATGGCTAGTGTACAGAGGTGTTGGCTTCTGGCAATCAGTTGAATACGAAAATGTCCCAGATTATTGCTGCAAATGTTCTAAGCTTGGCCATATATCCTCTATCTGCAAGTCTGGTACCTTTCAGAGACAAGCTGAGCCATGGAGACCTAGACAGAACCAAAATCCCCCAGCCCCTAGAGCTGAGGTTTCGGTCCCAGCAAAATCTCAGCCTGTGACTCAATCGGCAAAGACGCCTCAGCCTCCTCCTCATACTAATCAGCAAAAAGGTAAAGAGAAGGTAACATATGCTCCTAAAGTTGTCCAAAATATTACTCCTGTTAGCTTTACGAGTAAAAATGCTTTTGCTGCATTGTCTATGGAGTCTGATATGCCTGATTCTGATGCTTGTGAAATAGTCAATACTGTTCATGCTCCTCAGAATGCCATTGTTGAAGTCCCTAATGAACCTGTCATATTGCTTGAAAACTCTGACAAACCAGAATCATCTAGATATAATGAGCCAGTTATGAAACAAGCTGAAATTGTATTGCAACCAATTTCACACGCTGATAATAATGTAGATGCATATAAATCACAAGCTGAAAAACATTGCCCAACTCATGTTGAGGAGATTTCTGTTATAATACAGCCACATGAAGCTATTGATTCTACAGTTTCCTTGGGAGCCAGTGGTGAAACAAACACTGGTAAAACTAATTTTTCCTCTGAGATTACAGACAATGCAGGGATCCTGACACAGGGGGAACATGCTAATGTTACAGAAGATTTTCAGCTTCAGGAAGCTATTCAACAACAAAATCATCAGCTTTTAATTTCAGAAAATGAGGAAGAGGGCCAGGTAAGTCCAGGTATGAATAGAATCCCAATATATTTTGATGATAATGGTGTGATAGAAAAACTACAGTGGTCTAAAGAACATAGGGGCGATTTTATATTAGAACCTGTTCTACAGGATCAGGAAAAATTTAATAAACTCATCAAACCTGTTGAGATTTCAGATGCAGAACTTCTGGATAATCTACAACACACACAAACCAAAAAATTAACTAGAGATAGGAAAAAAGATTTTACTAGCTCTACAAAATCAGTAACTACTAAAACTATAATCACTCGAAATGACTATAAAACCATGCAATCATAATGATGTACAACATTTGTGTTTGGAATGTTAGAGGCATTAAAAACATCAAAGCTCAACAAAGAGTATCAAACATGAAAAGGAAACATAACATAGGACTATTTGTGTTGCTTGAACCTTTTCTGGGTAGTAATCGAATAGCTTTTGTTTCTTATCAACTTGGATACAACAACTATTTTTCTGACCCTAGAAGTAAAATATGGACTTTAGTGTTTCAATCAATATTGTACATGATCAGTTTGTCTTAACTGATATCAAACATACCTCAATGAACCAAATGTGGAAAGCAGCTTTCATTTATGCTAGACACAATAGCAATGCTAAAATCTCACTATGGAATGAACTCATCAACCATTGTAATCATCATATACTTCTTATCGGTGATTACAATGCAATGAGGGAAAGCTCTGACTACCTAGGTCAATCAGCACCTGACCTAGTATCTATGTTAGAGTTTAATGAATTCATCCAGGATAATCACTTGGTTGAAGTTCCTACCTCAAGGGTCCACTACACATGGACAGGGGTAAGGAATCGGGGTCCGGTTTGGGAGAGGTTAGATAGGGGTTTTGCAAGTACTGAACTATCAAATATAATTCCTAACATATGCATGAGAGCTAAAGCCAGATGGCCTTCTAACCACTCGCCACTGTTAGTTAACATTGATACCCAAACAGCAAATCCAAGTCCAAAATCCTTCAAATTCCAAAATTGTTGGATATCACACCCTGACTTTATGCACACAGTGAATAACAGTTGGTCAGAGAGCACCAATACTTATGGCATGCTAAATTTTTCCTTAAAATGGCTTTAAAAGTTTGGAATAGAGATGTATTTGGTAATGTGCTTGACAATGTTAAGTTAGCAGAAGATAAAGTCCTAGCTAAAGAACAAGATCATCAGAACCTTAACAATGATCATAACAGGACCTCTTTGCATCTAGCGCAAGCTGAGCTAGCACAAGCTCTGTCTAGGGAAGAAACATTTTGGAAGCAAAAATCCAGGGTTAAATGGCTTAAAGAAGGGGATTTAAATACAAAATTCTTTCATTCTTCTGTTAAATCTAAACACTCCAGACAAAAAATCGCAACCATAAAAATGGTAATGACCAGTGGATCACAAATCCAGAAGAAATTGGTACAGAGGCGGTTAATGTTTTTCATAAATTATTAACTGATGACCACTCTGACCATAATGGGGGCTGGAAAATGAAATGTTTTCTAAAATACAACCCTTAGTCACTGATCAGATGAATCACACCTTGATGAAGGTTGTAACCACAGATGAGTTGAAACAAATAGTGTTTCAAATAGACTGTGACTCTGCACCAGGGCCTGATGGTTTCTCAGGAACCTTCTATAAGAACTGTTGGGATTTTATTGCCACTGATTTGGTACAGGCTGTTCATGAATATATGTCTGGTGTACCCATCCCTAGAGCTATATCTGCAACTTTCATAGTTCTAACCCCTAAAAGAGAGGTCAACACTAAATTTTCAGACTACAGGCCTATCAGTCTTTCAAATTTTGTAAATAAAATCTTTTCCCGTATAATCACTCATAGGATGAAGCCATGATGCCAATGCTTATCTCCCCTGAACAGTCTGCATTTGTTCAGGGAAGAGAACTAGCAGATAGTGTCTTACTTATGCATGAACTAACAGAGTTTTTGAACACAAAAAGAGGTGGTTTTAATGTATTTCTAAAACTGGACATGATGAAGGCTTTTGATAGAGTTGCATGGGGGTTTCTGGAAAAAATCTTACTAAAATGGGATTTAATTCAGGATTAGTGAGGAATATAATGGGCAACATCAAAGCACCAAGTTTTTCTGTTCTTGTGAATGGTAAACCACATGGTTTTTTTAAGGCTTCACGAGGTCTTAAACAGGGGGATCCTTTGTCCCCTTACTTGTTTATACTGATGACAGAAGTTTTTACAAAGAATCTAGGTTACTTATTCGAGCAATCAAGAATAGAGTACTATAAGGTGCCACATGGAACTAGAATTGTAACACATTTAGGGTTTGCTGATGATACGGTCGTCTTTATGAGAGCAACTCATAGAGGTCTTATTAATTTCATGACTTTTCTGGAAAACTATGAAACAGTTTCTGGTCAGAAAATCAATCTAGAAAAATCATCATACTATCTGTCAGAATCAGCACCACAATCTTATCACAATATGATTGCCCAGATCACCTCTATGACACAAGGATCATTTCCTTTCAAATACCTGGGCTCCCCAATCTTCACATGCAGAGTTCAGCATTGTTACTTTCAATCCATCTTTGATTCTATAGCCTCTAAACTTGTCTTATGGCAAAATAAATGGCTTAATCAAGCTGGTAGACTAGTACTTATAAAACATGTATTATCTGTTATCCCATTACATATCTTGACAGTTATAAAACCAACTGATGGGGTAATTGATAAGCTACATGTACTCTTTGCTAAGTTCTTTTGGGGAACATCGGAATATGGCCAAAATAAAATATGGAGGTCCTGGATCAACATGTCTTATCCTTTTATTGAAAATGGCCTAGCCGTTAAAAACCTCCACAGCACTACACAGAGCTTTTCTATCAAAATCTGGTGGAAGCTCCAACAAGGGGGTAGCCTCTGGTCTGACTTCATGTGGTCTTTACCTGACTCTAAAAGGAATTCAAAAACATGGAGAAGATATAGAGCAATCAATGAGATTGCTACAAAAAACTCCATAATAAAATTGGGGTCAGGGAAGTCTCTTTCTGGTTAGCTAATTGGAATGGGAAGGGATATCTACTTGAACTATGGGATGATGAATTTACTATCATTAATCTTGATATGACAGTTAAGGATTTTTTCTATGATCAAGAAAATCTTCTACTCCCTCTTTCTCAAGGTTTTACTCCTGATATTTATGCTATTATTGCTAACGATTTCATCGTCTCAGAGGACTATCAGGATACACTCATCTGGAAGCCACGGGTCAATGGGAGATTCACTATTGCTTCTGCCTACGAACTTATCATGCCAAAGAGAACTCAGGTGAACTCCTTCCAACACTTATGGTCTAAATATTTGCCTAGGAAAATTTCAGTTTTCTGCTGGAGACTCACGAATAGATTAATCCTTATGTCTGATGTTCTTCAAGAGAATCATGTTCAATTGGCATCTAGATGTTGTTTCTGCTTTAATGAAGAAGATGAACTGCAACATGTTTTTAATGAATGCACTGTAATTCAAAACCTGTGGAATAATATTGATCTAAGTTTTGAAATTGTTCCTGTGACATTTGATAACCTTTGGAATAGGTTTATCCATTACTGGAACCTCACTTTGACATCAAAAATTGATGTACCCTATATATACTCTAGTTTTTAGTGTATTTGAGACTTGTTTTGAAGACCATTTTGTAACAAAGCATAGGATTTTAGAGTGAATTGTATCATTAGAGCTTTATGTTTAGAGCTTGTAAATTCTTATATTTATGTGTGTATTTTGAAACTTCTTGATGTGAATTCTTGAAGACCTTCTATGACTATGCTATAGAGCTCGGAACTTGAAGAATTGGTCATAGAAGTGTCGCTGTGAAGAACAGTGACCAAAGAAAGCGTCGCTAAAGCTTCGGCCCACTTGCCTCTTTAAGCTGAATTTTGAGGCTATAAATACTCCCCTTATCCTCTCATTTCCAACGAGCTCTCACAATCCAAACCCAATTTCCCTCTAGTTTTTCTTCCATTTCTCCCCTTTTCTTCCATTTGATTTGATGAACATGTTTGTATTAATTAGGATTATTGTTGTAGGCTAAAAACCCATCTTGGGGGCATGTGATTGAACTTCTATTATGGGTTGAGAACTTGTTTGTGTAGCTTATGAATGTTTGACTTGCAAGTGAATGATTGTGTTGTATTTGTGTGTTTTGATGCTTGATATGGTTAGGAACAATTTCCTAGTTATAGAAATGTGTTGAATCTTGCTAGAAACATGGTTGGAATGCTAACATTTCCTCTATTGTTGAGTAGTAGATTTATGAGTTAATTACATTTTGCTATCATTTGTGTTTGCTCTTGAATCCATTCACTAGTGTTATATCCATGTTAATTTCGTTATCGAATATCATGGGTAGTGTTTATTGAGTCTCTAATTGGTAATGCCATTAACGAATCGGTTTAAATGCTATCATTTATGTCATTTGTCGATGAGAGTTGTGGTGATGCTTTCGTCATCCACAACTATCATAGTGAGATTGAGAAATATGTCTCTATGATTAGAGGTATCTTCTTATGATAAACAATCATCATTCTCAAAGCAACATGTCATAGTTTGAGGAAGAACCCATGGTAGAAAGTTGAAATCACATGCGCCCAAGACTTGCATTTTAGATAGTTAATCTTTACTTAGATAATTGCATGATAATTTAGATTTTCATTTGCTTTGCATCGTAGTGTTTCCTACAAAACCAACTTCAAAACCTCCCCTTGTTTACCTCGCTTTCTATATAATATATATGTATGTGTTAATAATCTTCGCTAAAACACTAAACAAAACTCCTTCTCCTTGTGGTTCGATCCCTACTTCCCTCTATCTACTCTATAGTAGTTAGAAGTCGTAGGTGAAATATAAATGTGTTTTGATTGAGTGGGATTCCCATTTACGACGTGGGAAAATCGCTTGTCAAAAATGCATAGGATCTGTTCTAGGTTGATCCCTGTCATAGTGGTATGGGTAGTATGGTGTGCAAGAAACTCTTATCTCCATGATAGATTACACCCAACGATTTCTAGGATGAGAACAAGGATCATGACTATTTTACAGGCTATATTGTATGTTCATAACTTGAGATGGAGCTTATCTGATGCAAGCTTACTCCCTGTGTGAACTATCTCTTTGGCACCTTTGAATAGTTTCATACATTCTCAACATATCATGCAGGTCAACTAGAAACTACCAAAGGCTGAATACAAGCTCAACACAAATGGCTCTAGTCTTGGTGTTTCCAGGCAGGCTGGGGCTGGGATGGTTCCAAGAAACATGGAGGGAAGAGCCATTTTCATTAGACGAAAAGAAAGCCTGGAAGCAGAGGTACTTGCCCTCATTAAAGGGTTGGAAATGGCCTACTGCTTGGATATAACCAACCTTAAGGTAGAAGTAGACTCCCTGGTTTTATTGCAGATGATCAAGAAACAGTACAAGGTCCCATGGAAGCTCATTGATTTCATGAGAGTCATATGGGACCTGCAAAGTGAGTTTACTATCTCTTTTTCACATATATTTAGGGAAGCAAATTCTGTGGCAGATGCCTTAGCAAAGTTAGCTAGTACCACGCGGATAAATCATGAGTTCAATCACCTTAATCTCCCCAGGGAGATTAGAGGATTGGTTGGACTTGATAACAGAGAGTTTCCATACCTAAGAGTTAAATGATATTTGGAACAATTTACTGGTTTATGGTTCTGATTTGCAGGATTGAACAATTGAAAGCTTTGGTTCTCAAGGAATGCTCAGGTGTTTCTTCTCCAAATTACTTAACACATACTTCTATCTACAGATCACCACTAAAGTATCATTATTTGCAGGAATGTGCCACAAAGCCTATTGGCCTTGTGGATACTCAAGAGGAAACATCAAAATATCTCAATGCAGCTGGGCTCAGCACAAGGGAGACCAGAGCACACTCCTTAACTGCTGGAATCTTCATTAAACTACTAGGCATCTCTGTACAGTTAAGGATTCCTAATCACATTCAAGGGGCTAAATGGCTTTTCTCCTTGCTTGGCTTGGTGATTACCGAACTGCCCCTTGCAAATGTTATTCTCGCTGAGGCAAACTTGTGTTCGACAAGTGTTATGCTTGTTGAATACTAACCTGGATCAGTTGAGTAGATATCGATTAGAAATCCTTGACTATAGGCTCGAAATACCTTGTACTATTCAAGTTTTTTCATCCTATCGGTTAGGGTTTTTCTTGGTCATTCCAAGTTTTTTCATCCTAAGTGATAGGATTTTTCTTGAACTCATTGTAGCTACAAGACAAAAGTTTGAGGTTATTATGGTTTGGGGAGCCAAACAAATCTCCCCCACCTTTGGTGGTTTAATTAAAAAAAAATACTCAAATTATTAAATTTCAAATGTTTTGAAAATGTCATATTTATTTCATTTCAGTTCAGTTGATCTATATATTCCAGCTCAACTTTGTTCTATATATTTTCATATTAAATGTATTATGCTACATTTAGATTAATAAATTTCAAATAGATTGGAATTGATCATATTTATATTTCAATTCAATTCAATTCAGTTTATCTACATAAGTGCAACTCAGTTTAATATATTTTAATATTAAATGTATTATGTTATATTTAGATTAATAAATTTCAAATATATTGGAAATGATCATATATTTTAGTTAGTTTCAATTTAGTTCAGTTCAATTTATCTATAATTTCAATTCAGCTCAATTTCTAAGTTCAAATGAGTTCAGCTAAATTTTTTAAGTAGGTAAGTTCAGATGAGTATAAAGTGTAAAAAATATGGACATAAAAAGTAAAGTGTGGACTAAATAGTCACTGGAGTTTCATAAATTACAATTCAAGCTAGTTAGCTGAATTATAAAGAGATGGTTTCAACGACCACTTCAGTCACTCTTAAAACTTGTGTTCAATTTGTTAGGCCTGAATCACTCTCTGATTTAACATGAATATAGCTGAATCACTACACTTTAGATCAGTTTGTAATGTTCCACTCCCATTATCTATTGGTATTTTACTTTTAAATCCATACTTACTGAGATCAGATAATTCATGAGATATCAATATTGGGAACTGCATGGAACAAACAGTTTTAGGATCAAAATTAACTCCACCTCAAAATTTGACGAAACTGGTTTAAGTTCTAAATAGTTTAGAAACAAACAAGTGCCAAGCACATCACATAAGTAGAGTTTTCACAAACGAATCCAATGAACCTCAAATGATAACCAAGTACAGAAACTCTTAGCAAAAATCATCATTGATAGAACTAGACTTAAATCTTGTTGAAGGCAACAATGTCACAGCTCTGCACATATTCGCTGATTGGCTCAACAGTAAGGCGCTCCTCAATCAAATCATCAACTGAGACAAGGTCATCCACAATTGTAAGCATGATGTGTAACTTCTTGATACCATAACCCACTGGCATCAATTTTGCTGCACGAAAACAAGAGTAAGGTCAAGATAATGGGAAACCAAAATAATGTGCAGAAACATAATGCAAACATCAGATTAGCAAAAGAGGAGAAAATGTAAAACCAAAACAATGTGCAAAGAAGGGAACACAAAGAAACCATACATGCTCCCCAGAGAAGCCCAGGCAACTCAACACTGCGAACTGCCTCCTCAAGCTTTTTCATGTCAGTTTCATCATCCCATGGTTTCACATCCATAAGCACGGAAGATTTTCCACCTGATATTACAGATTCAAGTCAGTTTGAAAGGTACAACAATTAAGTAAACAAAGAAAGAATCCAAAATGCATCTATTTTATATTCTAGCAGAAAGCCCAGACTATCAAACCCATCAGCATGCAAACAGCTTAAGATGCAAATACGAGCCAGCAAGAATCCATCAATTTTAAAATTCCAGCCCTAAATAGTTGTTATGAAAGCCTTCAGCAGAAACTTACTCTCTTTCTTCTTTGATGCTTTTGCACTTGCGGCAACCTCCCTCTCTTCAGCTGCCTTCTTTTCCTCCTCTGTCTCGTCCTCGAAGAGACCAAGGTCATCATCATCATCACCAGCAGGCTCTTCCTAGAAAAGGATATAAGCTTCAATCAGTGACACTACAAGAATATATACCAGCTATACCAACAACACTGCACCAATAATATCATAACAATGGTTTAAATGCAAGACAAGATTGCAAATTTACAACCAATACATCAATTTTTAACCATGGTGACAATGCCATCAAAACAAGTATTAGTGATGTTAAAATCCTCCAACTGCAAGAGTGTCTTGACACTCAATACTTAACAAAACGCAAACACTTCCTAGTTTGTGGGGTTATGAACAACAAAACTAACAAGTAGAACTTCCTAGTTTGTGGGATTAAGACAGATTAACAACAAAACTGATATAAGACAGTGATTTAAACCTTCTATGAAAAGCTTTTTACTTGTCAAATCACAAACAATTTAATTGCACTTTGTTTTGGTTACGAAAATTTAACAAGAATAAAATATAACAATCTAGCATCAATCATATTTCACTGAACACATACTTGACCCTAAAAAGGACACCTCCTATGAAAAGATTTTCACTAAACAAAAAAATCACAGACTTGCAACTTCCTATCCATAATATGGATGAGAGCGGAACAATAGAACAACCCTAAAAGCAAATACCTTAGCCACCTCAGCCGGAGCAGCAACCTCAGCAGCAGCAGAGGCACCAAGTCTCACACCGACAGCCTTTCCTGGGAAGCTGTATACAATGGACCCACAATCAAAATTCATAGTACCAAAATTTCACTAAAAAGTATTTTTTTTAAAAATCAATTGGAAGCAGAATCATACCTAGCGCTGAGCTTAGAAGACACATATTGGTACCACTGGCTAGCAGCAGGGTACAGATCGGAACTTGGCAAACCCGAAACAGCCACATACACCTTGATATCATCCTTTGTCAACACATCCCTAATATTTAAGCACAACAATAATCAGAACAATTCGACCAAAACATTAAACAAATTTAAGATACGACAAGACTCAGATGCATACCCAGATATGAACTTATTGCCGGAAAGGTGGCCCTCGAGGGACTGGAGTCCAGCCTCAGCGTGAAGATCCTTGAAGGTGACGGCCATCGATTCTGATCTGGGGTTTTGGGTTTGATGAAGTGGAAGAAAAAGGTAGCGATTTGGAGAGAAACGAAAGCAGACTGTGGCTACAAGAGAGTGCGGTATTTATATGGTAGAACAAAACCCTAGAGGCTAATCTTACCTTTTATATGGTGTATTGTTGGGGGTATATTCCTTGGTTTTTGTCTTTTAAAATCTTAGTCCCCCCACATATATGTAATTTCGATTTCACCCCCATCAATTGTTGTTCAGGCAAAAATAACGAAAATTAAATTAAATTAAATTAAATTAAATTAAGAACGAAAATTATTACAAAAATATGTTCTTTTTCTAGCATTGTTCTACTTATTTTTATTTTTTTTGAAAAGAGTTCTACTTACTTTATTTAGGAAAGGGATGATGCTTATTGTCATACTTTTTACCTCTCATAGCGCTGAGTACCGTTACTAGTTCCGACGAATTCATAGCAAGCACAACTCTTGAGAGTTTCCTCTAGTTGCTGCTTTGATTCCCCTACATTATGCATTAGTTTTAGCTTGAAATGGAGATGTAGAGACAATGAATCGGTTCCATTGACATGTCCATCATTGAAAGAAATTGTCCACCCCGCAATGTCTAACTTACAATTCTTCTGAAAAGATCCATCACCTTACTTAACTCAAATGACTTCCATTTCTTAACCATGGAACGAGATTCGATCAAGGGTATTTGAGCTTATGGCTCGTGAACTCACCAAGTCATGTCCTTTATAAAGTAAGAACTTAGAAGTAGCCATGTTTGCAGAAATCCTAGCATCTTTTTTTCATCCTCCATTGCTTTTTTTATTTCTTAACATTCAGATTTTCTATAAGGTGAACACCATAAATCTCGTGTCATCCTCCAAACATCCTAACATAAGCCAATGTTGTATCCATGAGTGTCAAGACCCATTCCAAAAATCAGAGCCACCATTGTTTTCCATTCGATTTGCCGAATTGGCTTTCGTCCGAATAGCGATACTCGGGCAGAAGCCGATTTGGAAAATGCATCAGATTGAAACTAGGTTTCTGCCGTCAAATCGACAATTCTGATGGGAGAAGGAAGCTCTCAATAGTCTCGTTTAGCATTTGATTGCCACATCGGCTTTCGTCCGGTTATCGCTAATCAAACTGAACTTGTATGTAATCTGAACTGAACCAAACTGAACAATTTTGATTTGAACATAAATAATTTGAACTAACTTAAAATAATGTATTGCGAGATAAAAATTGAGCCAAATAATATTGTAAACATCACATCTAAACTAAAATGAACTAAACTAAACTAATTTTTTTATCTGAACTGAACTGATTTGAACTGAAGTAAACAAAACGTACTAGGAAACAAACAAATAATAAACAAATAGTGCCAAATATCATAAACTGATATTTCATCTGAACCAAACTGAACTATTTTGATTTGAACATAATTAATTTGAATTGACGTAAAAAAAATGTATTGTGAAATAAATTTGAGCCAAATAATATAAACTTGTAGATATGATTTGAACTAAACTGAATTGAACATACCCTAATAAAATAAAATGAATAATAAATATATTTAAAGAAATTTTATATAAAAAAATAAATATACAGGAATACGCTGAACTGAACTGAAATAAATTTAAATTTATGTAACTGAACTGAACTGAAATAATTTTAAAATATTTAACTGAACTGAACTGGAAAAGAATTAAATAAATTTAACTAAACTGAACTGAAATAATCTACAAATTAGTTATGGCAAACATGGTCTTAGGCCCTGTTTACCAGAGCTTATCCGTAGATCAATTCAATTCAGTGCAGTTCAGTTCAATTCAGTTCAGTGAAAATGTAATTTGATGAAGTTCAGGTTAATTCAGTCATGCTGATTCCATTTTTCAATACATCGATTTTTACTTCATTTCAGTTCAGTTCAGTTCAATTTAGTTCAGTTCAATTCAGTACGTCAAGAAATAAGCTCTATTAAACAGGGCCTTAATATATCTAATTATAGTTATTAATTGTCTAACTTATAATCAAATAGTGTTAAGGTCAAATTATGACAATACATATATGAATAAAAGAAAAGAAAAGTGTCCTAGTACCCTTAAACTCTTTGTTAAGTGTCGTGTAACCCTAAAGTTTAGAAAAGTGTCTTGGTAAATATGAACCGACATTGACTTTATAAATTTTACCTCCGTAAGCTCTAACCGGCATCTAGATAATTATTTTCATGACTTTCAACTCACTTAAAAATCATAAATAAACAGTTGGATGGCTATTCGGAGATTTCATGTGTACGATTTATAGTCCAGGGCTACAAAAATACTTTTAAAAACCCAGGTGCATGAATACTTAACAAAGAACTCAAAGGTACCATCTCAAAAAAAGAAAGAAAGAAATGAGAGGGAGTGTTTTTATATTTTGTTTTGAAGAGAATGATAATTTACAGTCCAGTAGTATCAAAACACTTTTCAAAAACTCAGGTGCATGAATACTTAACAAGAATTCATAGGTACTCCCTCTAATTTTTTTATTTTTTTTAGATGGTAGTGAGTATTTTATATTTTTTTATTTTTTTATTTTGAAGAGATGATGATTTAGCCAACTAGTCATGGTTGTCACTATTATCACTATTAGTGTAGGCCTTATAATTTTTTTTAGCTGAACTGAAATGAAAAAAATTAAATATATTTAATTGAACTAAAATAAATTTAACTGAAATGAAATAATTTTAAAATTTAACATATATCATTACAATCAATAGTAATAAAGTAACTTTTAATATTAAAAATCTATAATATATTTAATGAATTTTTTTTTTACTAAACTGAAAAAAATGTAAACCTATTTAAATTAACTGATTTACATAAAAGCTATAGCTAACAGGGCCTGTAAAATAAATAGTTAGAACCTAGTAAAAAGAGTTCTCAAAAAACTCCTCAAAATTTTTGTTCCAATAATTTCATATACTACTTCTATTTACTTTGCAAGAACATCATAGTTATTCCTCCAGAGTTGTTTATATGCTACAAACTCCACTACAATGCATCAATTTATATTATATATACATTGAACACAAATCCTTCATATCGTTGCTAGAGAATGATGAATAAGAACCCACAGGATATGAAAAGGAAACATATTTCTCTCATCATTCCTCAATCCTTTTAAGCACAATTGCATACACAAGCACATCACTTCTCAATCTTATCCTCAGCAGAGCTACAAAAATGCTTTTCAGAATCGCATCAGATAGAGCTTGTTCTTCGGAGCTGATATCTCGGTTCAGAAGCAACATTCATTGGCAGCAAATTGTCCAGTTCCTGCAAAAGCCACAATTTTTTTTTTGAATTATCATGTAGAAACGCCAAACTGCAGGAAGAATCAAAACTGACATTTCAAATAAACTAGCACTCTGCCAGTTTCCTGTAATTAAATAAGTAAACCTAAAGTTTCACAGCATCCAAGCAAAATCTCAAATTTCTGCCCAAACCCGCGAGTCACAGACATATCATCCCCCAGCAAACCCCACACAATTGTTTAACTTATTGTAACAGCCAACACTATCTGAGCTTGAGAAGGTAGTCCACAAGTGGGCTTAGATGAGTTAGCAATTATGGTTATAACTTATATGCTTTAAAAGGAACATGATAGAAATAATTGTGTAAAAACAACAAGCCTATAATATAGTAGGCATTAGATCAAATCTGAAAAGAAGCTCAAGCTCAAGGGTTAAAAGACCCAAACCCTCTATTTGATATTGACATCCAGAAACCTTACAAAGACAACCCTGCTCAAGTCCTTTTCCCAGAGTCTAGCATAAACAGGTTCAGTAAGCATAGTTTCAGAGAAACTGGAAAAACAAAAACAAAAAAAACCAAGTACAGATTTCTTCCAACACCCTACTCTCCCAACACCATCTTAAACCCAAGGTTGCTAATGTTAGTTGATTCAGGCATGACCTACCAAATCTTCAAGTTAAACTATCTACTTTTCTTTGAACCAAACCAAGCATGAAAATATAAATATTCTCAGATGCAGGCATACAAATCCTAATATGGAGGGCTGATTTTATAGCATTCATATTCTTCAAATTGTTCACAAACTTAAGATGCTCTTTCAGCTTACTAATTTTGCAGGAAAGATGTGGGTGTATGTATCAGTCACCACTGCACAACATACAGAATCTGTACATACAACGACATTAAGGTACAAGATGGTATAAAATTGCCATCTCAAACATCCGTCCTCAAAACTATTTTGCTAAACCAAACACTATAAAAAAGGAAAACAGGGCTCATGGTATTGAATATATTAGAGACAGACAACGATAATAAATAACATGGCTGCATGTGCTCTTCCATTAACACGCAACTATTTATTTTCTTTTCCTGTACATTTTATTGCTAGCTTGAGCCTTGAGTACTGCAGAGACATATTTGGATGATAAGCTCGCGCAACTGAGCTCGGCAATAATGAAACATAGATGAGGGGTATCGATCCCTGTACCTCTCATATGCTACGTAAGTCCAGACCATCTGAGCTACATCCCCAGATGAGAGGCCTTATATAATCTTACAACTTAAAACCTTACAATTGCTTAACTGATATTTACTTCAAAGAAAATGAGTGTAGCTTGTAGAAATAATTTATACTAGTATTTAAATATTAAGTTCTACAAAATCGTTAAAACTTGATCATAGCCCGCCTTAAGAGGCACTCTACCTATTTTGCTTTCACATCTCAGCATGTCCGCACTTTCAATTTATCTGAAGTCTCTTAAAGCAGTCAATATTCTAATACCTTTGGAATAGATAAGTTATAGAGTCCCAAAGATCATGTATTTCCTCGAGCTTCATAATCTTCAGATGACGTAACAGTAAATTGGTTCTGTATTTAGCTAACATGCATCTATTATCCATCTAGGTCACAAGGTCTAAGTGTCTAAGGTATAGGTGTTGGATCCAGGCTTAGGTCTAGGAGTCAAGCTCATTAACGTAACCAGGAGCGGAGCTAGGAAATTTATGATGGTGATTTTAAAATTTACAAGGATGCAAAGGATGAATTAAATTAAAGTTGCCGAAACCACGCACAAACACAAGGAGACTTGACTAAATTAATAAGCTTCAATTTAAATCGTAAAAGGGAATCAAGGAAAAAATCAGAGCCATTAGGGGATGACCAATCAGATTAGATGGATAAATACAATGGAAAGGGATAATGTAGAGTTAAGGAAAGGTTATCTTCTCCTATACCCCAGCTAATACTAAATCCTTAATTATTTTACCATGGGATAACTAATAAATATGAGTAACTCCATAGCAAGTCCAACAGATTTTCTATAAATTTTTCTAAAGTAGAGAATGAAAGTCAATGATCTCCATATTATTTTTCAACAGTATTAAATGGCATGGATATCTATATATTAAATGGCATGGAGTTTCAACAGTATTAAACTCCAACAGTATATCTATATATTTTGAATTGACCTCCTATTTTTGGCATGGAGAATTTGATGACAGTTGGAAAGGTAGTTTGATTCCTACTTTTAGCAAAATACCATAAATTTTTTGTTCTCTAAAATTTCTTCACATTCTGCATATATAGAGTTTTTTTTTCTTCTCTCCTCACTTTTCTATTATGGAGAATCGTATAGAGATTCTGTTGGAGTGAAAATTTTGTCAAAATCTCCAAATTTGAATAGAATCTCTAATATAGCAAAACTGATGGACTTGCTCTAAACATATAAATTTATGGGAGCTAACTAGTGGAAAGCATTCATAAGAGTACTAGGACACAATACAGTTATTTTACTAATAAAATATAATCATGGCATCCTCTATTTGTATCCTGTCTCTGTCTGAGTAGCCACTCCTCTTTTCTGCTCTTTCTTTATCTACCTCCGTCCTCTTTCTTTCTAATAACCTCCACATCCATTCTGCAATTCTTGCTTTTCTAAATTCAATTTATTGTTTATTTAATATTTGAATTTGTCTCTAGAATCTTTACTGAAGAATATGAACACTCATCACAACATTTATACCATTCTTGGCTCTTATAGATCACAGATATGGAGCCATAAGATGAAGAATTATTCTTAGGGATGGAGATAAAGAAGAGGGTTACTACAGATGCCAGCAACTATTTAAATACAGCTTGTCACTCTTGGTAGATATAAAAACCTTTTAATTTCTAACTTCTATATAAATTTGTTTTTTATGAGACTCCAACTTCATGCTAGACAAGGTACTGACTTTATCCTCCATTTCTTTGAGTAAGAGCATTAAGGTAAGCTGGTAAATCCATCAAATCTCAGTTACCACACTGTTTAATTCCACAAGAAAGTGACAGAAAGAAAGAATTGCAGAGTATACGAAGAGTAAACCATCCAAAGAACTGTAATATTACACACTTCAACCCTGCATAAAACAGACTAAAATAGGAAAATAAACATCTTCCCACACATAACTTTTCCTGAGTGTACGCGTCGACAACAAAAGGGGCCATGACATGAACTAATCCCAGAAAGAAAAGAACAAACTGAAAACTTGGATATAAGATTTTCGACGGCTGGAAACTGACGTGAACAGATGGTAAACTTCCAAGGACTCAAAAGAAGGCAAAAACCTGTGGTGAGGATTGAAACTCAGATGGGTTGGAGAAAGAAAAATGAAGAGTATTTCTGGGCGACTTCATTTACATCAATTGGTTTTCAATAAGAGCACAGCCATTCGCAAGACTGACATGAGAAAAACCAGGAATTGGAAATATTACATAAACTAATCCAACACATACAGCCCCATTAAACGATAAATGCAAAAGGTACTGGAAAAGGAAAAAGGAAAAACTTGAAATCAAAATCAGGACAATGAAGGTATAATGCTCAGCTAATTCTTATTCATTTTCAATCATACTCCACAAATACGATCCGACGTACCAGAATTAAACTGATAAGCATTAAGGATATAGACAAAGAAATATATTGCTAGCGTATTAACTTAAGACTGTCAATGGAATAGAGTTATAGAGATTCCAGTGAATAAAATCTAAGCCGCAGATCCCTACTATAGGATATGGACATGAAATTTAACCTCTGCTCAAATGTTTGTAACCAGTACAAAGTAAATTAGATTGTGGGATTCATGATTAATCAGAAAATCAGAATGGCAATATAGAGGGAGAAACAAAGAGATCAATACCTTCTCTTTCTTAAGCTTCATATTTTCCTCTTCAAGACGAGAAACCTTGGTCACCAGCTCATTTTGGTAAGCCTGTAAGTCACAGCATGAATCTATTAAGACAAGTGCCATTAAATCAAATGCCGTGATGGTTGCAAAAGAACAACACTACAAAGGAAAAAATAATAGCATTGCCTGTTTTCGAGCTCGTGACCGTGCAGCCGATTCTCGGTTCTTAATTTTTCTCTTGAGCCTCCTCTCAATTGTCTTATCAAAGTCCCCTGAACCTCTTGTCATCCCAGGCGCTGTATCCGATAGTGTATCCATTGAAGGGGAGGGTGACAAACCAACTTGTGGCACGAAACTCTGAGAGGACAACTCATCACCAACAAAGATCCCTGATTTGACCAAGTAATCCTCCAAAGTCGTCTCACGGAGACTCGACTGCTCCCCTTCCTGGTAATTCATGTCAGGAATATGTCCAATCTTCTGCTCTTACTGGATCACTCTCCCTAACCTCTGGAACAGCCTTACAGCTAAACACCCTCCAATTCGCGTCTGCAGCGCACATGTCAAGCAAATTCAGCAAGGTTCATGCTACCAAGTGGTTTACCTAAGTTACCAAACTGGAAAGTGTCAGACTAAACCAAGATTTATGCTTGTTGCCCATGTCCACAAGAATCCAGTGTCTGAAAACTCATTTACCCTCAACAACCATTAAAAGGGACTTAATTTCAACATCATCATTTATATCATCAAGTAAAAGGCCTAATTTTGTAAAATATATGCAAATACTCAATTTTTCCCCCCAAAGACAAAAACAAGAAGGGCATCATGGGCATTACTGATAGAAAGTTGGGATTTTGATCACACCCCATCAAAAGCAGCAATCCCAGCAAAGAAAACATCCGAAAGCAAAGGAAAACAAAATGAAAGGAACAAACAGCCAAAGTGAAAAGAATCTTGTTAAATAGAAGAACATGGGCAGGAAGTAAATCTTAAGGGATTATTGTGAGAATAACGTAGTAATTATTACCTGGCACTCTGGCAGCGGAAGGATCTTGTGATCTGAAACTTCAGAGCCCTTTTGTACTCCTTAGGCGAATACACGTACACAAGGTGAGAAAATGAACCAAATTTCACCTTTTATATTTCTAGCTAGTACTTGTAGGTTTGTGAGTACTAAATCCAGCTTCTACTTTCTTGTAACTTCTAGTAGTGTGTATTTTTTGGCTTTTGATTTGATAGATATTCTGATGGGATATTCTTCCTCTTTTGTTGTGATGTTCCGTCCGGCTGACGGGGATGCGGGGGTTTCGCTTTTAAACGCAAAACCAGGTGAGCTTGTGGTTGTTCTCCCGGAGACACCTCTTCCTATTTTCCTTTTTAATATTCTTCCTCTTCCTATTTTCCAAATAAAATAAATTGAAATGAGGAAAATTTCTATTAAGTGCGTGAGACAAATGTAATTTATTTAAAAGAGTGTAAGGCCCTGTTTACTAGAGCTTATTTCTTAATGTACTGAACTGAACTGAACTGAACTGAACTGAACTGATCTACAGATAAGCTCTGATAAACAGGGTCTAACACTTGTATATTTCTACCATTTATTTTATTAAGAAAAGTCATTTATACAATTATACTCATCTTCTTCCTTTAAAAAAAAGATTTCTAAAGCAACCGAGGGGTATTATTAGTGAGACAGACTATTTTCCTATGAGGGGTAGATGATAAACATTTTGCATCAAATGAAGTAGTACTTGTGAATTAGTGAATACCAAATGTTAGCATAGCCTTCTTGGGAATATTGTGTCTAGTAGAGACCATTTCCATTTCACCATTACTTGGCATTTTAAAGTCATACCACCACTATGATCATATCCATTAACCCATGAAGGTAAACATGGAACCAACACTTAGTGGATTTCATGTGATTCCAATGCAAAGACTATAAGAGGTAAAACATTATATTTGAATTAAACTATGAATACTTACTAGAACCATAATGCTAACTTAAGCATTGTAGTATCTCCCGGGGTATACCCGCACCAGTGTACTCATTTATGAGACTACATTAGAATAGCAGATCTTTTAATAACCCAACTTTTCTGGAATTTGAAACACTAAATCAAATAAACCGTCATCCAATCATTGCCTTGAATCAAATCAAATATAATAATTTCACACAACACATATCCTACCATCAACATCGTGTATTATTCTGAAAACGCAACTCATATATACCCTGGTTCCATCATGAATACTTTGATGGATAATTGAAAGCTTTTCAAATGATAAATTACAAGAAACTAAAGCCTAACCTGTAATCAAGATGCAGCATAGAATTGCAACCTTTTTTATGTGTCTCTTGCCACAACAATAACATTTGGCTTTACAACCACCTGATTTGCAATCTCTAACACATTGACCTTCAAGGCTATAATTAAGTAACGCCCAGAACCTGGAACCCTATCAACATCATTATTCCAAGAAAACAACATCCAAAAATCCCTATAACCAAAAACAAAACCCTTAGGTGTTTTAATCCTTATATGACTCATCAACATCATTAATCAGAAATTTCAAAAACCCAAAAATCCCAATTATAAAAAAAAATGAACCACGCCCGATTCTATAAGAACCAAGTCAAATCAGAAAATTATTTGAGGATTTTGAAAAAACCAATTGCTAGCCCCAAATTTAAAAGCAATTGAGCAAGGATCGAGAAATTTACGGGGAAAAGAGGTGTGACGTTGAAGAGATCCTAATTCTCAGAAAAGACATCGAGGGAAGAATGAGATAGATCTATCTGGAGTTGGGCAGATAGGGGGTTTTGAGAGAGTTGGACAGAAAGGGGGAAAAGTATATATAGGGGTAAAGAAAGAAAATAGTTCAATAATTAAAAGAAAAAATACAACCATATTATGTCCCTTTGTTCCCATCGTGAATCAGAAAACATTCCAATATAGTAAGTGTTCAACCATTCATGAAGGTTCCTGAACTAGGTTACAATTTCGCAACTATGTAGTTTGGCGGGGGTTTTTTATATGCCGAAACCGCCACCGAATGGTGACGTGTTCCGACTGTTAATAGAGTCGGGAAATATTGTAGACTATATATTTCTTGCATATTTTTCAAGTAACTAACATTCCTCTAGGTTGCAAATGCATGCATTTTCTACTCCCAAAATGCGCCTTGAAAATGCAATACATGGTTGATATTTGATGAAGGCACGTGAGAATAATGCAAAAAAAAAAAAAAAACTAGATTTGACAATGGTCCTTAGCAACTAATGATTGTCTTTAATGTCTTGCATATTTGATTTGTTGAACGATACAAACAATATTGGAGAGAAAATTGATGATGCAACTCACCATTTTCATTTCTTACAAGTTCTACACACCCATGTTGGGTGATCATACAAACCAATAAAATATGAAAATGCTTACATAATGGTACCAAAATGAACAGTAACTTAGTTAATTAAATCGAATGGTTTTAATTTTGAATAACCGATCATCCGATTACTGCTATTGGAATGGTTTTTAACAATCAATGGTTAAATGGTTAATCAATGATCATTTTACAATTGACCAATTCTATCACTAATAGTTTAGTCTAATGTATGTATATTAGTCTTTGTATCTAAACTTAAGTAATAGAAAGTAGAAACGCAACATCGAAGTTACATTTTCTAACCCTGGTATTTCAGTTTGCCACTAGAATTGTGTTTTAATTAGGGAGGAGTTCAATACATTCACTTAATTTCACTCAATATCTCACTCAAAATCTCAACCGTTGGATCTATGTAATCTAACCCCTCCTTTACCCACATTAAATTACTTGGCTCAAGCCAAGCCAAGTCGTATTCACTGCAATTCTTTTCTTTTTTCTTCTTCTTTTCTAAACTCGCAGACCGCAGGTTCGCAGCAATTAATTCCGCAGCGCCGCCGGGAAACCTAGGATTCCCCTGCACTCCTAATTTCCGGAAAACGTACTTCTACTTTCCAGCAAGGGGTCGGACTACCTCGACCTTGTGCCTCTGCGATCTCTTCTCCCTCAACCTCCGTTGATCGTCGTGCCGTGTCAACGCCTCCTTCTGCAACCCTTCGCCGGAATAAACTACACCAAAAATCTCCATGTAGTATTTTCAGAACCTCTCCACCTACCAATCCACCAACGTCATGAACTCCGGAAAATATCGAAGTCGGCGAAAGCCACGTTCTTCCCATTTTTTGCAAATGCCCGAACTACGAAATTGTCCAAAAAAAAAAGATGAAGATGCATAAGGTATTTGACCAACCTAATTGGAAGTATTTCTTTGAAATTTATTTTTTAATATTACTCAAACTTACATTGATTCTGTTTTGTAGGACCAACAAATGAGAGGGAAAGATGAGGATTGTTCTAATAGTGAAGATCTAGAATTTAATTTGATGAATATCTCTAGATTTTTTTAATACATTTAAGGATAGTACATTGTGGAGATTATTGTCGGTACATTCCAGTATTTTTGTTTAGAGTTATGAGGATTATTAAGGGCTTTTATATTGTCCTGACGCTTCCTGTGCCACTGGCAGAACCACCGCCATCCCTGACACCCCTGTGCCGCCGCCAAACACCAATTCGCGCCGCCACCAACAATTTTTTAAGTAAAGCAATTTGGGGATTCGAATTCGGAATTCAATTTGGGCATTGCTGCGGTCTGCGGTTTAGAAAAGAAGAAGAAAAAAGAAAAGAATTGCGGTGAATATGGCTTAGCTTGGCTTGAGCACATTAATTTAATGTGGGTAAAGGAGGGGTGCTGAGATCTTGAGTAAGATATTGAGTGAAATCAAGTGAGTATATTGAACCCTTCCCTTTTAATCATATGATTCTTAAAATTGTTATTTAAGAAGTAAAATGTTATTAGTTTTTTTGCCTTAAATGCTTATTTTCAATGTATACTTTTCATTCATTTAATAATGACAATTTAAATTATATTTGTTTAAGGAAATAATCGAAGATTATAAGTGACAACTAGAACAAAACGAATTCTAGTGTATTCATTTAACATTTATTTTTGTAATCAAAATGTTTAAATACTAGATGTTAATTCCAATAAATGTTGTTATAAAATTATGGATCTTTAAATTACTTATTTTTTAAAAAAATTAAACTTCCAATGGCGGAGGAATTTTATTAGGTATCCCAAACGAACATAACAAAACCGAAATAAAAATTACAACATGTCTCCAAAAAGAAGTCGATTTGGAAGCCAATAGAGTTTGACCGAGCAATATGAACCGTCAAAAACAAAAATAATTGACGAATAATCAATTATAACCAACATCTGAGCAAAAGTGGCTCAACTAAATACAAAATCCCCCTAATGCAACTAAGGGCAGGAAAATAAAAATAAAGGGGAAAAATAAAAATAAAGTAGAATGTAACTAAATCGACCAATGTGGGCTTAGACGGTGGCTCGTGGGCACGTATGTTGATGCGTGACCGTCGGCACGTCTGATACCTATCATACCATTGCCTCTAATTCACCTCATTCTAACGTTTCTTGGGAAAAACTTCTGGTTAGTCACAAACATTCGACGGTAGTGACAGGCAAGCAAGTCGTGACGGGTCTAATATAGCTCAGGCCAAGCGAGTCAGAGCTGTTGGCGGGTGAGCGACGTCTTTCAGTTGGTTGAGTTTGCAAACTGGACCTAATATGTACCCACTAGCGACAATTCTAAGTATTCTTTAGAGGAGATATATGGATGGTTCATGGGAGATATAGGGATGGTTTCATATAAATTTATGGATGAGTGGGGAGGAGACCGACTCGGAGAAAACGTCAGCGATCCTCCTCTATCGGTGAGATGCATGTACAGAAAGATGGCACGGGTTAAGAAAATCTCTAATAGTGTTGGGGTCATGAGTAAAAATAGGTTCCAGCTGTCTAAATGTTATTGAGTGTCAATGTGATGTAGGATTAAAATATTTAATTTTGAAGTTTGGTTCTCTGATGCAACCATCAAATTGTTACAAAATATCATTTAAATAAATATTACATTTAGATTTCAAATTCAAATATGGAAGGATTAAGTGATGCAAACTCTAAAT
The DNA here is from genome assembly GCA_963678965.1 of Cruciata laevipes. Taxonomy (NCBI): domain Eukaryota; kingdom Viridiplantae; phylum Streptophyta; class Magnoliopsida; order Gentianales; family Rubiaceae; genus Cruciata; species Cruciata laevipes. The sequence continues at coordinate 10,631,928 of OY787636.1, read as the reverse complement.
TTGTTAAATTGTCAAATTGAAGGCTTCAATTTGAGCATCAATGCATAGATGGTGTAGTTGAAACCTTTAATCCACATCATATGCCACCTAAGATTGACCCTCACATTAATGCTTGGGTTGGAGATAATTTTTTCAATTTATCACCCTCAATCTTATGTGACAATTGATATTTTTGAAAGTGAGAGTAGCATTTGAGATGGAAGGTTGTTTAGCAATAAAGAAATACTTTCTCTAATAGTATACTATGATAATTGGTTATAGAACTTAATATTTTTATTTTTTTGATGTAGATTTTCTTCTATTAATCACTCAAAGGTTCATACAACGGTTTTGGCCATTAAGCCAACATCTAACAAGTGGAAAAAAAAATTGAAACAACTATTCTAAAGCCACTCAAGGTACAAGTAACAATTATCATAACAACTTTATCAAGATATTACTAGGATTCTCAAACATCTATGCTAGAGTTTCATTCCAACTGTCCATGCATATCTTGCTAAATCCGCTCCCACTTTAGAAGCTTTGAGGTCTTCAACGTTCCTTATCATTTTCTCTGCTCTTGTTGGATAGAGGAATGGTCCTCCGTAGCATATCTGTGAATTGACATGTCAAAACACAAGTCTGTCCCAGAGCAATTCCCACAGTTCCTGTGTTAACAGAGAAAACAAAGAAGCCATATGCAGTCTGGTCCGACCCTGAGTCTGATCTCATTCAATCCAACCCGTCAAATCTTTAGATAGTGTCATGGACCAATGCTAGGTAACTAGTTTTTACACCAGCAGCCCAACACCTTCCTAAGGTAATCAGTGCGGTACCTACGACATGTGCACAAGTTTCATACTAGGGTCATAACCCCTCATTCAGCCGTCAAATCCTTAGATAGTGTCACGGGCCAAGGCTGGGTAACTGGTTTTTACACCAGCAGCCCAACACCTCTGAAATACCAAAGGTAATTAGTGCGGTACCTACGACATATGTACAAGTTTCATACTAGGTTTTCGAGAGATATAACAGTAATGCACGCACTATTGCTTCATTATCTAAACCAATAACATATGTACCTAGTTCCATACTATTGTAAGCAATAGAGTTTCCGTTAATTCATAGTTACAACTAGGATATCCTCTCATCCATCCTTAATTTCAGTCATATCCAGTTTCAATTCTCGCCTTTAAACCCTTTGTTTCAGCTCCAATTTTTGGAAGATTCTCTTATTCCTTTCCAACCATACATTATAGAATATGCTAACAAGACAATGAAACTTCTTCTTATCTTTCCATCTTGCCATCATTCTCATACTTTTCAAACCATTCTCTGAAATTTCCTCCCTTTCCAATATTTAATAAACCTTTTACCTCCGTGATGAATGTACAATGAGCAAACAAATGTTGTGCCGTTTATCCCACCTTTCCACAAAAACAACACTCATCCTTTACATTTTTTTGCATACCTTTCGAGTGGAGTCTTCCTATCGTCGATAGTCTTCCTTTCAATAACATCCACAAGAAGAAGGAATGTTTTGGCTGAAGTTTTGATCTCCATGTCATCGATGCTGCCAGTGTTTGTCTTCAGCCGCCCCTTTAAGATGATTGTAAGCTTTTCTGACACTTTATCTTCCTTTGACATTCACACATTTGACCAGAAAAGGCTTTATTCTTTCCTTTACCTCCACCAATTTTCCCCAACTCCAGCTATGACAATGACCCTCCAAACTGTAGCCTAGGAAGGCCTGACCTTTTAGGTAGTACTCCTGAACCCACTTCAGCCAAAGAACATCTTTCTTTAGGCATATGTCTCATACTAGTTTACTTAGAGATGATGTATTCCATATCGATGGATATCGTAAACCAACCCCACCTCCTTATTTTGGCATACAAAGTGTATCCCAAGCAACGGGCATCAACTTTCTTACCCCACAAATAGTCTCTACACTTTTGCACAATTGTTGTATGTACACTTTCCGGTATCTGAAATACATTGGCCCAGTGACTTGCCATGCTAAGTAGAACTGTATTTATCTATTGAACTCTTCCAGGATATGCAAGTTTTCGCGAACTCCACGTATTGATCTTCCCTACTATCTTGCTACTAGTTTTTCAAAGTCCGCCTTACCCCATTTACCAATGGATAGAGGAAGGCCTAGGTACTTAACTGGAAAGCTACCCTTGACAACATTCAGCGTCAAAGCTAGTATATCTACCTCAATCTCAGGCATTTTTAAACTTAATTTTAAACTAACTAATGGTTATTGATATTTATATCTCAATTTTAGTTGTTAACCTTACAGATGTAAAATTGATGCCGTCGTCATTTTGCATAAACGGTCTTGACTTATGAATATAACGAGAACTTAAAAGAAAGAAGACAGAGTTTTCCAACTTTTCATTTTGACAGAGTTTATAGTACTTTTAAGATTAAATATTGAAAATTTCTATTAAAAACTAAATAGTTTAATGTAAAATTTAAGTGATTATACATAGGAGTATATTGTATGAAGTTGAAAGTTCAAACATACATGCTACACAGCTAAAATTATCTAGAACGTAAAGAGAACTTTTTAGGAAAAAAAACTTTATAACAAAAAATATAGACAAAAAGGAGAGAAAAAGGGACAATTTCATTGTAAATGAAAAGCAATGAAATATCTTGGGATACAAATTCTTACTCAGAGAAGCAAAACAAGAATGTTCCGTAACCTGGTTTCTAATCTCAAAAGGAAAATAAGGAAGTGGAAATTTGATGATATATCAATTAATGGGAGAGTAGTTTTAGCTAAATCTTCATTACAAATAGTGGCTAATTATGTGATGTCAATTTACAAGCTCCCTATCTCAGTGTGTAATAAGCTGGATGCAGTAGTTCATCAGTTCATATGGAATGGGGATTGTTCGAAAAGAGGTATTTATTGGAAAAATTGGGAGTTCATTTGCGAACCGAAATCTGAAGGTGGATTGGGGATGAAGAGAGATGAGCAAATGAACCAGGCCCTTCTAGCCAAACAAGTGTGGAAACTTGTCTCTGAGCCTAAGTCTTTATTCTCACATGTATTGATTCAAAAGTATGGTTTACAGAGTCTTTTGGATACAAAGATGAGAGGTAATTTGTAACTAGGTTGGAAATCAATACAATGGGGTGGTAGGTTGCTCAAGCTGGACCTTAAATGGCAGATAAAGAGTGGTGTTAACATCAAAATAAATCAGGACTGGATTCCAGGTTTGTCGAATCCGCTAGCTCTTGATTCTTCCTGGCCGCAGCGGACGAACCTAACGGTTAGCCATATGATTACTCAAGATAAGCAGTGGAGGGAGCCTTTGGTTAGAGCAATCTTCAACCCATCAGTGGCAGCTCATATACTCAGAATTAGAATTCCGAAACACCTTCACTCACAGGATCAAGATAGAATGATATGGAATGGATCTAAATCCGATTCTTATGTGGTTAAGATGGGTTATCAAAAGGCCATTCAATCAGTACAAATGCAGGTGTCACAGTCTTCTGCTAATGCAAGCCTCATAAACTCCAAGATGTGGAAAAATTTGTGGGGAATAAATTTCCCATCGAGATTTAAATTTCTCTTGTGAAGAATTAACAACAATGCCATCCCATCAGCGAAGGCACTTCACACTAGAAATTGTTGTCAAATTCCTATTTGTCTGACATGTAACAGTGATTTGGAGACGACAGATCATATATTTGCAGGCTGTGATATTGTTCAAAGAACTTGAAGGCTTAGCACATTAGGGTTTGATTTCACGAATCCAGGTAACTTTCGACTTTGGTTAGCTGGATGGTTACTTCTTGCCCCTTTGATGGAGGATTTGGTCTTATCTTCTTGTATGATATGGTCTATCTGATTGTTTCGTAATGATGTTCTATGGAATTCGAGAGTTCCCAACCCAGAATCGGATCCAATTTCCATTGTTTAGAATGCATGAATGTTAGTTATACAACATCAGTCATTTAATCTCTTGGATGGTATTAATGAGATACAGAACAACTGGAGGAAGGATAATCCTCTGTGCAGAGATCAACAAGAATTTTCCAATGCAATTGTGGGAGTCCCGCCTCCAAGGCCTTTTGTAATGTTTCTGAAGATGCAGCGTTTGATGTAAATAGGCAGCTTGCAGTTGCTGCCTGGGTTCTTAAAAGCTCTCATACAAATCTTAGGGAGTTCAACTATGCGGTGGTCACAGCGACATCGCCGCTACAAGCAGAGCTTCTGGCTATTGTGATTAGCCTGAAATTTTCAATGACAATAAGGATCAGCCACACACTGATCTATTCTGATTCGGCCTCTGCAGTTAGTTTGTTATTAGGACGTAATGTCCCGGATGTTGCCATAGCTACGGAAGTACAGGATGGTCGTAATCTTTTGTGTAATTTCGTTTCTGTTTTCTTTTTTAAAGGTTCTCGAAATGTAGTTAGTGAGCCTCATGACCTTGCTAAGCTTGTAATTAAATCCTTATGATGAAATAAATGGCAACTTTACCGATGAAAAAAATGAAATATTGATTGCACTCTTATTTGCGGTAGTATTTTATTGTATTAAAACCTCTGTTTTTAATATAAAAATTTAAAAAATTAATATTTTGATGTATGGCTAATTACAAAGCTAGAATCACTAATATTATTTTTGTTTAGTATTACAAAATATTGATAGTAAATACATATTAAAAATGTATTTTTTAGATAATCATCTCATACCGTAAAAGGATTACAATTACAGAATCCCAAATTGTAAAGGATTCGTTATCTAACAACATCCGAATCCGTGAAGGATTATTAAAAGTTTCACTCCCCTACCAAAAATAAATCTTGACCTAAAAACATATATATACATTATTATACACCACAAGTTGATGGAAAGAGGGTTATCATCAATCAATCAATCAATCAATCAATCACGCACACCTAATCATGGCGGCGAAACGAATACAGAAGGAGCTGAAGGATTTACAAAGGGACCCGCCGAGCTCGTGCAGCGCCGGTCCGATAGGGGAAGACATGTTCCATTGGCAGGCAACCATTATGGGACCAGCCGATAGCCCATACGCTGGCGGCGTGTTTGTGGCAGACATTCACTTCCCGCCGGATTATCCTTTTAAGCCTCCCAAAGTCACCTTTAAAACAAAGGTTTACCACCCAAACGTGAACAATAATGGAAGTATATGCCTGGATATTCTCAAGGATCAATGGAGTCCAGCTCTAACCATATCAAAGGTCCTTCTCTCAATCTCTTCCTTGCTCACCGATCCAAATCCAGATGATCCTCTAGTACCAGAGATCGCGCACACCTACAAGACAGACCGACCAAAGTATAACGCCATGGCCCGCAACTGGACAAGCAAGTTTGCCATGGGCTAAAGTTGAAGTTGAACTCCCACAAAATTACTGTTGGAATACAATTTTAATTTTTTGGTACTTACTTAATTTGTTATTGAATTTCTTGATTTTTATCCCAAACAACTTCCTTCTTGAATCACAAATTAGGTGAATTGGGATTCTGGATTGATCAGATTTCTTGATGTCCATTAGTTATACTAAAATCCTGTTTGCTAGAGCTTATTTGTTACTCAATTGAACTAAATTGAACTATATTTAACTGAACTTATTTCTAATTGTTGTTTAATCATAAATTTGAACATGCATGGAGCATTCCCTAAACTTTAATTGTGTTTGTCCTAATACAAAATATTGGGTAAGATTGTTCTACCATTCAAAGTTTTTATTTGTCTGTCTAATTCAATTAGTTCATTTACTATAATTAAAATTAAAAAATAAAGTAACCAAAAGAAACTTTAATAAAAAAAATGAATGACATGCATACATAAACTAATGCCCTGTTTGCCATAGCTTTTCTGTGGTTAAGTTTAGTTTACTTTAGTTAAATATATTTATACATATTCTTTAGGCATACTTGTACAAAGTAATTATATTTAATCTTTCACAAACTCTCATATGAAGCATCACAAAGCTTAGTTAATAAGCTATTTAATCCCAAAAATTATCAAAAAATGAACTTTCACACAAGGTCAACATCAACAAACACAATATAAATTAATAATCATTGAAAAAAAATAAAAAATAAAGTGAATTTCAAAAAACAAATTCACAACATCAAATACACTAATTATTGTATATAATCAACAATTCAACATCAAAAGATTATTGGAAAACATCAACTGCCCAACCTTTAGGATGCCTTATAGGAGATTTCTATTTATTGATTTTTGAAAAATACAACATAAACAATTAATCCGTTTTATACTGATAAAGTCTCTGTAGGGCTGACTGACACAACACGGAAATCCGACCCAAAGCGAACACGATTTTGATGGGTTTGGGTCAACACGAAACACGGTTTGGGTCAGTATTGAGTCAGAAACGAATGACACGATAAAAAATTGGGTTGGGTTTGGGTCAAACCCGTGGGTTGGCGGGTTGACCCGTTTGACCCATTTAAAAATTACTATTGTAAAATATTATTAAATTTGAGGACTAATTTGTAAATGGAAAGTTTTATTATGGAAAGAATTTGGATTTAATTGAATTAGAGTTACTCTTATGGATAAGATAAAATCAAAAGAATAAATGAAGTGAGGTGATTAAGTGATTGAGAGAGTGATTTATGTATAAATTTTAAAATTGGGAGTGATTTAATGAAGAAAAATTTGGATATTATTTTAGTGTCATATTTTAATTTATTACGCATTTAATTTTTTTTAAAATTTAAATTCCCCCAATGATTAATGGGTTTATCTGGTTGGGTTTGGGTAACCCGAATTTTTAATAGGTTGGGTTTGGGTCAAAAAAAAATGACGCGAAATATTATTGGGTTGGGTTTGGGTTTATGCTTTCAAACCCGTCAACCCGCGAACCCGAACCCGTGAACCCGACTCGATTGCCAGCCCTAGTCTTTTGTGAAGCAACCCAAATGTTAGGCAATTGATGTTCAATGAATTTTATATTGATGTTCATTAATAATCTCTTGATATTATTTCTGCATTTTAATTGATGTTATGCATTCATTTGTTGAATGCCACATTATTTTACGTGGTTATCAATTGATGTTATTTTTATTCATATTAATCTTTTGTAAAAATTCATTTTTGATAATATTTGTGATTGAAAATAGTCAATTGTTTAACATTTAGGCCCTGTTTACCAGAGGTTATCTTTAGATCAATTCAGTTCAGTTCAATCCAGTTCAGTTCAGTTCAGTGAAAATGTAATTTTATGAAATTCAGGTTAATTCAGTCATGCTGATTCCATTTTTCAATACATCAATTTTAACTTCAGTTCAGTTCAGTGCAGTGCAACAAGAAATAAACTCTAGTAAACAGGGCCTTAATATGCCTTATAATCATATGAGAGCATCTCCAATGGTTTTGAGCCATTTTTCAGCTTCTACAGTGTTTTTTACAGCTTCTACAGTATATTTACTCCAATGGTTCACTCTAAAATACAGTTGCTACAGTGTATTTACAGAATATTCATTTTTATTCTTTACAAATCTTAATATTAATACATTTGTAATCCTATATTATGTTGGAAACTTATATTAATTAAATTTTTTACCTTGAAACGTTAATGAATTATATGACTTTAATTATTAATGAAACGTTAATGAATTATATGACTTTAATTGAGAAGAGAAGATATGCAACCAAGTACTTTTATATCTATAATATTTATCGTTTCATGTTTGCAAAATTTGTTTTATTTTAATTTTCCTACATTCGCATGTTTGTTGTGTTTTTTATCAAATATGTATTGTAAATTTTTTCTATAAATTGTGAGTTTTGATGTGAATTTCTTATATTCAAATATATTTATTATTTTAATTTAAATAATACGTACTAATTTCTTGTGATTCTCTTAATATATTTTATTGTAACTAAATAGAATTAAAGAATATAATTATTACACAAAATTAAATAACTTAAGGTTTTTCTCTTAAAAAAATAAAGAAAGAGTAAAAAAAAACACAAAAATGAAAAGAAAGAGGAAAAGATAAAAAAGGAAAAAAAAAGAATAAATATGAAACAAAGAAAATAAATAGTCCATCTCTTGAGTGACCGTCACTATATAGTGACCAGACCTAAGTTGTAATATAACATTTTGCAAAAACACGGAAGGACCATACTTCAAATTAGATAAAATATAAAATCACACGCGCTACACGCGCGGTTTTTCCAATTTGCGCTTTTCCTTTTCCTCAATTTGTCCGCCCAATTCCCCATAACCCCGAAATTCCCAAATCTTCATCCTCCTTCTGTATGTACCGAACGAATTTGTCTGAAAGACGAATACTGTATTCGGAGCTGGATCAGAGAATCGCATCTGAGTAGGAACTTGATCAGTGAATCCGGATCTGAGAAGTTCATATTTTCTCGCGACTTCTATTCAACGGCGATGGGTAAAAGTGGAGCTTAAAAGGTCAACATTGCAGACGGGGATGGGTTTTCGCCAGCAAAGGACTGGGATCGAAGTTTTCTGGTAAAAACGTTGGGGGTTAGAGAGCTGGCTGTTAGGGCCGCCGGAGAATGGATTTTGGGTGAATTCGTTGGAGTAGGGGTGCCATACAAATTGGTTCCTCAGATTAATTTGCTTAATTTGTTGAACAACCCAATGAAATCGTGGCGGAATTCGGCGGGATTTGGAAGTCAACGGGTGTGAGGAAGAGTGGTGAAGTTTGCGAATTAATATCCATGCAAATTAATCTCCAGGCAAATTAAAACATGGAGTTTATAACTTAAAACATGGAGTTTATAACTTAAAACATGGATACTAAATAAAACATGGAGTTTATAACTTAAAACATGGGCATTATAAAACAAAACCTGAACGGTAGTTAATCATAGTAAAAATAAAACATGGAACTTATAACCTAAAACATGCGCATTTTAAAATAAAAGTTGAAATGTAGTTAATCATATGAAAATAAAACATGAACCTTATAACCTAAAACATGAGTGATAGACCCTAGATATACTCTTATTTTGTAGCATTTGAGAGCTGTTTTAGATAGTATTTTGTACTTTATATTAGACTTTTGGACCGAATCATTCATGATGGTTTGAAATTGAAGACGTGCATTTCGACCTTGAATTGCACTTGCGATAGATTTGGATGATTTGAAGACCTTCTATGACCGTCCTGGAGGAAGCAGATACATTGAAGAACCGGTCGTAGAAGTGGCGTGAAGGCACACTCTCGCGGACCGCGAAACCTAGGTCGCGAACCGCGAGGGTGTGTGTTGCTGTTTTGAAGAAGCCGAGTTTCGCGCGGTCCGCGAAACTCCGGCCGCGAGCCGCGAGGACCAGCACGAGGACCGCGGAAGCCGAAGACGCGCGGTCCGCGAAACTCCGGTCGCGAACCGCGAGGACCAGCGTGAGAACTGCAGCGAAGCCGAGACGCGCGATCCGCGAAACGTCGGCCGCGGTTCGCGAGGATCAGACGCGCGGTCCGCGAAACCTCGGTCGCGGACCGCGGACGCCACGGACGCGCGGGCCGCGAATCCTCGGCCGCGAACCGCGAGAACCAAGCTCGCGGTCCGCGAAGGATTTCGCGCGGCCCGCGAAAACTTCTGCAACTTGCATTTTGTTTGCTTTAATTTTAATTATTTTTAGACTATAAAAGGAACTTATCCTCATTGTGAGAGGATCGGATTTTTACAGAGTTGAACTCACTTTCCTTCATTTTCCTTTTGATTTTGATCTTTGAATTCATCATGGTTTGTAGTATTGATTTTGGTTTTGATAATATAACTATGGTAGTAGGCTAAAACCCTTCTTGGATATATGTGATTGGACTTCTTGTTATAGATTGAGAACATGATTCATGAAGCTTAGGAATGGTGATTTGCTATTGAATGATCATAATTTATATGTGTATTTGATGCTTGAAATGATTAGGAATGATTTCCTAGTGATAGATATGTGTTGGATATGTGTTAGATATTGCTTTTCCATGGTTAGAATGTTATCATTCTTTCTATGTAGGAGTAGTAAATTAGGAATCGAATGCATGTTGTTATCAATTGTATTTGTTCTTAAGATCATTCATTAGCATTGTACCTATGTCAAGTTTGTTATCAAATTGCATGGGTAGGGTTGAGAAACATCTAATTTGAAGTGATATTGTTTCAATTGAACTAGTTGTTATCATCTAGTAAAGTTGTTACTTGAAGTTGTGAAGATGCTTTCATTTTTCATAACTATGGTTAAAAGATAGTTTCTCACTAATGTTCACCATTCTCAAGGCATCATGATAAAGTTTGAGGAAAATCTCATAATAAGAAGTCACCAATCTCATATGTCCAAGTTTATTATTCTCTTAGTTAAATCTCTAGTTAGAGTAATCTTATGGTAAAGTAGTGGTAGCTTTAAAGTTCTAGTAGTTTTACTTAGTAGTGTCTTAAACAAAACTCAATTCAAAATCCCCCCCCCTTGTTTACATTGCTTTTATATATGTATATATATATATACTACAAGATATACATAGAAATAACCTTTTCCCTGTGGAACGAACCTTACTTGCCACTATACGCTTAATTTTGTGTAGAGGTAGTAAGTGAACATAAATTGTATATTTGAGAGGTACGGCGACGACCTCCCAAATTTTGGCGCCGCTGCCGGGGAATAGGCGTATTTCTATGTGTTTATTGTAGTTGTACTAACACCCTATCTTTGTTTTTCATCTTATTTTTAGTTTGGAACCCTATTGCTCTAGCTCTTGGTGCATGGTTCATACAAGAGCCTCGAACCAAGACCCTTTGCAATACGATTCCTAGTTAGTTAGGAGTCTTCGTCAACTCAAGCGACAAGTGCAAGAGACACTAGCCGCCAATCCATTCTCCCTTGATAGTGAAGTACCACCTTCCACCATGGCGGAGGAGGACCAAGAAGAGGGGATCGGGCAAAACCACCCCCGAAACCAATTCTACAACCCTTTCCAAAACCCTAACACTTCCCCTACCAACATTTCTATGAGAGAGTACATGTCCCCTAACTATGAGCAACAACAATCAAGCATTGTTTACCCGGACTCTCAATATGAAATCAAGACGGGAGTGATAAATTTGCTTCCAACTTTCCATGGTAGAGAAGTGGATGATCCCAATGACTTCCTTGAGGCGTTTCACCGAGTTTGTAGTAGTTTGAAACCTTCCGAGATGAGTGTGGATGAGTTTAAGTTGAAAACCTTCACCTTCACCTTGAAGGACAAGGCCGCTAAATGGTTAAGCCGTTTACCTTCATCATCAATCACTACATGGCCACAATTGAAGAAAAAGTTCTTAGACAAGTACTTTCCTCCCTCTAAGTCCTCGGTCTTGATACAAGCCATTAGCAACATCACTCAAGACGATGATGAGACGTTGTATGAGTATTGGGAAAGATTCCAAACTCTCCTCTCAAGTTGCCCGTACCATAGCTTCACCGAACCTCAATTGGTGTGTTTCTATTACAATGGTTTGAATGATAGAGAAACCGAGTTGATAAATCGGTCTTGCTATGGCTCCATTGCTAACCTTGGCTCTTCCGATGCCATGATGCTATTTGAGCAACTAGCCGAAGGGTGCAAACCAAAGAGAGACCGGAGGCTACGAGTGGGTAACTCCGGTGGGAACAATGATGGCTCTCGTCAAGATATCAAGGAGCTTACGGCATTGATGAAAGGTTTCATGATGGAAAATAGCTCCGGAGGGAACCAACCAAGGCAACAAGTGATGACGTGTGGGATTTGTGCTTCGAACCATCTCACCGAATCTTGTCCTCAAGCAAACGAGGATTATAACGAAGAAGTCAATGCCATGGGGGTCTATGGAGGAAACCAAGGTTTTAGAGGCGATCAAGGAGGAAACCAAGGTTTTAGGGGCTACCAAGGGGGACGAGGCTACCAAAGTGGTAGGGGTTTTCAAGGTGGACAAGGCCAAGGTGGTGATAGGGGTAACCAAAGGAAGTATGATCCTTTTACTCAACATTACAACCCCGGAACTAGAGATCACCCCAACTTTCGGTGGAGAGATGAACCGACGGGGCAACAAGGCCAACAAGGTGGCTACCAAGGGGGTTACCAAGGTCAAAGTGGTCAATCCTTTGATAGATCGAGGGGGCAAAATGACCAAGGCTACCAAGGAGACCAAAGCCACCAAAATCAAGGGTACCAAGGTTACCAAAACCAAGGGTACCAAGATTTTGGCTATCAAGGGTACCAAGATCATCCACCACAACAATACCCAAGGAACCAAGGTCAAGGCCATTTCAACAACCGCGCCCCTCAAAATGCTTACCCGAGGTTGGAAGATAAATCTCGTGATCAAGGTGAAAGCTCGGGCCAATTCCCACAAGACGCTCGATTCAAAAGCATTGAGGTGCAAATGAGTCAAATGACCACTGTTTTGGGGAAATTGGAAGCACAAAACTCCGGGAAATTACCCGCACAACCGGAGTTAAATCCAAGGCCTCATGCGAGTGCCATGACCTTGAGGAGTGGTAAACAAGCGGTTGAACCCAAAGTGGTTGTGAAAAAGGCACCCAAGAGAGGCCTTGTGAAGAAGAACTTGACCAACGATGAAGTTGAGGTAACCTTGGCCGATGAAGAAGGGATTTTTGAGGGGCTAACCAAAGAAAAAGGTGATGCCGAGGTTGAGAAGGAGAAGGAACTAATTGATGAGGAACGCGTGGACTCAACCGCTCATGTTGAGCCAATGTCACCTCCATTCTCACCTCTCCACAAGAAAACGAGGGTAGACACTCCCTTCGAAGTGGAAGCACCATTTCCCGAGGCTTTGAAGAATACTCGCAAAAAGGAGATGGACAAGGAAGCTTTCGAAGGTCTTCGAAAGTGTGAGGTAAACATTCCTTTGCTCGATGCTATTGATCAAGTTCCTAGATATTCTAAGTTCTTGAAGGAATTATGTGTGAACCATCGTCAACAAAGATCTAAGCATGTTAAAAATGAAAGAGTCAATGAACATGTGTCGGCTTTGTTTCAAGACAAAATGCCTACTAAGTGTGGTGATCCCGGCATGTTTACAATTCCTTGCATTTTAGGGAACACTTATTTTCCTAGAGCCATGCTAGATTTAGGTGCATCCATAAATGTCATCCCATACACATTGTATGAATCATTAAATCTTGGCACTTTGCATAAAACCGGTGTAGTGATCCAACTTGCCGACCGCTCTAATGCATACCCTAAGGGTATTGTTGAAGATGTCTTGGTGAAAGTCGACAAGTTGGTGTTCCCGGCCGATTTTTACGTTCTTGACATGGAACATGATAAATTTGCTACCCTTGTTTTGTTAGGACGTCCCTTTTTGAAAACGTCAAGAACTATTATCGATGTCCATAGTGGTAGGCTTACCATGGAATTTGATGAGGATAAAATAGAGTTCAACATTTATGGTGCAATGAAATACGATGATGATGAAACTTCTTGCAATGCTATTGATGTGATTGAATCTTTTGTGCAAAAAGTTTATGAAAATGATGGTGATGATCCTTTGTTAAATGCTTTAGCCAATAGTTTACACACAAGTAATGTTCATACATATGCTTTGAGTGCTAACTTGAAGGAAAGCATTTTTGAGCTAGATACTTTCGAGGAACTTTCTCTTGATGCACCACTTTTAGACCTCGAGGTATTGAAAGGCTCGGGCAACCGACCATCTCTCAATAAACCTCCGGTGGTGGAATTGAAACCACTACCCGAGAATCTAAAATATGCATTCCTTGGTGATGGTGAGAAATTACCGGTGATCATCTCCAACAAGCTCACCAAGGAACAAGAGGAAAGGTTGATGAAAGTGCTCCAAGATCATAAGGAAGCCATTGGATGGACTATTGCCGACATCAAAGGTATGAGTCCAAGTACTTGCATGCACCGTATTCTATTGGAGGATGATGCTAAACCCATCCGACAACCTCAAAGGCGATTGAACCCTCCTATGATGGAGGTAGTAAAAACCGAGGTGCTTAAATTGTTGGATGCGGGAATGATCTATCCAATCTCCGATAGTAAATGGGTAAGCCCAACGCAAGTAGTACCAAAGAAGACCGGAGTGACCGTGGTAGAGAATAGCCATGGCGAGTTGATCCCCACTCGTATTCAAAATGGATGGCGTGTTTGCATTGATTACCGGAGGCTAAATGCGGTAACGAGGAAAGACCATTTCCCTTTGCCATTTATTGATCAAATGCTTAACCGGCTTGCAGGCCACTCTTTCTATTGATTTCTTGATGGCTATTCAGGGTACTTTCAGGTTGCCATTGCACCAGAAGATCAAGAGAAGACAACCTTCACCTGTCCCTTTGGCACCTTTGCATATCGACGCATGCCTTTTGGCCTTTGCAACGCACCGGCCACATTCCAAAGGTGTATGGTTAGCATATTTTCAGAATACCTTGAAAAGTTTGTAGAGGTTTTTATGGATGACTTCACTGTTCATGGAAACTCTTTTGACAATTGCTTAATCCATTTGTCATTAGTCCTAAAAACTTGCATTGATAAGAACCTTGTACTTAATTCTGAAAAATGTCATTTCATGGTTGAAAAGGGCATTGTGTTAGGACATGAAGTGTCATCTAAGGGTATTGAAGTAGACAAAGCAAAAATTGATACCATCCAATCTCTTCCTTACCCTACTTGTGTGCGTGATGTGAGATCCTTTCTAGGCCACGCGGGTTTCTACCGCCGTTTCATAAAAGATTTTTCAAAAATTTCTTCCCCTTTATGTAGATTGTTACAAAAGGATGTGGAATTTGTGGTAGATGAAGGTTGTAAGAGGGCATTTGATTGTTTGAAGTCTTTGTTAGTGTCGGCCCCTATTATACAACCTCCAAATTGGTCCCTTCCTTTTGGGATCATGTGTGATGCTAGTGACTATGTCGTTGGTGCGGTGTTAGGTCAAAGAGTGGGGAAAATTCCCCATGCCATCTATTATGCATCCATGACTCTCAATGATGCTCAAAGGAACTATACCACTACTGAGAAAGAATTGCTAGCGGTAGTCTTTTCCTTAGAAAAGTTTAGGCCATATTTGCTTGGTACAAAGATTATTGTTTTCACTGACCATGCAGCTCTTCGTTACTTGATGACGAAGAAAGAAGCAAAGCCTAGGTTACTCCGATGGATCTTACTCTTGAGCGAGTTCGACTTAGAGGTCAAGGACAAAAAAGGAGCTGAAAATCTAGTGGCCGACCATTTGAGCCGTTTGGTGCCCAATGAGGAGTTTGGGACCAAAGCATTGAAAGACCATCTTCACGAAGAGTTTCCCGACGAGCAATTATTTGCTCTTAGTGTTTCTCTTCCATGGTATGCCAACATTGTGAATTTCCTTGTCACAAGTAAGTGCCCTTCTCATTTCACAAAAGCACAAAAGGATAACCTAAAGCATGATGCTAGGTTTTATGTGTGGGATGATCCCTATGTGTGGAAACATTGTTCCGACCAAGTGATTAGGAGATGCATTCCCAATAATGAAACCAACTCAATCCTTGCTTTTTGCCATTCATATGCATGTGGTGGTCATTTTGGTGCTAGTCGAACTGCTAGAAAAGTGCTTGATTGTGGTTTTTATTGGCCTAGTTTGAATAAGGATGCATACACATTTTGCAAATCTTGTGATAAATGCCAAAGAGTAGGAAACATTTCTTCTAGGAATGAAATGCCCCAACATTGCCCTTTATATTGTGAACTCTTTGATGTTTGGGGAATCGATTTTATGGGACCTTTCCCCACTTCCTTTGGTTTTAAATATATCTTGCTTGCGGTTGACTATGTTTCTAAGTGGGTTGAAGCAATCCCCACTCGTACTGATGATTCTAAAGTGGTTGCAGAGTTCATCAAATCTCACATCTTCTCTAGGTTCGGGGTACCCCGAGCTCTGATCAGTGATCGAGGCACTCACTTTTGCAATAGAACCATTGCCGCATTGTTGAAGAAATATGGGGTTAATCACAAAACTTCTACCGCCTATCACCCACAAACAAATGGACAAGCCGAAGTTTCCAATAGGGAAATCAAGTCCATCCTTGAGAAAACGGTTAGGCCGACTCGCAAGGATTGGAGTACTCGGTTGGATGATGGATTGTGGGCATATAGGACGGCTTATAAGACTCCAATTGGTATGTCTCCATACCGATTAGTCTTTGGAAAGCCGTGTCATTTACCGGTGGAGTTAGCACACAAAGCTTATTGGGCGATCACAAGGTTCAATTTGAACTTAGACGAAGCCGGGAATGAAAGGAAGCTTCAATTACAAGAGCTTGAGGAGATCCGAAATGAGTCCTATGAGAACGCTGCCATTTACAAGGAGAAGACGAAAGCATGGCATGACAAGATGATAATTAGGAAAACTTTTGAGGTAGGTCAAAAGGTTCTCCTATTTCAATCACGCCTTCGTTTGTTTCCAGGTAAACTGCGTTCTCGGTGGACTGGACCATTTGTAGTTGTGAAAGTTTTCCCTCGTGGTGCGGTGGAGATCCAAAGCGACGAGGATGCCAAAGTCATCAAAGTCAACGGCCAAAGGTTGAAACCGTATTACGAGGGTTTCAAATCGGAGATCCTAGAGGACATGTCTCTAGGCAACCCGACCTACGATTGATCTTTACCATGGAGGTACATCGTGCCGACGATGTTAAATAAACGAGTTTTGATTTTTAAAAGCATTTCGTCGAACAATTTCAACATTTGGAACATTACTCTATTTCTATATATTGTTGTTTATATACATTTTATTAAACTTGCAATTCAGACATAATGCGAATTTTTGATTTGTTATTTTTGTAGAAAAAGATGTGAAATGGAACAAAACAAAAAGGCTAGAGGAGCCATTTCTTCGCGGCCCGCGAATTCATCGCGCGGACCGCGACTGGGATCGCGCGGACCGCGACTAGGAAATTCGCGAACCGCGAACGGAGCGCGCGAGCCGCGGCCGAGTCTCGCGGTCCGCGAACGACGTCCCGTGACCCGCGAAATAGGTGGGATTTTCGGAGAATCCCTGCCACCAAAACGCCAAGTTTCACGGTCCGCGACTTGATCGCGCGGACCGCGACACAAAGCGCGTGGTCCGCGAATTCATCGCGCGGACCACGAGGATCTTGCGCGCGCGCGCCGCGACGAGGTTTCGAGCGCGCGGTCCGCGGTTTCATCGCGCGGACCGCGAAGGCTCGGCGCGCGACCCGCGAACGGAGACGCGCGGACCGCGAAAATCCAGGGATTTTTCGGCAATCCCTGGAACGTTTTGGCATATTTTCGCGGCCCGCGACGGAAGCCCGCGACCCGCGACGAAGTCCCACGGCCCGCGACGGGAACCTCGCGGCTCGCGACAAAACGCGGTTCTACTTCTCCAAAATTCTTCTATCTTTTTCTCCTTCTTCTTCCCACTCCATCCCACCCGAAAACTCACTCTTTTTCCGGCCACCATCACAAATCCTTCATTCCGGCGAGTTTTGAACCAATTTCTTCCACCCAAATCAATCCCCCAAGCTTTCCCAACAAAACCCACCAAAAATCCAAATCCAAAACACCATCTTTTACCCACATTGCCCGAATTCCAACCGAAACTTCCCCATTCCGATTCGCCGGACTCCGGCGACTTTTTCCCCAACCCCAATACATCAAAACCTTCCCTCTACCACCCTTATCCCTTTCGCCATTTCAATTTTCAAATTCCTAAACGAACTTAAATATCCCCAAATCTCAAGAACCCTAATTTTTGGGCATTTTTGATTTGGTGATATTTTGGTTCAATTGATGATCTCCTCAAGCTACATTACTTCCAAAGGCTTCAATTGACGGTACCCTACTGAATTTACTTGAATTTTGGGTGATTTAGGGCTTGCCGCCAATAGGTTTTATTGAAATTTCAAAGGCTTGCCGCCTTTAGTTATATACTGAGCTTTTTGAGTAGGGGCTTGCCGCCTTGTAGCTAGTTTAGTTGTGCTGGACTGTTGTTGAGTAGATTTTGATAATGACACCGAGAAAAAGGTCTCGCCGAGGGGAAGCCTCTAGTTCACATGAGCCCGTGATCCCCGAGGGGAAGCCTCTAGTTCTAGTTCCTACACCCTTTCCTTTCACTATGGTTTTCATTGTTATATTTAAACATTGAGGGCAATGTTTAGACTAAGTGTGGGGGAGGAAATGTAGGACTATGATTCTGTTTTTGTTGCTGTTTTTGCTGCTGTGTTTTTACTACTGTATTTCTTAAAAAAAAAAAAAAAAAAAAAGCCCGGATAGTTCCAAAAATACTAGAGAATCAGGCAAAAATGAGAGGCAAAAAAAAAAAATTTTCTTTTCTCTTGTATAGATATGAAAAACTCTCAAAAGTTATGTGCTTAATTATTCAGAGTATACACTTGGATCTTAATCGTTCTTTCTCGAGGACGAGAAAGGTTCAAGTGTGGGGGATTTTGATAGGCCCTAGATATACTCTTATTTTGTAGCATTTGAGAGCTGTTTTAGACAGTATTTTGTACTTTATATTAGACTTTTGGACCGAATCATTCATGATGGTTTGAAATTGAAGACGTGCATTTCGACCTTGAATTGCACTTGCGATAGATTTGGATGATTTGAAGACCTTCTATGACCGTCCTGGAGGAAGCAGATACATTGAAGAACCGGTCGTAGAAGTGGCGTGAAGGCACACTCTCGCGGACCGCGAAACCTAGGTCGCGAACCGCGAGGGTGTGTGTTGCTGTTTTGAAGATGCCGAGTTTCGCGCGGTCCGCGAAACTCCGGCCGCGAACCGCGAGGACCAGCGCGAGAACTGCAGCGAAGCCGAGACGCGTGATCCGCGAAACGTCGGCCGCGGTTCGCGAGGATCAGACGCGCGGTCCGCGAAACCTCGGTCGCGGACCGCGGACGCCACGGACGCGCGGGCCGCGAATCCTCGGCCGCGAACCGCGAGAACCAAGCTCGCGGTCCGCGAAGGATTTCGCGCGGCCCGCGAAAACTTCTGCAACTTGCATTTTGTTTGCTTTAATTTTAATTATTTTTAGACTATAAAAGGAACTTATCCTCATTGTGAGAGGATCGGATTTTTACAGAGTTGAACTCACTTTCCTTCATTTTCCTTTTGATTTTGATCTTTGAATTCATCATGGTTTGTAGTATTGATTTTGGTTTTGATAATATAACTATGGTAGTAGGCTAAAACCCTTCTTGGATATATGTGATTGGACTTCTTGTTATAGATTGAGAACATGATTCATGAAGCTTAGGAATGGTGATTTGCTATTGAATGATCATAATTTATATGTGTATTTGATGCTTGAAATGATTAGGAATGATTTCCTAGTGATAGATATGTGTTGGATATGTGTTAGATATTGCTTTTCCATGGTTAGAATGTTATCATTCTTTCTATGTAGGAGTAGTAAATTAGGAATCGAATGCATGTTGTTATCAATTGTATTTGTTCTTAAGATCATTCATTAGCATTGTACCTATGTCAAGTTTGTTATCAAATTGCATGGGTAGGGTTGAGAAACATCTAATTTGAAGTGATATTGTTTCAATTGAACTAGTTGTTATCATCTAGTAAAGTTGTTACTTGAAGTTGTGAAGATGCTTTCATTTTTCATAACTATGGTTAAAAGATAGTTTCTCACTAATGTTCACCATTCTCAAGGCATCATGATAAAGTTTGAGGAAAATCTCATAATAAGAAGTCACCAATCTCATATGTCCAAGTTTATTATTCTCTTAGTTAAATCTCTAGTTAGAGTAATCTTATGGTAAAGTAGTGGTAGCTTTAAAGTTCTAGTAGTTTTACTTAGTAGTGTCTTAAACAAAACCCCCCCCCCCCCCCCCCCCCTTGTTTACATTGCTTTTATATATGTATATATATGTGTATATATATATATACTACAAGATATACATAGAAATAACCTTTTCCCTGTGGAACGAACCTTACTTGCCACTATATGCTTAATTGTGTGTAGAGGTAGTAAGTGAACATAAATTGTATATTTGAAAGGTACGGCGACGACCTCCCAATGAGTATTTTAAAACAAAACCTGAAAGTTACTTAATAATAAAATAAAATAAAACATGGAGCTTATAACTTAAAACATGAGCATTTTAAAACAAAACCTGAAAGTTACTTAATCATGCAAAAAAATAAAACATGGAGCTTATAACTTGAAACATGAGCATTTTAAAACAAAACTTGAAAGGTAGTTAATCATATGAAAAAATAAAACATGGAGTTTATAACTTAAAACATGGGCATTATAAAACAAAACCTGAACGGTAGTTAATCATAGTAAAAATAAACCATGGAACTTATAACCTAAAACATGAGCATTTTAAAATAAAAGTTGAAATGTAGTTAATCATATGAAAATAAAACATGAGTATTTTAAAACAAAACCTGAAAGTTACTTAATAATAAAATAAAATAAAACATGGAGCTTATAACTTAAAACATGAGCATTTTAAAACAAAACCTGAAAGTTACTTAATCATGCAAAAAAAAAACATGGAGCTTATAACTTGAAACATGGGCATTTTAAAACAAAACCTGAAAGTTACTTTTATTTAAAATATTACATTTAAAAATATAAAGTAATGAAAGAGGACTTGAAGAAAGAGATCCAATCATGTGATTATGAACGCGTGTGGAAATGAGCTGTGAGCATTGTTGGGGTCCTTCTCCTTGCGGCCGGGTCAGGGCTTTAGAAGATGTAGCACGTGGCCCTGCGCGTGTTTTTAAAAAAAATTTAAAGTTTGCAAATAAGTCATCCGTTATTATATTATGATTATATTACAGTTTAGTCCTGGTCACTATATAGTGACGGTCACTTCCAACACTTATTCGAAAATAAATTGGTACAAAAGAAAAAAAGGAAGAAAAAAAAAACATATACTATCTGCATACAGCTTACTGTAGCTGCTGGACATATGGGACGGTAAAATGCAGCTCCATTGGAGCAACAAATTTTGTCCTCTTCCTCCATTTGCTTTAAATTAGGAGATGGTACGAGAGTTTGTGTATGATGAGTGATATTCATTTGTCTATATATAGCTGATATTTATAGAAAAATATCAATAACTATATCAATCATGATTGATAATATTTCGAATATTATATAGGTAGCTCATGATAATTGATAAGTAAATCAATAACTACACGCTGAATCTCGTCCCCAAACCCTAGCCTCTCCCGTCCTCCCTCTCCAAAGAAAAGGAATACCCAAACCCCTCTTTCCCTTAATCCATGGCGAAGAAGCGAAAGACTCGAGCTTCCGAAGCTGCCCAGGAACCCGAGCCAATTAAACAAGAGCCGGAGCCCCAACCCGAGCCGGAGCCGGAGCCGTCTCCCGAACCCGTCGAGGTGAAACAAGAAGAAGTCGAAGACGTAGAAGTCGAAGAAGAGGTCGAAGAAGAAGTGGAGGAGGAAGTAGAGGAGGAAGAGGAGGTCGAAGAGGAAGAGGAGGAGGAGGAGGAGGAACCAGCGGCGGCGGCGGAGATCAAGGTCGAAAACGGTGGATCCGGAGAAGAAGAACAGAAACAACTACAGATCGTTGAAGATATGGATTCCGACGACGAGCCGTTCGAGAAGCTATTGGAGCCCTTCACCAAAGATCAGGTGGTCCTGCTACTCAAGGAAGCCGTCTCCAAACACCCGGATGTAATGGCCAGCGTTCGCCGGCTGGCCGACGCCGATCCGGCACACCGCAAGATATTCGTTCACGGCCTCGGCTGGGACACCACCGCCGAAACCCTAACCAGCGTGTTTGGCCAGTTCGGAGAGATTGAGGACTGCAAGGCGGTTACAGACAAGGTTTCAGGGAAATCGAAAGGCTACGCGTTTATTCTGTTCAAGCACCGCAGCGGGGCGCGGAAGGCGTTAATTGAGCCCCAGAAGAAGATTGGGAATAGGATGACGTCTTGCCAGCTGGCTTCCACCGGCCCTGTCCCCGCCCCACCTCCGACCGTGGCACCACAGGTATCAGAGTACACCCAGAGGAAGATATTTGTGAGCAATGTGGCTGCTGATATTGATCCCCAGAAGTTGATGGAGTTCTTTTCAAAGTTCGGGGAGATTGAGGATGGTCCTTTGGGTTTGGACAAGTTTACAGGGAAGCCTAAAGGGTTTTGCTTGTTTGTGTACAAGACTATTGAGAGTGCGAGGAAGGCACTGGAGGAGCCACACAAGACTTTCGAAGGGCACACTTTGCATTGCCAGAAAGCTGTTGATGGACCCAAACCAGGGAGCAAGCATGTGTATGCTCCGCCACAGCCGCAGGTTCATCAGTATGGCAGTGGCCAGCAGCAGCAGCAGCAGTACTATGGACATCCTTCCAAAAAAGGGAAGTACTCCGCGAGTCCAGTTGCTTCCGGGCATTTGATGGCCCCAGCTGGTGGTCCTACTTTAGGGTTTAATCCAGGTGTTGGCGGTGCTCAGCCTGCTTCTATGAACCCTGCCTTCGGGCAAGCTTTGACTGCCCTGCTCGCTACTCAAGGCGCTGGCATGGGCATAGGGAATTTGCTTGGTGGGCTTGGAGGTCAGGTGAATCAAGGTGTTCCTCCTATTATGACCAATCCTGCGTATGGAGGACCGGGGGCTGGGGGATATGGAGCTCAGCCAGGACTGCAGGGCGTGTATTCGAACCCGCAGATGGGATCACAAGGGGTGAGGCCACCAGCACACCAAGGTGGTGCTTCTTACATGGGCCATGGTCATTAGGGGGCTATGAAGGTATATGGTGTTTTATATGATTCTTGTCAGTGTTTCTTGTTTTGACCATCTAACTTAATCTAATTATAGGGTGCAATTTAGCGAGTTCATGTGTATATTGTGGTATAGAGGAAAAGAAGTGGTGTCAGGGAACATAAGATTTTCAACTTGGTAAATAAAATCACTGGGTAAGGAAATTGCTGTACACATTAATTAGTCCGTCTTCGTTAGGAGTGGGGGACTGTTGGGAAAAGCTTTATTAGGTGTCCAGTAGGATGAATAAAATGCAGAGTTTATTGTTTAAACATAAGTCATCACTACCAATGTTTTTCCTGGTATAAACTGGTAACAGATTAATGTAGATGAATGTTTGCTATATGTTCAATCAGAGTAATTTAGGGAATAATTAAAGACCATTAACTTGACAGTCAGCCAGTAGATAATAGTTCATGTGTTAAAATTTTGTCTTCACCATCTTTTTTGAAATGATGTCATAGGACAAAATGTTTAAGGACTAAAACTATCAATAATCAAGAACAAAGAAGAATTCCTTATTTGTATTCTATGTGAAGTTTGTTACTGTGAGCACTGGTCATGTTTGCCTCAGCATGATAATCGAAGAATGGATTAAGCTTTCTTAGTTTGGGTTCTGGTACAGGTGATATTGTTGTATCATTTGAGCGATGCGTACATATTTTTGCTTGTCAGTTTGCGTAGTAGTTACCAACACTCATGATTTTTTCACTCTAAAATTGGTAGTAGTATTTTTTTTGTCAACCAAATGAATTAACTATGGCTCTTTTAAATTCTGTTTATATCTTGCAAAAGTATTCATGTGTATTTCTTTTAGTAGGTTATATTTCATCTGTGTAAGTTGAAAAACATTCCTTGAAATTGGGTTTTCACATATTAATATTCATTGTGCAGATTCCTTCATAAATGCACCAATCTTTTAAATTGGACTGCTGATTCTTCTGAAGTTCCAGGCTGTCTTCCAAATGAAGTCTTACTATTTCCTTAAAGACCCGATTTTAATGTCTATTTTTCATAGTATTTTGTTCAATGCTTTCAAAATTATGTAGTGTAAGCTGTTTCCATAAACTCTCTTTCCTTAAATGGTTTGAGCAGCGAATAGACTATTTCTTATTCCTTATCTTTCAAGTGAAGTTTTATGTAACTTTATCATCAAAAATTTAAGCTCTATCTATCATTATTACCTTTTTCTATTTGAACTCCATGAAAATTTTATGTATCATTTAAAGTATTTTCTTATATTGAGTAATTTGGTTCATTTAGTAATTTTCTAAGCTGCTCTATGCTGCTGGATTGTTTGAACGAGTTTAGTCCAACTTTGTGGGAGAGTTGTAATATTCTAGATTATGGCATAACAGATACTGTTGCAAAAATTTGCTGGTGACAAATTATGGTGATCTTTCAGTGCTCCCATTATTTTGGTAGTTTTTTTCCTTGTGTTTTGTTGCTGCAGATGGTGATTTTTGTTATCGGGTGGAGAACACAGTCCCCCATCCCTCCAGATTTTTCTTCTTTTTGTTGCCGGAGGGTTGAATGAGACGAGGGGAACTTGCAATTTGGGGAAGAAAGGTTGGTGGACCTTGCATGGTAGGCTTGGCTGAATCTCACATCGCATGCTCTGCTGTTATATAGTACTTAATCACCTTAATTTACCTTTTGAGTTTCTGCTAGCAAAGAGGTTAGGCAAGTGACTACCTAAAAGAAATTAGACTCACCATGATTCTGGTGTAATTTGTAACTCACTAATGAGAGTAAATAGACCAAAATTAGTTCACTTGCCCAGGTTTTGTCTTGTATTTGGCCTTTTATTTTCTTTATGGGAATTTAGAAAGTGCAAAAATACTCTTTTAATTTGAAACTAGTAATGTATCTCCAATCATTTTTGGAGGAGAAAAACACTAAAAACAAGTGGAGCAAGTTGACTACATTTTTGTTTTGTTTTGTTCTCAATCCAACATCATCAAGAATATAATCCACCAAAGATTACCTTCAAACATTTGAGAGAAAAGAGCTAAACCCAAGCCTTGGTCTTTCTAAATCGAACTGCAGAAAATTATTCTCAATTTTGTAAGCCTGAATGTTGGTAGAGCCTTGATATTTTATTGGGTTATTGATATTTTCACCTAGTTATATCCCAACGATAAAAGTTTTGCATGCTTTTTTAGTTTATATCCAGACGGTAGAAAGTAAAACTTTCTCCAACCATTTTCTATATTAAATCATTTTTCTTTCTTAAATTCAAGGTTTTATGTTACCAATGGAGATAAATTGTTAACCAAGGTAGCACATATAAGGCACGGGTTTATGTTACCAAAAAAAAAAAAAAAAGGCACGGGTCAAAATTGCCATTTTCGTTGAGTTTCAGTATGGGAATTCCATTTAGACAACACCACCAAACCTTTAAAGTCAATTTTTCGACGATAGATGGCCCAAATGGGTGATCCATTCTCATCGAATATAAATAAAGTTTACAAAGAGAATCCTACCAAATATACAACAGATTTATTCTAGGAAACCAAATACTGGTACAACTAATACACCTCGCAGTCGGAGCGGGATGAGGATGAACGCAAAATTTCTGCATAATGATACTTAGAAGGAACATGAAGAACACACACTAGGCCAACATTAACCTTTTCACGAATGTCAAGCTCAACATGTTTGGTCCGTTGATTTTGTATCAGATTGGTGAAAAGATAAACAGTAGAAATATTATCACAATATACTAGCGGCACGTGTAATTCAAGAACATTACATAGAGTATGAACAACGACATTAGCAACGCCCGCCCCTGTATTCAGCTACTTTTCAAAAGTGGTTGTGCCTTTCATCGCAGTGCCTTTAATTCTACAAGAGTTCTTGTAGTGCTAATTATAATTCCAGAATATGAAAGTATGTCCATTTATAGTTCCAGTACCGAAATCTTGGTGATGCAACTACATTCATGTCTAATCATTGTTCCGAGTCTTAAACTTATCTATAAATGTAATTCAAGTACCTAAAATAAAAAATTTATTTTATTTCTTTATAAAAGTAGTCCCTATTTTTATATTTTAATTTTTAATACAATATGAAATATTAATTCAATAGAAACTAACTAATTTGGGTTTAGTTAATAAAAGGTCAACCCTTAGATGTCTTTACACCAATATAAATTGAGTTTGAGCAATCAAATGTTAACTCATTCTTGACTTATATACACTAACTAAATTGATGTCTAATCAAAATTTATATATTATTTTAACTGATTTAATCGAGTTTAACTAATAAAAGGTCAAAAATCTTTTTTTTTTTTTAGATAAGACCACCGTTGGTGGGAGGATTATATTGGCTTCCTCATGCCGTAAATAACTAAAAAATAAAGATACAAGACCATTACCAGCTATCAACCCTAAAGTAAGGGAAAATAGGGGTGGGATCACCACCCAAGGCAAGGACCTGTTGCCCGAAGGCATATTCCTAGGCTTTCACCTGGAAGCAAGGAGTTGCCCGAAGGCTGTGATGCCCGAAGGCTTACATCAAAAAGGAAATACATCGTAAAATCTATGGTCGAAAAAACTATCTAACAAGCGTAGCACCTTAACTCGCATTCTAAACTACTAATCGAAATCTATCAGTCTAGCAAGATCGGAAGCCCATGGGGTTTACCCTCCCGCCAATGAAGGTTTAGGAGGGACGTAACAAACAAATGGGTAAGGATACTCCCCAAGTCTGTTAGGATAGCTCCACAAAAAGACCAATTCCAAATCATATTCCCTACACTAATACATAAATTGGATCACGCCCAGATATTGTCATTTCCTTTCCGGTTAGTTTCGTGGTAAAAGAAACACCCCAGTCCGTTCAGACTCTATCAACACAAACCCTTGCTTACTCGTTATCTCAGGGTTGTAGAGATTTCAAGCAGGCAAATGAGAGGATGAGTGGGCAAAAACCATCTAACACGTATGAAAATGATAAACATCTCCAACGGTCTAAAGATCTGAAGCAAAATCGCCAAAAAGTGAGTTAACAAACTACTTATGACTTGGATTTCTCCTAATTGCTCATATCAGATCTTAAGTCAAAAGCAGTTTAACTAAAACCATAATTGGCAGATAGCTTTCATCTAATTGCATCAAAATAAAAGACAGCTAGACTAAAAAATAAAAAACGGAAATAGTAATAAAAGGAAAAAGAAATAAACCCCACTGGCAGAGATGGCAGAACTCAGCATCTGATTCCGGCGCGACGGCGCGTGTACCGCACGCGCGGACGCTGCTATGCGTGAGGCACGTCCTTCACGCGCGGACGCTGCTATGCGTGAGGCACGTCCTTCACGCGCGGACGCTGCTATGCGTGAGGCACGTCCTTCACGCGCGGCGTATGAACCGGCGGCTTTGCTCTGTCGACTCCTCCTCCTAGTGTTTCCGGCGAGTCTCGTCGGCGCAGGGAGCTCATGTGCAGATCTGGTCTTCGTCGGTGTCAGCGCGGGGCTGAGGCTGCAGATCGGCCGTCGGCGTGGCTCCTGAAGCTGTAAACAGACCGGGGATGGGCCGGGCGGGATCTACACGGGCTCGTCGGGATCTGGACCGGGCTATAGTTCGCCGGGCTGGGCCGGGATCTAAAGGTCTGGTCGGAATCCGCTGGGGTTGACGAGATCTGCTGGTCGGAGTCCGCTGGGAAGAGGCTTCGCCGTAGCTTGTCGAAGTCAGAAAAGGGTCACTGGCGAGAGGTGGGGAAGGGGTGATGGAAATATACTAGGTAGGGGAGGGGAGGTCACCACCGGACCGGCGAGAGGCGCTGGCCGGTGCCTCCCCAGCGCTGTTGGAAAAAAAGGGGAGGTTTTGCGCAGGAGAGAGAAAACGACGATTCTGATGGCAACTTTCTAAGGTCAAAAATCTTAGAGCATCCACAATGGTATGAAGATAAGGAGTGCTACTTAAATGACACATCATCATTTTAAAAAGTTGTTACTTGAAAAACAAGTATGTTTTTTTAAGGTTTATGCTTAATTAATTATGTTTAAAAAAATTAATGTAAAAGATAATACATTACATGTGTCATTTATTTATTAGTGGGTGTGTTGTTAAAAAGAGGTCGTCACTCCTTACTTAAGAAGCAAATGCTTATTAAGGAGTGGTCCTTAAATCTCCACAATGGGCCTTCTTAATTAAGGAGCACTCTTTATTAAGAAAAATGCTCATAATTAAGAAGCACCATTGTGGATGCTCTTAGAGCATCTCCAATGGCAAGCTACATCTTGCATTACCATGTCACGTTTCAAGCCAATGATGTGGCAAACAACACACTTCAACAATGGAGAGCTACTTGTGTTGGTCCCACATTTTAATAACATTTATTATTAAATTTAAATTACTCATCACATTACAATGGTAAAATGCACGTAAAATAAATGCAAGAACGCAAGAATCGATGTCTGACATACTGCTTTGTAGAGCAGTACTGCTCGTATAACAGTGCCTACGTGGATGGAAACAATGGTTCGGCAGTATGCTATACATTTTTAAATATTGCAAGCAACTCCCAAAACAAAACCATTGGAGATGCTCTTACTTGACTTTTGTAGACACTAACTAAATTGAGTTTAACTAATCGAAGGTCAACAACTAATATTATCAACAACTAAATTGAGTTTAACATGCCTTTGATTTGTGTTTTTGGATTAATTCGTACTTATGAGAATATTCCCCATTCTATCTGATACCGTGTTATTCAATCTTTTCTCATGCTTGCAAATGCATGTATTTATCAGAAACAAATGTTGTAAAACAATACAACATTTCATCCAAATTCCAAACACACGCTTTTATTCAGAATCAATATTTTAGTTATTATTAAAGCAATTAGCAATTAATTATAATCATGAAACGTGTAAACTTGTACGGAGAATATGGTTTGTGCAAGTGTATATTACGGTCACCCACCAAACCTGTTTTAGTTGGTCTAGTTAATCTTTAGTATTCCAATCTCATAAGACTGAATTTGATTTATTCTTGTTAAAGAAAGTTTAGCGTTAGTACACTTATTTGTCACGATTGAATGCAACGATCAAACAAAGGTCAAACCTGAAAATGAAATCCAAATCATCCATTGACACGCTTTTGTCATATTATAAAAACACAGGAATCTTCAACTTCAAACATTCGAGGTGAAGTTGAAGTTGGAACAAGTAGTTTGCTGGAACAAGAGAGAAGAGCTAAACCCAAGCCTCGAACTTGCTAAATCGAACTGCAGAAGATTATTTTCAATCTGGTGAGCACCAATGACAACTGAGGTTCTAGGATTCAAGCCTCCATCCACAAAACCAAGACAGATAACGTTTTTCTTCACTTGCACCATCGAATTCGCCCCGAAAATCCTCCAAAACACATTAGAGCTCTGAAGAACCAGGTCTATGGCAGGAACAGGAGGGCCCACCCGAGTGCTCCCCAATTTGGTTGAATCAAAACACAGCCCAAATGGCGCCACCGGAGCAACCTTACGTACGCCGGAAAGAGCCTTGGCGAATGCAGCGGTTAGAGCTTTATAGATGGATCTTTCCACGACAGTGTAGCGATCCACGGTGCTGATCTTCGTGCCGCCGTTGCCTTCCTTGTCGAATATCTTCAGCAGGGTTGAGTTCAGAGCCACGTCTGCTCCGTTCACTTTGATGGCTTTCACTCCGATGAAGTATTCCACCGACTTCTCCCCGGTCCA